>CM023945.1:19941442-20016934 GCA_013407115.1 Glycine latifolia | reverse complement strand
AGATGTTGATTGTGAACGAGAGTAGAAGTAAAAAAGTAATAAGAATTATGCTTGTATCGAGAAGTATATAGAATATTTTAAAATTAAAAACTAATATATAAAAAGGAAAAACCGACCACATTTCCAACTTGCCACGACATACAGGTGAATGGTGAAGCTTGACAAAAAAAATTGAAGGGCAAAATAATTAAATTTATAATGTATAGATTAATATAATAATTTTAATAATGTAAAATTTTCTGGGTTATTTCAAGCATTTAATAATACTATTTAAGTATTAATTTTTCTCATTTAATTTTTATGATATTATTGTATTTTTGTACTTTATAAATAGCACTCTTTGGGTTTTTTATGACTTTTTTTATCCTTGAATGCTACTGTACTAAAAAAATAGAGAATTTTTCTTTTGTTTTGTAAAAAATTGCAAGGTGTATTAAGTTTTTTTTATACAAAACAAAATTTTCTATTTTTGTACCAAAAAAATGCAAGAAATATAAGAATATGCAGAAAATATTCAAGTTTTCTATGGATTTTTCAAAGAACTTAAGGAAATAACCATACGAAATTTTCAGATATATTTTTAAAGAAAACTAAAAAATAATTTGCATGAAAAAACCACAAGAAATTTCACATGCAAGAAAAATATGGTAAAAATTAAGTGAAACCACATGGACGCATACCCCACTCCACGCCATATATAGCTCATGGTACATGCGAATTGCGAGGAATGAGTAGCGCCCACAATTACAAAGCAATGCAAAACAAACAAACACCACATGAATGAACTGGTGGCTGCCATCAACAGTTGCAGTGATGTAAATCTTAGCATTTAAATTCAGGCTTGTAAATTCAACCTCAATAGTAAAAAAAATTTTAAGCTAAAACAAAAATTTTATAGGACAACTGTAAGATCGACAATGTTATATGAAATGGAATGATGACCAACACATAGACCACATAAACATAAAATAGGGATAGCAGAAAATAAGAATGTTAAAGTGGATGTGTAGATATACGAAAATTGATAAGATAATAAATGAGGATATTTGACTAAAGGTATCAGTGGTACCAATATTTAAAAAGATGATGGAGTATAGATTGATGTGGTTTGGACATGTTATAAGACGGTCACTGGATGTTCCAATAAAAACAAAAGTTTTTTACCAAGAACTCGACATAAAAAGAGGTAGAGGTCAACTGAAACTTACATAGATAAATGTAGTTAAACAAGACCTAATGGAGTAAGATATAGATTGACAGATAGTATGTCTTAGGACGGAGTGAAGAAAAACTATAAGTTTGGTGGAGGATTAAACCCATTAATAGTTCTATATTCTAGTTGTTCATTTGTTTTAGTTTTTTTCCCTCTTCTTTTCTCCATTTTTCATTTCACCATTATTTTATTTTAACTTTTTTTCTCTCTTTTATCTTATTTTAACTTTTTTCTTACCCTCTTCCTTTTTCTCTTTGTCTTATTTATTATTTATTATTGGGTTCATGTACCACCGATTTCAATTAATTTAGGTTAAAGATATTGTTAATATTAATGTTGATTCAGGTTTAGTTATGAGTTGATTCAGCTTGGGAGTGGGCGTAGCAGCATTGGATGGACAAGAGTACAGTTGTACAAGACACAGAGACAAGAGAAGCTTTGGACGTGAAAAGAGAATATTATCTTAGGGCAGTTGTTTCCTGCACCCTTAATTTTGCTTCTTGCACTCTCCTGGAAGGTAATTTTACATTCTGACTTAAGTGCAGGAAGCAATTTGAGAGGTGCAGAAAATAATTTCCTTAACGCTGTTGTTATAGATTTATAGGTCTCTCATTCTCCCAGACCGCGAGTTCTTAAATGTAAATTGGAGCATGCAATGACTCAACGCAAATAGAGTGTTACAGTTTGACAAGCCCAAAAATGGGCCCAATTGATTTGTACTTGTTTCATCACACCGGGAAACCGAAGTTTTTTCTCAATATGTCTACAAATTGTACAGTATTAAATTTAGACTAAATATCTACTTTATTTCTTGAATTCGTAATGGACTGACATTTGAATCTCTAAATTATGTTTCTCAATTTGTAAAATGCTTAATAAATTTGTTACATCACCTATTTTTATCAGGAAACAGCTTACGTGACATTATTAAACATATTTGATAGTTAAAATTTTGTTACGATAAGTCAGATGGACTAAATTGTTATAAAAAATCTAAAATGACTAATTTGAATGGAGTAAATTGTCATAAAAAAAATTGAAACGACTAATTTGTAAATTTCGCTTTTTACCAGCTGCTGCCACTATTCCGTCGCCGCTGAGCCACTCACATCTTCGGTCGTTCTGCTAGAAATCCATTCAGTTATCTTCACTTTCTTGCTTCATGAATTCCTATTTATAACTAAATAAACAATCAGCAATTTTATCATTCAGATTCAAAATTAACCAATGAATTCATCGATTCAGATTCAAAACATGTAATTCTTAACATAACATCCATCAATTTCCTAAGGTTATTTTCAATCCAAGATGATTCAAAATTTGGTAAGACAGCAAGCTTTGCAGTCACGTGGTTCCTCTTCTCGTCCTCTTCATCACGCGTTGGTGAGCTGTCGTCCTCGTCATCACGAAAGAAACCACGCTTCTTGCGCTGCCAAGATGAGATTGCCGGTGCCATCGCTTCGGTTGGTTTCGTCGGAGGAACTGCCGATTGTGACCATGCCCTCGACACATTCTGGGAATGCGTTGCCGATACGGATCTTGGCTCTCGTGCCAGCGTGAAGCTGCTTTATGATGTCCTAGGTGGTGATGAGGGAGGAGTCGTCCTCGGCGTTGGGGTTGCACCACTTGTTTTTGGTGCCAGCGTCGGAATCGGAGTGGGTGTGCCATAGAAACTGCCGTCACAGAAGTGGGAACTGTTGTTGCACTGAAGCGGTGATCATCGTATCAACGAGATGTGTACACGCTTGTCGGAGCACCAGTTCAGCGGCAACAAGAGCATGGCGGTGGTGGTTGAAGCGTGGCGGCGGGAGTAAAGAGAGGAAGGAGGAGATGTTTAGATAGGGGAGGGTCCAAATTTCTGAACAAATTTGTCCGCCGAAATTTCTTTTGACAATTTAGTTCATCCGAAATACACCTGACAAAATTTTCATTGTCAAATATGACCAACGATGTCACAGACATTGTCTTTTACATTTTACAAATTAAGAGATAAAATTTTATTTTTCATAATTTAATCATCACCAAATTCAAGAACCAGATATTTACCTGTTACATCACATGTGAAAGAAGAGAAATTTTACGAATTCTGTTTTGTTTAGTTTAAAAAATGAGAGAACCGGGAGAAAGAAAATGCGAGATTAGGATTTATTTTATTAATCTTTTTAAAATTTGTTTTCAATTTTTTTTAATCTTTTTTTCTTCTTATTAATACTTATAAAAGCATAACAGTCTATTATTATTATGTTTCCCTTTCATCCTTTACTAATCAAATAAGAAAATTTTCTCCTTCAACCAAACCGTATAAGAAAATCATCTCCTTCCTTTATCTCCACTTTCAAACAAAAAAGGTCATATGAGCTGGGGAAACGACTGTCTGGGGACCAGTGAATGGTATGAAAGAAAATCATGCTATACTCGTATCAGTTGTCTTTGGACTTAAAAAAAAACTCATATTAGTTATCTCAATCTGCAGTGTCAGCCTTCAGATGACCACTTTGAGGACTGACTGATAAGTAGCGATTTCCCAAAGCTCAAAAATAAATAAAAGTAAGTGCTTAAATAAAATTTTATTCCTTTAAATTATTATTTTTTTATTCTTTAAAAAAAGAATTTATTTTTATTAGTTCTTCATATTTTTGAAAAATTATTTTTAGTCTCTCTTATTCTTTGAGTTAACTATATCACAATTTGTTATGATTTATCATCATTAAAAATATATATATATTTTTAATTTAATTTCTTTAAAAATAATTTATGACAATTTAAAATAGATAGAATATGTAAAAAGAAGCCACCAAACCTTATGAGGCAAATATTTTAGTGATTTAAAATCATCAAAAATCATTTTTTGAAATAAATAAATAAATAAATTTTTGCAATTAAAAATCACTATAAATTATGAAATCATGAATACATTAAACAAAGAAAGATTAAAAGTAAATTTTCAAAAATTAAAATACTATTTAAAATAAATTATTTTTTTATAGACTAAAAAAATAATTATAAAATTTTAAATACTAAAAATATATTTAAGTTCAAAATTAAGATATCCAAAAATTAGAGTAGGTAAGGTGGAAAGTGGGCCTATATTTTGTTAAGCAAAACATTTGGGCCGGCCCCATATATCGTTGTTGTCTAGTCTTAGGTAAAAACTTTATACACCATCAGAAAGATTAATACACATGTCCGCACAATGCAGTTCCAAAAATACCCTCATTTTATTACTAGTTTCATACATACGGATTCGTAAATCCATAAGATTCTTACTGATTCACGAATCCGTAATTTTTTTTTTGAGTTATGCAGGTCTTGAACCTATGACCTTCACGTTATTAACGCAACGTTCCAACCAACTGAGCTAATACATCAATTATACTAAAAAATAACTAATGTTGATACATATAATACTAAATTTTTTAATGTATATTTAATATACATATAATTTTATATAATAAATTTTGTAACAATTAATTTTGATCTAATAATTAAAGTATTTTTTACATATAAAAGTCATAAATTTAAATTAAAATCATAAGTTTAATAAAAATTTGTAGGTCTAATAAAAATTATATTTTTATTTACATGTTAAATTTTTTAATGTATATTTAATACACATATTATTTTATATAATAAATTTTGATCTAATAATTAAAGTATTTTTTTACATATAAAAATCATAGTTTTAAATTAAAATCATAAGTTTAATACATACAGGTTAATAACGTGAAGGTCATAGGTTTGAGACCTGCATGCGCCATTATTTTGAAAAATATATTTAAACTTTTAAAAAAAAAAACTTACTTACGGATTGGGTAATCCATATGGGCCATACGGATTGTCCAATCCGTATAACTCAAAAAAAAAAAATTACTATCCCCTAGTCTTATAATCAGTAAAAAAAAAATTGCTATCTGCATAAGAATCTTACGAATTTACGAATTCGTATGTATAAAACCTGTAATAAAGTGATGGTATTTTCAGAATTGCACTGTACGGATGGGTGTATTAATATTTTTGCCAGTGTATAAAGTTTATCCCCTAGTCTTATAATCAGTCACGACGGCTCGTTTGTCAATCCACATTCCTGAGAATATCACAATAATAGGCATACTTGTCTCAATTTTTTTGGTTGGCTTTTACTTATCTATGTGGTTATCTTTTAGTAGATAGTGCAGAGAAAAAAAGAAAAAAAATCTTTATCCATCTGTTATTCAAACAGATAAAAAAAGAAGAAGAATTAAATTTAAATAAATAGAAAAAAAAAGAGAATATAATTTTTTGAAAAGTTGTTTTTACGAATATTTTCCTTTTTAAAAAAAAATTATATTATCAAGCAATAAAACATCATTTTCCATATTATGCTTTTTTTTCCTTTAATCAAACATAATTTTGGTCCATTACCAAGGCAGCAGCAAAACTTCAGGAGGGATTCAGGTTCAGGGTGGGCGCTGGTGATGTCAGTATTTGGTATGATCAGTGGAGTCCAAATGGTATAGCTTGTGGACAGGTAGGCCAAATTAATATACATGTTGGTGTATGGTCTCTCTTCAACTTATTCCAGAAGTGTATGGTCTCTCCTCAACTTGGCCCAAATACTGTGCTACTGGGGTGCAGGGAATTCTCTTCTCTATTTCATGTTGGTGTCTCTGGTTAGCAAGGAATAAAGTCATCTTCCAAAATGAGGCTTGGAGTCCCCATAGAATTGTGAACAAGATATACAGCGAGTTTAGTGTGGTACAGAAAGTGTTCTCTCAGCAACCTCGTGATGTTCGATGGCTCTACCCCACTGTTGGTTACAGCAGGAAACCCAAGTATATCAGGCTTTGGAGGGGTAATTCGAGATTCTAATGCATGTTGGGTTGTAGGCTATGCCGGCCCATGTGGCATGACTACTAACACAATTGCGGAACTGAAGGCAATTTGTCATGGTCTCGAGATAGCATGGTCAAGAGGAATTACAAATCTTATCTGTGAATCAGACTCGATGATGGCACTACAGATGATATCTACTGGTGTTTGTTTTACACACCCAAGTGCAGCGTTAGTTTCCGAGATTCAAGCTTTCAAAGTTAAGGATTGGAGGCTAATATTCCAACACACACTCGGGGGGAAATTTTGTGGCAGACAATCTCGCCAAGAAAGGGGCTTATCTGGATCAATTGTCAATTATGAATGTTTGTCCTAATGCTCTGCACAACCTTTATTTTGCATATGCCATAGATTATACTAAACTCTTCTGTCTTTTATATCCCACATATAAAAAAAAAACATAATTTTGTTCATTTTATTTTAAAATTTAATAAAATTAATTTTAAACTGTTAAATGCAATCGAGAAGTGTATCTAAATTAATCTCAGTCGTAATTAAATTTATATTAAAATACGTGTTAACAGTTAGGTAAAAGTTAAAAAATTTACTAAATAAAATTTAATAAGTTAATTTCTTTTTCTGGAATAAAGGGGTTATAGCCCAACAACCAAACTACCTAACAGAAGTTGCATTAGCAGCATCAGCCATGAGGAGGGCCTTTACGAAAATTAATCTTTGCGAAAGTTATAAACACATTCAACATCCAATCATATTTGAATTTGATATTTTTAGTCAAATCATCACATTCTGATTAAATTGTGCTGGATTAAGTTCCGACAGATTTACATTTTATATAGTTGACAACATGGTATTTATGTATTTGTCTAAAAGCTTGACAATTAGTTTCAAGGTTTCTGAATCCTAAAAGTATACCCGAAAGAACGTGCATTCACACGTGACATGCATGCTGGATAAACTACATCCTCGGCTGTTTCATGATAATTTTATTTTTACGTGACCTAATTAATTTTAGGATTAATTAAATTTTTAGTCCTTTAACTTTTTAATTCTAATTTTTAGTCCCTCAAATTCTTTTATATAAATTTTAGTCTTTCTTTAATTTTCTGTCAACAATTTTAGTGCTTCTAAATTTTTTTTGTCTATTTTTAATCCCTTATTTATTTTATATTTGGAACTACTTTTGAATAATAAAAATAAATGAGAAACTAAAAATGGACAAATTTTTTTAGAGAAATTAAAAATGATGACGAAAAATTAATGAATGACTAAAAATTATCATAAATATTTTGAGGGACAAAAAATTATAATATGAAATAGTTAAAGGACTAAAAATTAAATTAATCCTTAATTTTATTTTGATGTATGATAATACAATGAGATGATATTTGATAAACTAATAAGTTGTTCGTCTAAGTGGTAATAAATTAACAATATTTTAAGTTTGAATTTTTTGAATGAAAAAAATATAATTGGAATAGGATATCTCATGAAAGGTGGTCAAATTTTTTGGCAAAGATTGATTGTTGGTTCTCCGTATTAGTAACATGATAAAAAAAATTGTTATAACTTATTAAATTTGTTGAATTATAGTAATACTTGAGGCAATACATTAAAATAACCATGCCCGTAATTACTTAATTAATAAAGTTTAATTAAGGTAATGTCTATTTAAATTTCAATTAAATATATTCAGGTGAGTCTTATTTTAACACATCTATTAGCCAAACAGTCATCAGACAGGCAAAACAAATGTTAGAAATAATTGTGTAAATGAAATAACATTATTCATTCACTTCATTACTTAATAGAGGATTTTTATTTTAATCGATGTTACATAGGTAACATCAAATCTATTTTTCAACTTGTTACCTCTTTCATTGCTTAATAGTAAGAAATTGTAATGTTGGAACCTAAAATGAAAAATAAACACAAATCAATAAGTAAATAAGAAAACTAAAATGAATAAAAAAATGCATAATTTTATGAGACTAAAAAATTATTTAAGTCTTTACTTTAAATAATATAAAATACTTTGTTTTCTTTTATTACTTGATTTAAAAGTTAATATATGTATTTTTTATCATGTCATAAATGTGAATTATTCATCACACTACTACAAAAATCGCATTCAAGGTCGGTTCTACGGGCCATACGAGGACGGTTGTCGAACCGTCCTTGTAGCGCCTGTCATTGTAAATGGCCGCTTTCGAGGACGGTTCCGGAAAAACCGTCCTTGTTGATTATTTTAATTTGTTTTTTTTTTTTTAAATTGAGATACAAGGACGGTTTTTACGTAAAAACCGTCCTTGTATATATACATACAAGGACAGTTTTTATGTAAAAACCGTCCTCAAATGTATTTTTATTTAATTTTTTTTTTTTAAACAAATAGGATACAAGGACGGTTTTTTGGGTAAAAACCGTCCTTGTATGTGTACATACAAGGTCAGTTTTCATCCAAAAAATCGTCCTCAAATTTATATCATTATTATTTTTTTTTTAATAAATAGGATACAAGGACGGTTTTTGGGTAAAGACCGTCCTTGTATGTCTACATACAAGGACAGTTTTTGTCCAAAAACCGTCCTCGAATTTAAATTAACTTTTTTTTTTAAATAAAAAGGATACAAGGACGGTTTTTCTCCAAATAACCGTCCTCGTTTCGCATTTATTTTTTTTTTAATTCGTTTATATATTTTCCTTAATGCAAATCACAAAGTATTTAAATATGACATTTGTTTCGTTAAATAATATCACATTTGCAGATAAATTACAAGTGTAATTTATATTAATTCTGAAGACAGTTTGGATTGTAATCACAATTTTATACTATATTATTTAGGAACATATCATATTGGCATATGTTTATAGTTACATCACATATTAAGACGGATGATATTAGCACTATCAAATCAAAAGATGTTTAAAAGTGCAAAAATTGAAAACATATCAATCTGAAGGATAGGCTTCTTAGCAACATTCTTATGAAAACATATCATATATCCTCAAAGCTGTCCAACAATGACCATATCATATATCCTCTCACATCTGCACCATTCCTGCACAAAATAAATTACCCTTTGTAAACAAACAAAGTGATTATTGAAAATAACCCTGTTGCTCATATAATTGTTCCCATCACTCACTTTATGGATCTAAGCAGAGCTGCAAGGTAGGCTTTATGATAATCTATTCGTTTGAAATCTTGTGATAAATCATGTACTGTCACATCTGGCTTCGGCGGTGGAGAATATCCTGAAAAACAAATTTTATGTAGCAATCTAAAATTTGTTAATTAACTCATTTCTCAAAAGCCAAAGCCAAACATACATAACAAAAAGAGTCACTGTTCTTGGTCTCCTAGTTCAAGATAAAATGGTCAGTATTAAGTGATTAAGCTACACCGTGTTAAGACAAATGGGAGAAAATTAAATTATATACACCGTGTTTAACTTAACTGAACTCAACAATAATAGTTAAAATTAAATTACAATGAATAGGAACTGCACATCCTTTTCCTTCTCCAACCCAAAAAACACTATTATATACATACAATTAATAATGATAATTAAGAAGTTTCTTACATCTTTTCCATCAGTTAGCTTTGGAGTAAAGCTGTAGCCACGATATGGATGAATCACATATTTCTTCCCATTGACACTGGCTATTTCCTTTCCTTCTTCCAGTTTCCCATTCAAGTTTTCAGCTCATTCAACATGAAATAAAGTGGAGACTTAGAAGCATGTGAAGAAATGAGTATTATACAAAGTTTTTTCTTTAAAAAGAAGAGCAAAGGAGAAAAATAAATCCCAATTGATTGGACAAATAACCAGTTAAATCAAGGAAAAAGATTTCAAGATTCAAATATTTGTGAGCAGATTAGAAGCATCACAATGAGTATCCAAATATACAAGTATAGACAACAACACCAAATATACAAGTTTTTTTATAACAACTCATACATCTTGCTGAATCAATTGAATTAAGCTTCCTTAATATAATAAGATCAATTTGAGCACACCTTAACTAATATGTGCATATGGCTCTCAGTCTAATAAGAAACACCATCCATGGCCATGCCACATCTAGAATATTAGTATGAAAACTGCAGTTTTAACCAAAGTCTAGAAATTACATCTGTTTTTCCAAAGAAGATGAAAAGTGCTAGTTTGTGAAGCATGGATTACCTTAGAAAGAAAAACACGAAGAAGGGATGAATGAAGATTATTTCTCTGCACCCGAATAGAGATTCTAGGAGCTTCAAAACTCCCTCTTTAATATATCAAAATACAATGAATAGGTTATAAGAGAAGAAGTAAAAAAACACATATTGTCCACTTGCAAGCTTTTAATGTCACACTAGGACATTCATGAGTTAACCATGGTTTGAGGTTGGTTTTAGAAACGTTAAGACTTCACTAAAATAGGGGATAATACTTCAGCTTTTGTTCCAATAGCTACATAATTATGAAACTCACTACATACAGGTTATACTTACCTAGCTCTACACTTTTGCCAACATGAACCTGTCTCAAAGGAAAAATCACAGTAATTTAAAGAATTATTGAAATTGAATGGGACCAAATACATTTGGAAGCTAAGGCATAATTATATAAAATATAAAAAGGGCTTAAACAGATTCATTATAGGTTGGTTAGATAACAATTTTGAACACATGTGTATTATAACACCAATTTCAACATAAATACTCAACATATCGTAAAAAACAAGAATAAGTTGAATTTATATAGAAAAAATAAAACCCATTGACAAATTTAACAAAAAAAAAGGTTGTCACACAAGGTGATTAAGAGACAGGGAGACACATACAATCTGAAGTGGGATTGGATTTTTAAAAAATGGGATGTTCTTTTTTCAAGATTTAAATTTCCTATATATTTTTAACAGAGCTGCAGCATCATAAGTAAAAAATTCAAACAATCATATGCTTCATTGTGATACAATATCGTTAGTTACATGATTAATTACAAATAAAGATAAGTAAAGATTTGACAAAAAAAAAAAAAAAGAAAATAACCACAGTATTATATGTGTGGATAAAAAAGTTTTATAGTCATATATATTATTATATTATAAATTAAAATATACATCGAAGAGTGAGACTTTGAATCTCTCCATTCAGTCAATTAGACATTTTTTTCATGTACATATTGCATGTTTTTTTTTAATTTAAATAAAATAAATTAAAGGAAATAGTAGATATTTTTATTATTAATGAACATTCTATTATGCTACATTCAATCCTTTTTTATAAGAAACAAAAATGATAGTATAAAATATATTTCTTATTTATACCTATGTTGGGACTTCTTAGGCAACGATATGTTCTAGACTTCTACTAGTAGTATTTGATCATGTGAACACCAGCTAGCATGTAATTAGCAACATTAGTTTTGCAGCCTGCAAAAACAATGTAGAAGTGAAATGAAGTTAAGCATGTAATTATATTCAATTCAATTAAATTAGGTATGTCTTCTATAAATTAAATAATATAAGCTTGCAATTATATTCAACTCAATTATAATATAAGAAACTTTTCTCAATTAAAAAAAAAAGAAAATGTTAAAAGAATGTATGGAAAAAAAAGATTACCACTACTACAAATTCCCTTGAAAGCTTAACCTGCTAGACATAGTATATGTTTACTAGATATAGTGTAGGAGTAGAATGCCAACATAACCAGGGAGAAATCACCCACTACAAATTCAATTTGATCATCTACACCATAAATCATTTTAAGAATAATAAGAAGTTTCTCATAGGAAGAATAAGTATTTGACAAAAATTACAACATTATACTTATGTGGCAGAAATTTTAACCCGAAAATTGCTTGATAGTGGAATGACATATATATATATATATATATATATATGTGGCAGAATAAGTATCTCTATGTCTAGTTGTAACTAGCAGTCATAATTAAATGAACATGGCTAAATTACCAATATTCTCAGTTCCTTGCCCACCCTCCCCAACTGTTCATAGCTTAGAATGGTGTGAACTTAATAGTAAGCAAGACCAACAGGGTCTTGAACTAATGATAAGTGGGGAAAAAGTCTTAATAGTTAAACAGCTCTCTCTGTATACTTAATCCCTTATAATTCACATATTCAACATAAGCCTGAACACTCCAAACTAACCATGAGGATTAACCAAGTAAAGCATTAGATTTAGATATTGAAAACATTTGCTGCTATCATGGTTGGTATAAAAATAATTCATGAATAGTACGCACATAACCAACTATGAAATAATGAACTTTGAGATAATTGAAGTACCATTGGCAGTTCTAAATTCAACCCTATGTCCATGCTCAAAAATGCATCCTTTCCAGAACAACGTTCCAGTTTCCACATTGCCTTATCTCATATTCTCATCCTCCCTTGAACTTATATTCTAATCAAGCACACTAGTTTCTGCATAATACAGGATGCCAGAGATATCTCCAGGTGTTAAGATCATTAAAAACAAAATTTAGGTATGGGGATCCACCTACACGCACAAATATTATTAAAATACTTCTTACACCAATAAATAACTTTTATAGGATGAGTAGTTTACAATAACTAGGCTTAATTCAACAGTGATTGGCTAAAATCACTTTCCTACAATATGTTATTAGATGGTGAAAATATGCCACTTGATACACTGATTTAACGGATCCTATAACATATAAGGACATTAGTAGGTTACCACTTATAATATAATTATTAATGAGTTACAATGAAACCAGGGAAAGTATTAACAGAAACAAAAGAAAAAGAGCTTCATACTTACACTGTCAACAACAATTACATCAACTGAACCACTACGGATTAAGGTACCCACAAGACTTAGTGCTTGTTCACCACAATGAGGTTGGGAGAGAAGCAAGTTCGTTGTAAATCAAAGAACTAATATATAGGCCTGTTCATCTTCACTATTAAATTATCACAATTAAAATCAAACTAATGGAAGAAACACATCTGAAAGATTAACACAACCCCCCAAGACACATATTTTGTAGAATTTAAATCAGACAGAGTACATCTCTTCCTTCTTCTTTAAAAAATGAAAAACAACATTGCTATGCAATAACAAATGAATCAAGATTGCATAATTAAGATAGCAAAGAATTAAATTAGCGAAAAAATAACGAACCACATATATGAAATAACAATAGTAAGATAAACAAAAGTGGAAGTAAGCCTTTTTTATGAAGGACCACAAATATTATGATCAAGTTAACCTTAAAAGCAAGTCTGCAAAGAGCCAATGGCTGGTTTTTCTGAATCTGTGAACAAGACAAAAAGGTAACTTCCAATACTTCATCATATATCTTTGCTACATAAAGTGTGCCGTGAAAACAAGATTTTGATTTTATGCCTTTATTCATCATGGGTTACCAAGATCTTGGGACCAACAAAAAAATTCCAAGCTTCTTCAATCATATGATGACATGTAATGCAAGCTGTTTCTGCACTGTCCCTTCTTTACAAAGACAAGCAACAATATCACTACAAGTGTTTTCTTCTTAGCTCTTAGTTTTGTCCTTTCGTATAGAATTCTTCACAGCTAGGTATCCTATATATAGCTAAAGACTCAAAAAAAGAGGGACCATTTCAACGGGTTGGTGACAATTTGTAATCAAATTAATTGCCTTAATACATTTCCACTTTCAGGAAATTCTTTAAAGAAATATTTTTCAGTTAAAACTATATTTCTTCTTTCATTCTAAACTTAGCTTTAACTACCTTAAATCCATCTTCATGAAATCCATAACCTGAAAAAGAACAAATATATGTTTAGATCACTTGGTATATTTCAAGTATAATGGATATTAGATATACATAATTTTGTAGGCATAAGCGAGTTCATGGAAGCTAGTACTGTCGTGATTATTAATAGTTTATCTTGTTGTTACTACCAAATCACTTGGTATGTTTAGATCCCTTAACCAGTGCCCTTATTTCCTCTTTTAATACCATTGAAACAAATCAACAAGAATGACCAACAAAATTTATTTCCATTGATATAGTCAAGAAGGACAACACAAAGCTTTACTAATATACACCCAAATGTATTTAAGCAAACCAGAACAAATGCAAGCAAGAGAGATTAACAGAGAGTGAACACATTGCAGGAAGACAGTCATTGGCACTGTGCCTTATTCTTGGGTATCTCAAATGCACAAATTCGATTGACTAGCAATGTTTAGAGAAGCCCAAAAACCAGAATAATTTTCACCATTTACTTGACATTGACTTATCTCAAATAAAATGGAAAGAGATCTAAATATACATGGTTAAGGCACAATACTTGCAACTATATCATGATAGAACAAGAAGGGAAAAACAACAACATGAAATACATATTCAATTACCGAATCATTAGTTTGTAATATATCTGCTTCAACTCCAGCAAAGATGGTATATCTGCAGGGGCCTCTTCTACAACATTATCACCTTCTTTAGGCTTTTTCTTTTCCTTAGATAAATCGGCATCAAATACTCTTGGGCTAATCTTTCTTGAGAGTATTTGTGCACGAACATAATCCTGGCGGTCTAGAATGAATGCAATTTTCTCAGTCTTGGACATGGAACCAGTCCAACAGCAGGACCACCTGCAACGCACGCACCCAATAAATCAAAATCTCTAATTCCTCGTCCCCAAAATTTGATTCCACAAAAATCCCAAATGTAGAAACACTAGTAATCATAATTATTAATTAACATAACGCAGTTACCGAGAACAAGAACAATCTCAGCAGTGCTTCCTCCATCGTCGGAAACGGGGAGAATGTGAGCGATGCGGGTGGTGAAATTCTTGAGCTCCTCGACGACGCCGTTGAAGGCAGTCACACCGGAGAAGACGAACAGAGCGGGTTGAGGGTGAGGGTGAGGAGGGTTAGGGTTTGAGTAACAGCGGCGATGGTGATGGTGGTGGTGCTGTTGCTGCTGCGACGGAGAGGTAGCCATTGAAGTTGACGACGAAGAAGAAAACGATGATGAGAGGGTTCTGGTGGAACTTGGGAAGGGTGATGGCGGTCGAGGTTGTGCGACGATGGCTGTCGAGGTTGTGCGGCGATGGCTTCAAAGAGGATGCCAAAGCAGAAGGGTGCGGCGATGACTTTATGAAAAAGGGATTTATGGCTCGTGTTTAGGGTTGGGGTTTTTCATTTTCCATATAATAACACCTTCATATGGAAAATCATTTGCCGGAAACATCCGTCGGAAAGCCAATCATTTTCGACGGCATTAGTGCAGTGGGTATCATCCGTGGGTAACCTACCCATTTTCGACGGCATAGCTTCTATGGGAAAGTGGCCTTCGGAAATAAGCCTTTTTGTTGTAGTGGGAGTAAGGGTATCTATTACTGAAAGTGGCTGGTATATGTATAACGGTGTCGTTTTGACTTTCAAGTGCCAATATACAAGGACGGTTATATTTATAACCGTCGTCGTTTGGAGAATCAAGGACGGTTTTTAAAAGACCGTCTTCGAAATGTTGTTTTTATTTACAATTATGCCACCGCACTCCAAACAAGGACGGTTCTTGGCCAACCGACCTTAAACCCGCGTCATTGAATAGCCTTTTTGTAGTAGTGTCAATTTTGTTAATAATTAATCTTAAAAAAAATCTTATCGATTTATTTTAGTTGGGTCTCTTCTTTTTGTTGTCAAAAGATTAATAGATCATTCATTGAAAATGTCCAACAATCGACACTTACAAAGCATAAACGATGTTAATTAAGTAGAGCGTTACAAAATTGCACAACATATCAACAATGGTAGATCATGCACGAACACTCCTTGGCTGGGCTCGGGCAGGTCTAAAGTGTGGACGGTAGTTTGGGGTGCGGTGTTGTGGTCCCTTTGGACACAACGAAATGGCATAACTTAAAATGGTCATCATCCGAATTTTAATACAGTTGTTGAGTTGATCCGTTATCGAGCATGGGCATGGATTTCAGCATATTGGAAGAAAGCAACTTTCTCATTTTACGAATTATATTCCAACCTTGCATATTGCATCAAAATGCTGAAATGAGAATGATTATGTATTCACCGCCGTTTGGTTTTTGTTCCTGATAAGGATGTGAGTGTTGGGATTAATATTTTACACTTGGTTGGAAAATAATGCTTGTAATGGTTATATATTTCAGCTTTGTTATAGAAGGGTGAGGTATGGTTGTATAACTGCTATGAAGGGTGAACTATAACCCATACACATACACGTATGTATGTCCCTTTCGGTACTCCTTGTATCCTTTAATAATAATCTTTTGCTGATTAAAAAAATTATGCAGAACACTCACAACTAACTAACAATTTAGCAATCCTAAACTTATAGAGACAAAAAAACAAAAGATACATATATAGAAATCATACTCTCCCTATTACAAAGTGTCAAGATTGTAACTAAATCACAACAATTGAGATAAATACATACTTCCAAAACAATTATTTCAGTATACAATCCTCAAGTTCACACTCACTATGATTTCATGATGAATTTATGTAAAGAATGCATTAAAGAGAAAAATGTTATCAAGAATAACAATTATCACAGAAAGATCAACATTTGCTTCACTCCTCACAAGACAAGTGTTTCAATTATGTATATTACATTCATTCCAATTGAAGTTACAAACTTCAGCTTTGCACATCATCTCATTCAATGTCATCATACACACACAGACCACATGGATCATTAAGGACTTTATTAAGATTGTAATGTGGTCGGGCTAACAAAGAAATCATGATTTGTCTTAGAATTCAAATAGTTAGGTTCTAGGAGAACTTTCACCTATTCCCTACTCACTTTAGAGCATCCATTTTTCTTTTTCTCCGAACCTTATTTAACTTGCCATTATCAACATAAACACAGAGGTTTCTTTGAAATCAATATGTTTTTCAGTTCTTATTTCCATAACTTTTTTTTGTACCAATGTATAATGTAGTTCTGGTCCTCTATGTGCTTCTTGCTTTCATTCCTACACAATATTTATTTAACCAACATACCCCCCCCCCCCACCCCCAAATTGGCACAAATTTGCCTTAATCCATAAGTGATGCTCTCCTATAACCTAAGGTAAGGTGAACATAATTACACATGCTTTAAGTTCAGGGTTCAAGAACAAATTCTTTCTCAGTTAAGTTTAAAAGGGATGCAAATGATTTAACATTTATTTACAACAAGTTGGTTTTTTGGCTAAGTGGTTGAAACTAAATTATCAACAAGACCTTGATCATATCCATATAGTATATGCATTCAAACAGTTCAAGAATCATGCAAAACCAGAAAATAAAAAAAAACCAATTATTCTCTCACAGTTAAGATGCACACAACTCACACGGTAACTTGAAGCATAAGTTTTTTTTTTCATAAGATTTTCTGTCATGCAAGTTAACCGATTCACTCACACACATTGAATTCATAAAAACATCAATCAACAACTTGTGTTCAATTAAGAAGCATAAATTCACCACATTAACAAGACGCAAAATCTGAATCATACGATCGCTTAAATCAAAACATGCTCAAACAATGTTATCAAAATAACTATCTATTATGCAAAATTAAAGAAATTGTAAATTGCAGAATTTAAATGACTAGAGTGCAAAAATTTAAAGATAGATGCAGGAAATAAAATAAAGAAAGAAAAGAAAAAGAAAAGAAAAGAATAAGTCTAAAAAAATAAAAAGATGGTCTCAATCCTGTGTCGGCCATGGATTCCACGCTCCCTGAGCCGCTGTGACATTTACAAGGTAATCATCATCCTCTAGAGCCTCTGCAAAATCTATGTTACCATTTGGTTCCTCTGTAGCTCCAGAGGCAACACCCCCTTGAAACAGGAAGTTTGTTCCCAGGCCAAGCAACCTGCTCGAGGAAGTCCTTTAGAGTCATGATCGGCTGATGAAGAAAGAGTTGATGAAGGTTCTACATTAGAAGATATTGCCCATGGGGAAGGCTGGTCAGCATGGGAAGAAGTAGCTCCTGAATATGTGGTTGAGAGGCAGACCTTCTTCGTTTTCTAGAGGCCATATGTAAAGGACAGACAAAAATGAGATAAAAGAAAATTAAATTCACACAAAAATTAAATATTTCACAGAAATAAAGAAAAATGGTAGCAATGTTGGGTTGCCTCCCAGTAAGCACTTCTTTAACCTATCTTGACAAACCAAATGCCTTCAAGGTGGCATGAAGGTCACATAGACACATCTTTCTTGCATTTTCGCTTCTTAGCTAGAGACTCCATGAAAATCATGTATCCATAGAATGACTTCCATATCATTGCAAGGGAAGTGTTGGTGATCAAAGAAAAAAATGACACTTATGGATTTATCACATTCTCCATGCATTTTTTTCTTGCAAATCAATTAATGAGGAGATGTATTGACTTGGAGAGGACTTTATTGTTGAATTTCTACTTGTGAGCACTATTCCCATTGTTGTTGTGTTCTCTCCTCACTTTTTTCTTTTTTTTTTCTTTCATCTTTTTCTTGTGAATCATGTTCTTCTACAAGACTCTCCTTATGTATTGTAATCTCTACAAAAAAAAAATTTCCTTGTGACCAAAAAAGACATTTCAGCAACTTCTTTTACTAGCTTACAAACTTGAATCTCCATATTTTGAATTGAGTTTTGATTGGCTTTGAAGCTAGCCTAAGAAGTTTCCATGAATTGCATCAGCACATTTTCAGGAGTAGAGATTATTTATTCTTCATATTGATTGTAAGGATATAAATCTTGCTCTCGTCAAGAAATTTTCAAGGAGTAAAAATGACAATTATCATTGAAATGCTCTATTCCACAAAAATCACAATTGATAGATTGTGGGTGACTGATCCATCTGTATTGCAGCAACACATTCTCAAGACTAGAGATTATTTCTTCTTCATATTGATTGTAAGGGTGTAACTCTTGCTCCCACCAAGGATTTTTCATGGAGTAAAGATGACAATTATCATTGAAATATTTTCCTCCACAAAAATCACAATTGATAGGTTGTGGGTGACTTACCCCCATTTGTATGATTTTAAGATGTTTAGACAACATCTCTAATTGGTTACCAATAAGTCTTTATATTAGGTTCTTCAAAGCTTACACACTCTGCAAGCATAAACTCACAAAAAAAAAAGTTTTGTTTAAAAAAGAAATATTTAAATTTAAAATAAAAAATGAATTTAGGATAAAAAAGATTTAAGATTAATTTAAAAAAAATATTTAAGATAAAAAATTAAGATAATTAAAAAAATATTTAATATTAAAAAAATAAGATAAAAACAAAAAAAAAACAGATTTAATTTTATAGATATATTAAAATGATTTTAACTGTATAGAATATTAAAATGATTTTAGTTATAATTATTGAAATTTTTTAAAAAAATTACAGTATTTTAAAATATTTTAAAGCTTTTTTGAAAATATTCACGAATACCAACAAATATTAAAACAATACGCAGGTATTTATTCAATATATCATATATGCACAGGTAACAGGATAAACTCAAGACAAATATTTATCGTATAGAACAAGTAGTAGTTAACTACATTGTCCATGTTTGCCCCATCCTATTTCATCTTTAAATGATGGAAAGAAAACTTTCCATGGAATGAGGAGAAGCCCCCAAATGGCCGGGGCATTGCTGTTCTTTTTTTGTTAGTGTCTTTTTTTGTTTTTCTTCTTAACTTGTCTTATTTGCATCTATAAAAATCAAAATTAAAATCTTATTTAAAAAATTTGGATCCAATTCTATTGGGAACAAAATAATGATGATAAAGATAACACACACACACATATATATATATATATATATATATATATATATATATTAACAAATGTAAAATTTGTTTAGAGAATTGCAAGTTTTAAATATTTAAAATAAAACACAATCAATGAAGATTCATTTTTTAAAGATAAAAAATAGTTTTAATTTTAATTTTTAATTATAAAAATATAACCTATTAATTCCTTCACCCCCTATTTAAAGAGTGACATACTTTATTATTTACCAAAAAAAGAGTGACATACTATCTTTGTCACTATTTAATTGTTACCATATTTATTATGATTATTATTAATTAACTCCTATTTTGTTGTCACTATACATTATGATGATTGATTGTTATCACTTTTCTTATCATTATTATTGTTTCACAACCAGCAATTTATATTATTATTATTATCACAATTATTTATTACTATAGTAAACAATTAAGTCCAAATAAGGAATGGTGATTAATTTGAGTGGTTTAGATTTCAAAAATGAAAATAAAAACCACAACAAGATATTGAAACTAAAATTTATAAAATTTAAAAATTGATTTTAATTTTTAATTTTTAAATTAACAGATAAATATAAATATTTTTAATGAAACTAGGAAAATGAAAGGTGTATTTTTATTATCATGTTTTATGTTAAAAAAACACAAACATGTGCTTTTTAAATATTATATATATATATATATATATATATATTTAAAATAGTTATTTGTTTTATAACTTTAATTATATAAATTAAAAGGAGCATGCATGTAATATATGCGAATTAATATAATATGTTTATTATTGTATAAATTAATAATTGGGCGAAAAGTTGGGATGTGATGAGTTTGAGGGAGCAGGGTATATGTAATGTGTATGTGTATGTAACCTATATCCACATCAAAATACATTAAACAAATAGTCACCTTCTTCTCATTCTCAACCCTCTTTTCTTAGCTCCCTCTCTCTCGGTTGTAGCCGAGACCTCACACCAACGACAAATGGAAGAGACCAATTCCAGGTTCAAGAGGATTTGCGTCTTCTGTGGGAGCAGTTCAGGGAAGAAAGCTACATATCAAGAAGCTGCTGTTCAACTTGGCAGGGAGCTGGTAACATATATATCCAGTTTTTTCTTTTTCCATATATTTGTTTCATTACAATATTAAAAGTGTGTTTGGAGATAAGGTAGAAGTATTTTTGAGAATTTTTCTATTAAAAATATAGAATTTTTTTCAATGTAAAAATTCTCAAAAACATATCGAAACATACTTTAATTCTATTGCTACACTATGCATACATATACAATAGGCTTTAGTTTTATTTTTCAGCAAAAAGACACGTTTAATTTTTCTCCGTTTATTAAATTCCGCTTTCTTTTCTTGCCTCCTATGTTTTAATTTATCTCTTTTTGAAAAGCGAATGAATTCAAATCTAGAATTGATTATTGATGGACCATTGAATCTGAACCCCGGAGAATTTTGGGTTCCATGGTACTTTATTTGATATCATATCGATTAATTAGATTGAATGAACTTTTTCCTTTTTCTCCTGCCTCTTTTTGTCCCTTCAACCGCAATGCTCTATGAAGCTTTCTTAAATGTGTTCCATAACCAAACCTTTTCCCTCTATGATTCATTTTGATTAATTTCTCATTCTGGAGTTCCACGCTTGTTTCTCCTCTTCTTATTTTCTTTTATTTTTTGAAGTAAAAAATAATAACAAAACAATATCTCGAGTGGCAACTCGTGCTTATGATTGTTGAGGAATGAGTCGATGGTTTAGGGTTTAAGTTTAGCATGAGAGAGAGAAAGGCGCACAGGCAGAGAGATTGCTATAGGATGATGCTAGCTGTAATCTCGCTGTCAGTTGAGCAGCATTCTTGCATGATCTTTTGTTTCACCCTACTACTATACTGTTTTTTATAACGCTAAAAAATGTTTATGTCTTTTGTATGTAAATAAATAAATAAACACCCAGAAACACATACTACAGATAATATTTAGATTCTATTTTTTTAGGGAACCAAACGTGCTTCCTTGGTATCATTACTCTATGAAAGCGTGTTATCAGCCTTTGGCATTCCCCACAAGCGTCCATGACCGAACCTAGCTCCATGATTTTTCCATATCCTCTAATTGTCACCCAAATATGGTACCATTCCTTGTTTTAACTAAAATATATGGTAGTAAAATAAAAATTCGCATGTGTTGTTACCCCTTTGGTCATTCCCTCCACTAACGGTTATGATAAAATCAATTATTTTTGCCATGTCCAAACAATTGGTTTAGTTTTTTTTTTTGGGGGGTGAATACATTTGGTTTGGTTAATTTGTTTGTTTAATTGTGTTTTCATGATGAGTATTATGACACGCGTCTACATGGTTTGGTATTCGATGTGTTTTGAAGGTGGAAAGACGGATTGATTTGGTCTATGGAGGTGGTAGCGTGGGGCTGATGGGCCTCGTTTCTCAGGCAGTTCATGATGGTGGGCGCCATGTTCTAGGGTTTGTTCTCACACTCCACATTCTCTGTTGTGCATGTAACTTATATAAGAGGCCACCTTAATCATTTTTGCTGAGCCTTATTGGTTTTTTACTTATGAGTGGTATGAACTTCGATGTTTCGTACTACTACTGGCTCATGCGTGTTTCCCATGTTCTGTGACAAATGGGTAGCAATGCATAACATCACGGGATCAAATGCTGGCAATGTGGGACATTATTTTCTTAATCAAATTAAGGTTCCGGGTGTAGGTTGAAAGGGAGCATCTTGGATAGAAATAATAGTAAAAAATTCACAGGGATTAATAGTATTTGTCGGGCCTTCTGCACCGTTGTTGGGATTTTAAAAGGGAAAAAAGAAAATTAGAAAAATGTGACCTTTACCGGTAGTTAGAAGCTTCTTGGGAAGCTTTGCTCTATTGGATAAACTTGAATCCCTTTTTTGGCCCTTCCAGAAAGGGACGGAAGAACGTTAGTTTTTGCGCAACAATTGGAGCCAACATTACGGTGTTTTCTTTCTTTTATTTCATATATTTTTTCTTTCTTGCATTTCGAAGAAAACATTGATTCCTCGTTCCACATTCAATTAGTTTAAGATCGTTCTCTTATATATCTTATTGTAAGTCAAAATGCTTAAGTTTCCATTTTGTTCTTTTAAATATATATTAAAGAATAAATAATACCTATATTGATATTGTAAAATAATTAAGATCTTTTATTTACACTGTAGTCTAATTACAAACTAACATATAATAAGTTTATTAACTTTATACTAACTATTTATTTAAATCACATCGAATGATAATTTATGGTTGATTATTGCATGTCTATTAAATTCAAATATCTATACATCAATATATCATTCATCAAAGAAAAATAAAAATAAAAAATAAAAATTTATCTAGTTTTGACCATGGGCCTCTTTGTACAGGGTTATCCCAACAAGTCTTATGCCAAGAGAGGTACATATGCGTCCCCTTGTCAAAAATTATTTTTCAGTTCATCACTATATGGTGATAGCATTAATTAGTTAATTTAAAGTTCAAACAAAAATTCATAGTTATATGTTGCAAATGCAGATAACAGGTGATCCTATTGGGGAAGTGAGAGCCGTATCTAGTATGCACCAAAGGAAAGCCGAGATGGCCCGTCAAGCCGATGCCTTTATTGCCCTCCCTGGTAAGATTTTGTTTTTAATCACTCATATATATGAGACCACATATATAATTAACAAAAACAGAAGAGAACTTAAATAATTATCACATGAAAGGGGATATTTGTTCTTTGAGCAACACATAGAGCTTGTTCTTATTTTTCAACCAATTAATAGGAGGATATGGAACCCTTGAAGAATTGCTTGAAGTCATTACATGGGCGCAGCTTGGGATCCACAGCAAACCCGTAAGCTCTACTCCTCAATTTTAATGCCATATGTGTTAGACAATTTACCGATGAATCAATAACTGTGTAGTTACAAACTGTTAACAAAATAATTTCCCTACCCTCTGGTATTATTTATCTTTTAAAATAATACATTTGTCTTAATAAAATCGGTATCCATTAAAATATATATTTTTATTAGAAGAGTTAAAAAAATAATTATAAATTAACTGATGTTTAAGATACTGAAAATAAGATTAATTTAAAAAATAAGTTCTTTTTATTTTTTAAATTATAAAGATTTTAATATAAAATGAAACTCCTGATCAATTCTGGATATTCCCTCGGTCTTTTTTTCCCTTTTAAAGTGCTTATAAACTAATTTTCTTTTAAATTCATGCATATATCTTAATTATAAAACTATTAATTATATATATTATTATGAAAATTTTGTTTTTGAAAAAAATCTCAATTTGAAATATAGTTGTAAATTCATTGAAGTATTTAGATGAGAGAGCGATACATATGAGGATATTATTACAAATATTAACACTTTCTTATTATTTAATTAAAGTGACAAATATTTGAAGACATGAAAATATTGAAAGAATCATATACTATGAGACAGATGGAGTAGTCTCTAACACGTATATACATACTTTTAATTGTTGATCAAAATTTATTAAAAATTATAAATCATATGAGACTTATTAGATTTGAATGACTCACATGACTTTTTAATTTTCAATAGATTTAGATAATAATAAACAGTGTATAACTATCATTTCTCATTCTTTTAATACTTCATAAAGAAAATATTAAATTAAGAAATTAAATAATTTAATATCTTGAAAATATTATAAATATTTAATATTTTATTTTATTGGGAATTAATAAAAACAAATATTGTAGAAAGGCTTAAAGTAATTTTATATATGGCTGGTATGGAATAATAGAAACCTATATATGGGAGAGAGGCCCGAAAGATGGGAAAATAAAATATTATAATAGAACCCATGCCTTTTGACATGGAACAAACGATCTTCATTAACGTATATATTGTGACTCTGGATTAAATTCTACCGCCCACAATGTATAAAGTATAAACTAATCAAACCCCTTTATTATATAATGTTGTTTTGCCTTTGGTTATTCGTACAGCATTAGCCTTAATTAACTTGTTTTGACACTGTTGTTGTACGTATAATCAGTTGTCATGTTACTAGATACTAATATTTTCTTGGCTGATTAGCCAAGTTGACTGGATATGACTCGGTGAAATAGGAGAATGCTTCAACAACTTCGAATTGGGATCCATGATATTCGATGTTACTTAGAATACTAATATATTTTATATATAATATAAATATGTTTAACAACCAGGAAGCTTCAATACATATATAATCCGATACATGTGGGCTATTTAATTCGAATTCACATGAGAGAATAGTATCGGATTTTGCTTAGTTAATAATTGTCACGTTACAATATTTGAAGGTTCTCCGTTTGAATGGGAGTAAAGTATGTGAATGACCACTAATTAAAATAGATGAATTAAGATTGAAGAACAAGCGCAAAACAAATTAAAGTTCGTGATCAATGAAGATTGGTAGTAACATAGTGTTTATTTGTCAATTTTCTGAGATGCAGGTGGGCCTGTTGAATGTGGATGGATTTTACAATTCCTTGTTGTCGTTCATTGACAAAGCCGTTGATGAAGGCTTTATATCCCCTACGGCACGTCGCATTATCGTGTCAGCACCCACAGCCAAACAATTGATGCTAGAGCTAGAGGTGTGTAAATTAATATATAAATATAAAATTTTCAATGTTTGTGGTTCAAGGACGATGATTCATTTCCTTTGAACAAAGCGAAATTAAGTTGATGCATATGGCATGAATACTACTAGTTAATACAAGTTGCTAAATCAAGTTGTTTTACATATTCGATTTCTTTGCTTGTACTTGATTATATCGTTAAATATTTTATGGTAGCAGGAACATGTTCCTGAGCAAGATGAGTTTGCGTCCAAGTTGGTGTGGGAAGAAAGACTGAAATTACGCGACTGAATCAGAAGTTGCCATGTGATCAATCCCTTTGTGGACGATTTATGATCCTCGGTTATTTAGGTTTTTACATTTATAGCATATTTAGGGTACATAGGATTAGGACTCATCCATCACATACGGGCATAGGAACCGTACGGTAGAAGTCAATACATTTTTTTTTGCCAACCTTTTTGGTAAAGCCCCTCGTGTACGGAAACGAGGGTGGTTCAAAATGTGGAAAATCCTAATTGAAATTTATGCTTCAATTGCCTTGGCAACGATAATCCGAATCATTCACGGCAACCTTTGTCCTTCATGATTATTTTTTTCTCCTTTTAGTTCAGTCTTGTCTCTTTGAACCAACCATTACTTTTGGATAAATTCTTTAATAACAACTTGGTCAAAATTGCCAGTTGAAAAAACACTAGAGAATATGTACTCTTCAATCAATATGTAACCATCTAACTCCTTCAAGGGACAAAGGAAGATATATATACCTCCATTATGTTATTGAGTTATTCCTGAAATCAAATTTCTGGATTTAATATGCTGATTAATACATGTTCATCCATAATCATGCTGTATAATAATGCACAGCTGTCTACAAACAATCTTCCGTTATTCTTGGGGGAGATGCTTTCACAATAGTATAGCATTACTTGGTAAGAGATTTTCCTTTTTCATAAAAAAGTAGTTTGACATTATATTAGATGTCCAAGTGTCTGTCAAATTGACGACCTGGTGTTGGAAAGATAATAAAATTTTATCCAAGTGGTTGAGGTTTTTGTGTCAAGAAAGATCGAATGTCTACTTTCAAAGAAATAATGACAGTTGATGTTAAGAAGGACAATCATGGTCAGATTGAAGAATCTGATTCAATTAGAAGAGAATTGAAAGATTGGAATTTAATTTGGGTTAGTTTTGAGACTAATGTTTTCGACGATGAGTTAATGAATTCAACGATTGAAAACAGTAATCAATGGTTATATTCAATTGTTTTATTCTTCTATTTGGACACGTTTTAGTTTTTTGGTTCTATAATACGTTTAATTGTGTTAGGACATAACCATTAAACGTAGTAATTCTCTATAACTAGGAGTTCAATTGTTATAAGAAGGGATAAATAGTAAATTGACAACAATTACTTGTATTCTCAAAGCAAATCAAAATGTCCAAACTGTTAGACTATGAATTTGTTGAAGATTCAAGTATGTTAATTATACTTCATTTTTTTTTCTTTTTTTACCAACAAATATTAGCTATTAGTTTTTTGTTCTTCGTTAGTTTATTACTTTTATTTACATTTTTTTATTTGTTTAGCATTTAAAACAAATTCTATAATACGAGGAAAATCAGAAGTCTGCTTTATTCATTCTCATAATTAAGGTATATTTACAGTTTTTGCTCGGCAAAGGTATATTTACATGAAGTGAATAATACCTAACCACGACAAGGTATCAATACCTAACTGTTTAATTAATTAACTAATCTGAACATTATAAATAATTGCAGTTTTTCACTAGCAAGCACATTATCATCTAGTAATACTCCTCGCAAGATGGAGAGATGTTCATCAACTCCCAATTTGGAGAGTAAGAGAGAAAATGGCTGAGGATCTAATGACTTAGGCTTCTTTTTTTTTTTTTTTTTATCTAATGACTTAGTTAAGATATGAGCAATTTGAGCAATGGTAGAAATACGAAATCCCGCAATTAGGATCGTGACAAGTCAATAAAAACAATAAGTTAAAAAAAAAAAAAAAAACAAAGTAGTCACTAAAGTTATTAAAGCTTTATAATGTGTAAAAAGTAAAATTTATATTTTATGTAAAAATAAATAAAAGTTAAGAACCGGTGCTAATATAGAATCGGGTCCAATTTTGGATCCTGCTGCAACTGGTTATGGCCTTATTTATTGAAGGGTCTTGCTAACAAGTGAGAGTACTGATTAAAGGAACTAAAAAGAAAAAATATTTAATGTAAAAATGATGGAAAAACACAAGAAATATTATGAACAGTATAATTTTTTACCTCCCAATAACAATATTTCTACTTTTAGTTTTTTAACTAATCTCCTTAGTATTTGCTTTAATTGAATTCCATGATAGATACACGGTTGCAGATGGTCTTATACCCACTCCTATGGATCCTGGTTTGAAGTTGTCGGGAACATAAGGAAAGGTATAGCTTAAAGCTTCTCTATATTGAAGGCTAATTGGTCAGATAATGTAGTTGAATATTTTTCAGCCAGATATTGCTCACAACGTACACAAATTAAGTTAATATGATACATGGCTTCAGACAGGACTCCCCATTTACAAGCAGTAAATCATTTAGTGCAATACATCAAGAGAGTACCTAGCCGAAGGTACCTTTTCTTGTTAAGTGCAACCTTCGCTAACAGTTTTTGGTAAAGCATATTAGGGAAGCTTTATTAACACTAGGCGATACACTACTGATTTCTGTGTGTTCCCAGAGGCTAGTGAAATTGTGTGGATCCATCCTCTCCTCTCAAACTTTGCGATTTCCATTTTCATCTACCACGGTTTCATCTACAATGATTTTATGACCTCAACCCTGCTCATCATCAAAAAAGGTCCAAACACATTGACATTGACATTCACTTTATAAGAGAATTAGTCCAATTCTCTTAATTGAAACTAATTCATGTCAAGTCTTCCCACCAGATTTCTTTCCGAGTTGGAAATCCTTGATTTGCCCATCCCACCTTGAGGGGTATTACAACTAATAATTAATTACTTAGCCACGTCTTAGTTACTCAATCAAGTAAGTATCAAATTGAGTTACTCAGTTTTTCATTGTTTTTTTTTTTATCAGCATGTTTTTCATTGTATACATTCTCTTCTCCTGTACAAACAATTCAATGAATGAGACATTCCCTTTTTTCTCTGAACAATGTGTGCACATTTCTATAATCAATAAGATAAAATAGGTACTAGAAAAAATGGTGTAAAATGCTTTTGAATAATAAAATGCATTGAAGTAAATGATTAGTAATAGTAATAAATTAGTAACTAACCTACTAATTCCATCCAATGAAATCATTCAGATGGACCTAATCCAAGTTGCTGGGAAAATTTTACCATGATGTACGACCCAGAAAATTAACTCTAAGAAGCTAACGAATTTCATTGATCTAAACTATAAAGCCTATGGAATTGCTTTGCTCCCTTAAATGGATTCACCTAGTTCCCTTAGATTACACCGAGGATCAATACAAAAAAAATGCCAGTATTTCTAACTGTTGGCAGGTCAAGACAGGGTTTGGCTGCTCGACATTATCATAGTTTATTCAATTCTCTACTACACTGTCCAACAGAAATATAATAAAATAACACGGGTTTCTGGATTCATAACATAAATGGATCATACAGAGAAAAAGACACAAGTAAATTTATTAATACCCTGAATAAATTTGGATAGAGTTATTTTATCATCACTAACAGTGAAGTCCTTATCATTTCTAATTTAGTCAAACAAAGTGGGGAAGGCCTAACTGTATTGTTCCATGTCAAATGATTAATAAAAAGCCAAAAAGGCGTGGGGATATCCTTAGAAGTTAGAAGCCAAAACTAAGTTAATCGAACAATCATAGAGCATTGAAACCAAAGCCTTGCAGTTATGGTAAGTTTTAAAAAAACTAAGGATATCGAATATATTCTGAGTTGAATGCAAGCGATTCTTAAACAGGTTCACTTATCCCATTCCTTGTGTTTCAACCGACAAAGTTATAATAAAGTGCTGGAAAACTTAATCACATATGTAAGGACAGTTAAATACTTAAATGCAGTATAAAACAATATAAACAATAATATCAACAAACAAATCAGCATGTGTTGCAGTTTTATAATCCAACATTTGAGTGCCACCAGCTATTGGTAATTAAGAAAATAAAGAAAAAAAAAATGAAATTAGTTTCTCCATAAGTTAAAATGAGCTCTCCATTAACTAATCACCAGCTATTGGAAAGGTCATTTTAGCTTATGGAGAAACTCATTTCATTCTTTTTTTCTTATTTTATCATCTTAGAAGTGTTTCTAGATAAGTTTATCCAAATAGGTTCATAATAAGCCGAACTCCTCTTACCTCTCACCCTGAACTATTCAACAACAACAATAATAACCTTATCTTGCTAAGTATAGATCACATGACATTGTTGAACTCAATCAAAACTCGAATACTTGGAAATATTATTTCGCTACTTATCTACCAACCCACCTTTGCTCGTCACTGAAATCTCGAACTAGACAAAATGGAAACTTGAATATTCTGCCAAATGATGGGGATATGGACAATTCAAGCCAGAATTTTCCCTATAAGAGTTTGTGTTGTTGGGTGACTCTAACCAATGACACCATAAAGGCGGTATCCGAAAGACCAAAGTGTTGGTGGTACATTTTGTGCACATAATCTGACATACGGAATGGGCATCATTGATTGTGAAATAAAAGGAAAGGAGAAAAAGAGAAATGGGTGATAATGAGAACTACGTGAGAAAGTTCCCTGTGTAAGTAACAATAACATGTACTAACAAAGATAGCACAACTAGTACACAGATATTCCCGTAGTGATTCTTTTTCAACAGCTTCTCATCCACACTAAACAAATTCTCTTATCCAGGGAATCGGCCAGTCGAAGGCCAACTATAGAACAAAATGGAAAGAGCGGCAAGCCATGCACAGTACCTTAAAAATTCTCAGGACTGTCATCCAATTGTTTCTCGTGTTCTATATCAACCTCTAAAATCTCCTGAAAACAAAGCATTAGTTATGCAACTCGTAAGCTTAGAAGTACTAGATAGAAAAGAAAGAAGCATTATAAGAGACTTACAGGGATCCTCTGTTTGAGATAATTAGCGACTCTGGCAAGAACAGTGGAACGCTTGTGCCAAAAACGACCCTTGAGGCTAATCTTGACAAAAGGCCCATCCAAGTCAGCAAGTTCCACCACTCCTGAAACAAGATTATGTTATTGGTACGTTGCCCCATTAAACCACAAACCAACATAACTCTTACTTACCAGTGATACCAACAGAGGTGTCAAAGATTTGACCCAGCTCCTTTCGAGCGTCCTCTAAAACCTGTTTCACGTTGTTTTCTGTGAGGTCAAGAGGCGGTGGAGCGGGAAGAGCCGCTGATATAGGTTTCAACATCCTCCTCCGTGGTTTGCCACGTGTCAATGATTGAAGTGGAGAATTGGAGTTTGTTTGAGATAGCGGCTTTGGGGCACGGTAATTTGTGATTCTGGTGCTGCATGATGGGAGGCTGAGTGACCTTAGATTATTACGGATGTCAAAGACACAGCACAGCCCCTTCTCGAGTAGGGACATCTTTATAAAGCCAATTCGAAGATGTTCAATTTCTAAGACTCGCAGAGACTGAAACACTATCTAGAAATCTAGAATCGGATATGGATGGATAGACACTTACGAGCCAATGCTCCCCTATTTTTTTAATTTAAAAAAAAAACATGTTTTTGACTAGCCCAGACCTTTTATTTAAGGGGGGAAAATAGGTTCCTTGATTAAGATTTTTTTTTTTTCAACGAATAAATATTTTTTAAGTTTTTTTCAAAATTGCAAAGTATTTTAAGAAAATGTATTGTTAAAATATTTTTTTTTAGAAAAAAACAATTATGTTTCCAAAGAAAGTGATCCCAAATCCCAATTATGGGCTAAGAGCAGACCGAGGTACCATCCTGTCTAAACAGCTCATGGCAATAATGAATTTGCCTTCGCAACCGAAGGACGATTACCAGTTTGAGTAATGTTAGATTTTCTTAACATTCGTTAATAGGATTATTAATATCTAATATAGTGCGTATATATTAATTTAATAAATTAAGAATATAAAAGCCCTTTGTCCTGTGTTGTTGTCAGTGCTATTTTCCATCCTTGCACACCGCAATTCCGAATGTTAAATTTTGGACAATGCAATCATGAAAATTTGTACGTACCTTTGAGTACATCTAAAATCAGTTTTAATAGTCAAAGAATTAGAATTGCTTTGAATTTGGGATTCCATTAATAAGTGAATTTGGTTTTATGAAACCTGATTAAATGGATAACCTGAAAATCCACCTTAGTCACAAGACATGCAATCATGATGTACATCACATGATCACAAACAGAAGTAATGGTAAAATAAATACATAATTCATTGATACAAATCAGCAATTGCTACTCGAGTATTATCCTCCCTACACCACAGCAGTGTTTGCTATGTTTAGGGTCTGGTTTCATGGACTTCTCACCAGGCTTCCACCCAGCTGGGTAAACTTCATCGGGGTTCTCCTGCACATACTGCAAAGCCTGCAAGACCAATGCACATAAATGGAGGCAAAGAATTTATATAAATGATAGAAAGGTGAAAGAAACAAACAAAAAGTTAGGAGATATACTAAAAAGTGTTCAATCCTGGTATTAATTATCCTGATTAAGCGTATAATTACCTGGAGTGTTCTCTTTGTCTCATCAACACTTCTACCAATTTCCAGGTTGTTAATGGTAGAATGCTGAATAATCCCTTCCTTGTCAATAATGAACAATCCTCTCAATGCAATCCCCTAAATCATTGGAAAAATTTGGAATTGTTGATAAAAGTGCTCAAAAAAATGGAATGCAAAGCTATAGTTTCACAGCCAACATTTCACCACTTGACACAAAATGCTAAAGATATTACCTAGTCAACATCCCACATTTCATTCCAGAGAATTTGAAACTAAAGCACAAAATACATTGGAGTTTGATAGGAAAGGAAAGTGAATCATGATTCAAAATTACCTGATCAGGAATTAGCTAGAACACCATAAGATTTCGAGATGGATTTGGTGATATCAGAAATCAAAGGATACTTCAAGTCGCCAAGACTACCAGACTTTCTATCGGTTTGAACCCATGCAAGGTGCGAGAACTACAATAATAACAATAGCGCGCACCACTAAATGTTTGGATTTTCAAATTTCTCTCTCTATTATAAATCTGTTACTGTGTAAAATAATTATTACAAAATTTAGTACACACAAACATACATTAATAAAAAAAATTCTTATTCTTTAGAAGTTAGTTTATAAATACATTTTAAAAATATAAAATTTTAAATATATATTAATATAACATATATAAATTAATAAATATATAGTCTTACCTCTTATAGTGTGCTTGGGAAATGAATCTGAGACGTGATTTTTCACGTCCAGATCAACGCTTTTAGTTCTAGCTTTTAAAATTTTACATCAGGAACGTGAATTTTTTTTACTGCAAACATGTATTGATCTAAACATGGGGTTAATATCTATCCTTAATAGTTCACAGACATTGTCAATTATGGTATCTAAATTCATAATTGTAGAAGTTACACTTTTTTTCTTTTAAAAGCAAAGCAGCACATTACTATACGATACATGCTCTTGTAAAACGCAACACGTTATTACCTTTTATCTTTAACGCTGCTATCATGTGCTCATCTTAAATTGATAGGGAGAATATATTATCTATCATTTGCTCATCTTGAAATGATAGCAAGAATATATTATATGTAACATAACTATGCGTTTAAAAATTGGTACTCTTTAAAGGTTGTTATTGGTTTATTTATCCCATTCAGAAAGTTTGGTAGACTTTTTGTGCATGTAATAATAATAGTTTATGAGCTTAATTCAGCAATTTATTTTGTTGTTTTTCTTTTTTCCAATTTTTTCCGATCCACCAACTATTTTAATTTATTTTTATCAAGGTAACCATCAACCTAGAGCTAAAAACTAAGTGCATATTTGGAAATACTTTTCAAATTCTTCTAAAGTATGTTGAACTCAAAAGATATACTTGAGCTCCTTCCATGGTCATATGTTCACCTCTTAACCAACAAATTGTCAAATATGACTTTTAATTTTTCAAAGTACTAAAATTCATTTAATGTACTAATTCCTTTCAACATTTTTTTTCATAGCATGGATTTGTAATAGAATCCTGATCCCATAGTTAAGGAACAAAGTCACACTATGATAGTCTACCATAATTAAATTATTATCTCATATTAATTATTTTATTATTAGACCATATTATATTATTAAAAATATTAATGAATTAATAAAATTGTTTTTTAAGAGTTGTTTACTATTTATAAACCAGATATACTAAAAAAAGCATAAGAGACATGAAGGTGAGACGAATAAATCACAAGGAAAAAAAGTAACCGTTTATTGTAATGTTGAAGTAAAATTACTATATTAGATAAAATAAATATTGAATAAAGAAAAAGAATATATTAAAAAGTGTGAAAATTAATCTTTCTGACGAGAAAACAAATACAAAACTTTTGGTTTAAGCACAAAATGCAAGACAAAGGTTTAGTGGACTAGACAACATGGTACCAAATTCTCTTCTTTTTCTTAGTTGAAAAATTGGACAATAACTCGTTCACTAACAAAAGCATGTGACATGAATGAATTATGCTTAACTTGAATATGGCACGTGTTTCATGCATTTAGTTTTGAGGGTAATTAAAATATTACTAACAATTTTTTATTTTTGTGTCTTTATTAAAATATTTAATTAATTTATTCGAGCTTAATTTTTTACAAGTGCCGTAAATGACAGGTGAAAATAAAGTAACAATGATCATTCGTTAACGAAATAAATGATAGATTGAGAATCTAAGAATAAGGAAGAAAAAAAGTGAGCCAAAGGCAATCGATCAGTAAGATTCATAAACACCCATGAGCTTGAGTTGGATTGGTTCAAGTTTGTGAAGAAGAAAAGTGAATCTGAATTTGGGGAAAAAGATAAAGACTAACAAAAAGAAAAAAATAAGCAATAATTGCAATAATGATGGACCATGTCTAATTTGTTTTATTTTTAGCATTTTTTGGTACACATCGAATCGCGTGTTATTATTATTTTTTCTCTCACTTTCATTTGGTCCAAAACTCCAGTTTTTCCACCGCGTGTTCCTCTCTACTAGTCCACCACACAGCATGGCAGAGACAGAGTCCACCACAACCCGCGTGCCGCCAGAGTCGCCGCCCCTCCGCCGCCACAACTCCATCGCTGCCCCATCGGCCCCCAAACTCTCTCTCCCCGCCACGCCGCCGCAGCGCACAACAAGCTTCGAACTTGTATCCCTTAAATCCCCCTTCTCCGCCTCCTACACTTCCCTCCGAGACGTGCTCCCTTCTCCCTACGCCGCCGTGAACTCCCCCACCGCTTCCGCGTACTCCGGGCAAGAGATTTCCATCCGCAACCGCCTCGTCAAGCAGGCCGCCTGGGCCTACCTTCAGCCCATGTCCGCCTCCCCCGGCGGCGCCTCCACACCCCACTTCCTCCGCCGCCTCTCCGCCGCCTGCCTCGGCTTCTTCTACCACCACTTCATTCCCGTCGTTTCCCGGTTTTTCCGTCGAATGCTCCACGCTCTCAGGGTTCACGTGTGCAGATGCTACTCTTGACAACCGACAAAATCATATTTATACAATTATACTCCAATATTAATAATAATAATGATCACTGCAAGTCCTTTGCTTTGTGTTTGATTCAAGAATTAGTATATGCAATTATGCACATGCTTCTTTTTTGTATAGGATTTTTATGGCTTTGCGTTTGCCTCTCAATTGTTGTGGCCCCAAACTCAAAGTATATACGAATGAATAAAAGAATTAATAATCAATTGAAGTGTTTCAAAAGAGAAGGGGGACAAAAGGCAAAGCAATTCTTTTATATTACAAGCAGAATGAGGCTAATTATGGGGTTGACGTATGTACAAAAATGTTAACAGTTTCTGTTGTCAGATTCACTTTATTTAAAGCGCCTCAGTCCCCTTTCTTGTTCTTGCGGCCTGGGAATTTGTTTTGGTTGTTCTCAAAGAGAGACTCTCGAAGCGAAGACAATGGTGGGGCACTTGGAGTTGGACCCAACTTGTCTTTTTTCTGCAATGTAACACTATCTTTCAGTAACAGTTCTACTTGTAGAGATTATATATGCACAGTTTAATTAATTTATTAGGAGTGCTTAATTTTTGTTTCACATATGCTACTATTTATTGGGACTAGGTGATTAGACTTTAGAGAGTTCCATGCCACACATTTTCGAAAATAAATCAGTGGCCTTTTACGTTGCAACTTAGTTTACTAACAATGATGTAATAATAGTCAATTTGAGAATGGTTCTGACTTCTGATGTTATGATGTTACTATTGAAAAGGGAAATTCACCTCAGAGTAAGATTTGCTGGAGAATTTTTTAGACTGTGCAGCCAAATAGTCGAGAATCTGGAAAGTTGTAGCTTGCCCCAACTCTGTGCAGTTTTTCCAGTAAAAAATGGCCAAATCCCATGCCCTAGCCCGCCACTCTCGGAACTTTTTCTCAATGTCATTTTCATGGCTTGATACATAAGGCCGCAGCACAGTATTGTAAACATATCCCGTCCCCTGCATTAAGCAAACATTTATATCATCCAATTCATGTGTTTCACCTTTGTTGGAGAACAGGTTCCAAGTTAGGAAGTTAGAAACAAATAAAATGAAATTTTGAACATAAAGCTCGCTCAAACTAAATTCTTGTAACTCTTCAAGAACCTTCCTTAGTTAACAAAAAAGAAATCAAAAGTAACAAAATAAAGTGCTAAAATGAGCCCAAGATGCATCCTCGTCGCTATTATATTCTTACCTTAGTTTTGGGATACCACAGGTAGATAAAGAGTGCAAGCTTCAACTCTCCGTAAAAGGGAAACCTACATCAACGTTACACGTTAATTTATTGCACAAATCAAAATCAAGTATACATTTACACACCCATACATATCTAAATAAAAAATCATCAATATTCAAACGGTTAAAATGCCAAGTCAAGCACTCACCACCATCCAATAACTACATCTGTAAAATTCTCCAGTACTGTGAAAAGTGCTACAATGACCCTGCAAATTGACAATGCACAAATACATGAATAAGAGGCACTACGGCTTAATCCAACAATGATATATAATAATTTAACATAAATTTTGACAAGGTATCGCTCGAAAATATTTCTCTCCCCAACTTTCCTATGAATTTTGCAAGCTCAACATAAATCAGCAGCAATATATCATTCTCATTTTGTAAGAAAAGTGACACTCATCATTAAACTTCTGATAGGATGATTACATATACCAGACACCAGTATCATACTATCTATTCAACTGGCAAATGGGCTTAAAATATTAGTCATGTTCATAAAGTTGCACATGGTTCTCTGTTTGCTCCACCTTTCAAGGTATTGACCTCTCTTTGTATATGCCTAAAGAAGATCCATTCCTTGGCAAAAACTCAAGCACTTATTTTTTTAATTCTTAATTCTTGGGGAGATCTATACTCATCTTCAAAATTAAAATGCAATCATTATAACTGAAAAAATTATAACAAACATACAAGCAATCAAAAGCCAAATAAAACATTTCAGAACCATATTATTGCCAAAGAAAAGTGGATTCTCGTACCAGTATTGACACCAGAATCGAAGCTCCCCATTGTCACCCCTGTTTTTCTCCACAGTTTTGTAGCATTCAAATCCAGGATACGCGTACCCCAGAATCAGTCTGAAATCCAAGATGATATAAGAACGTTGAACAGCATAACAATCCCTCGAACATGAAGAGAAGAATCATAAATTGGAACAAGAAGAAAAGGTTTACACTTACATAAGACATCGAATGATGAAATCTCCCAACATTTCCGATCCCTACTGAATCAACAAACAACCACCGCGGAAACTCTGAAACAAAAGCATAAAAATTCTGATCCGTTAAAGCTTTGTTTGGAACTTAGGGCAGTTGCAGTTGCGTGACACAATGTCTTTCGCTCTACTTAAGAAAACAGAAAAACACGGGAAACATTCGCTCAGCATGTACCTGTCGTTTTACGAGAATCCAATAAACCTGCGCCTGGGTTCTGAGTACCACGTTTGACTGAGTCAGAGACACCCGAGGTAGATAAAAGGGAATTGGGGTACTCGTAACCGCTAAGGAAAAATGAACCAGTTTGAGACTTATAAAGTTTGGTCAATAGTTGAAGGGGTGAATAAGCCTTGCGAATGTATATATAGGAAAGGAACGCAGACATAGGAACGACCTATCGCAGAAATTTCATTCAAAAATAAAAATAATCAGAGGAGAAAGAATGATTAAACGGGATTTCTTGTCACATACGTCACTCACGAGGATTCTTCTGAAAGTAAAACGATTCACCGTTTGGCAGTTAAGGCACGCACCGATTAAGGCCATTTACGTCATTCTCGATACATCATAAAATCAGTTTAATTTTCATGCAGATTTTTACAATATTAACAAATTAAAAATTGTTTTAATATAACTTTTAAAAGTCAACAAGTTTACTAGTGTACCATTGTTTCCTTAGTTGATTAGGTCAATCAAGACTAACATGATTAGTGTAACAAAAAGGTGAATAATATTTTCGGAGACAGAAGTAAATTAAAATGGGAATTAGATAGATTAATTAATGTTTGGTTGTAGATAATCTAATGAGTAATGATCATGAATGATGGTTGTTGATCCAACTACATGATACATTCAATAACAAAACTGTTCACTGGTTCTTATCGGTACATGTTCGTCATCACTCACCATTGTTGCAATTAGCCAATTAGGACTCTTCGTAATAGTGAGATGCAACAAACGAAGCGGACAGATTCGTTGAGTTATTATATTAACCAAATTAATTTTCATCGATGGTTTAACCTATTCCGGGTTAATAATTAAAATGAAGAAAAAACATAATAAATATCAGAGTTCAATTAGTGGTTTGACCAGTTGAAGGAGTCAAGTTCCTTCGAATTTCTCATGAATATATATAAGTGCACGAATATATTATATGATAGGCGCATGTATACATTTCTCAGCACAAGCGAGGAAAAGGTTTTTCATTTATTATTAATTTATTACTTTCATTACATATGTTCATTATGAGTTCAGAAGATTTTCGCTCACTTCTGTTAAGATTTTGATCATTATAACTATAAAATAAAACATCTATGGGCTAATACTCTATTTTATGCAAATAAATAAATAAATAAAAATTCAGTTTGTCAAAAACAAAAATTTGTCTCCATAGGTAACCGGACATTGAAAGTTTACCAAATATTGGTTGAGCTGTGTAGTGGTCAGAGAGACAAGCAGCAGACCCTTCTCCTGACATATGTTAACAGAACACAAACATTTAGTTCTAGTTCAAGAGAAAAGGTGTTCAGGGTGTCCTACCCATTTATGTCAATTATCCTTGTAATTTTTTATTAGAGGTTAGGGATCCTTAACAGTTTATCTCTATTTTATTATTCCCTTATTTTTCTGGCCTCCTCCCGGAAAAATTACTGGATATGACGACGGAATTTTTCTTAGAAAATATTGAATGTACACGTAATTTTAGCCTGGATATATATGTACAGCAGTACAGAGAAAAAAAAATACTGAAAGATATAGATAAAAAAAACAAAAGTTAGATATGCAAAGAATAAATTACTAATTCAGTCTCTAAATTTATATCTCATTTCACTTTCATTTTAGTCTCTAAAACTAAAAAAAACTTAAATAAATATTAAAATTCTTAAAATTTTATCTAAGTCCCTAAAATTAATCACATTTTCTCATTTTAGTCCCATTTTATTTAAGTCTCTCAAAAATTTATTATTATTATCACTTAAATCTTTGGACTAGGAATTAAAACGAGAAAAAAAATGTTAATTTTAACAAGTTATTTGAATATTTTTTTAATTTCAAAGACTAAAATAATATATAAAAATACAGGAACTAAATTAATAATTCACTCATGTGTGAATATAATTTTTATTTCTCTTAAATCTCAATCTATTAAAAGAAAAAGAAAAAAAAAAGAAGGGGAGGGGAGAGGGTTGTTTCACCTTATCCATCGAACTTGATAGGTGAAAAGTCATCGTTTATATCATATAATGGAAAATTATACAAGAGATAAATGTTAAAATTTTTGTTTTTAAATAAAACAATTAAGATTAATCACAATAATCGTCCCTGTCTGTAAATTTGAGTTTTATACAAAATAATACTCATAACTCATGGATGTATATAAATATGCGATGTAAGCAAATACGATGCCCAGCTTGTTTGGTCAATTTTGCCAACTAACAACGTTATATAAAATGCTTTTAAATTTGATGCATTTATTTCAATTTCGTAAAGTATTTTAGAAATAGAGTGGATGCAAATAGAAAAAATATAAATATGTTAGATGGAAATACATCAGAAATAAAACTGAATTTTAGGAATGTTTGATTAAAAGAAAAAATAGGAGAGAAATAAGTAAGAAATATGAAAAAAAAAATAATAACAATTGATTTTTTTAATACTATCAATTACCAAACTTCAAAATTAATTGTCTTCGCTATGAGAAATGGCTAATAATAATTATTGTGGAGAAAACATAATCAATTATAGTAGGAGGGAAACATATTATTAAGAATCTCGCACGTTAAGCGACAAAATAAAATAACATGGGACTTAAAAAAGTTCTTCTTTCTCCCTTTATTTTCAAGATGGTACCAAATGAGTAAAATTTCTTATCTCCCCTTTATTTCTCCTTTTTCTCTCCTCTCCTTCCTCCATTTCTTCTATATCAAACATATATCAATGTAAAACCATTTTGCATTAACAGGTTGACCGTATATCAATGCTATCGTTTAAAAAATATTAGAAAATTGTCAATGTTACACAATAAAACTTGTTAATAAAAATGGATTCTTTTCCTCATACTTTTTTTATATATATAAAAACATGGTAATGTTAAAGAAAAAAACTGATCGATGGTCACAGAAGGAGACTAATATTATAAATTAAGGATGGAATAAAATTAGAAAATCTGATAGTTACAAAAGAAAACTAACCTAGTCAATATCCTTAACAAGACCATAATTAATATTTATATTTTTCACTCATTTAATATTCAGTCTCAACAGGATATGTTTACTAAGATACTGTATTAAATCATTATTCTTTTTTTATATATAAAATATCGATTCATATATATATATATATATATATATATATATATATATATATACGTACATTTATTTTTAGATTACAAGAGATATTTAATTGGGTGAAACCACAGCAATTAATACTTAAATTTAAAAACAAAATATAATAACGCAAAACAAATGACTGAAATTTTTTGAAGTCGCATTTAAAACCAAATATAATTTACCAATTAAGCTTTTATTAATAGCGTTTTTCTAGTAATGACGTATAAATCTTGCACCCACCCAGCTTGCAAATAATAAAATTATGAATTACCAATCTGACCAAGGTGATCAAATTTTATGGATAACGTAAAAATTTAGTTGCTATTGGCTTTGGATTGCACCCATCTATTTGACTCGATCCTTGTGTTTCCGTAATGCGACGCTTACACGAAATAATATCAAACGATTTCAAAGTGGAAAGCAAGTCTAATCGAAGATTTTTTTATACAGCGTGGAATCGGTCGGAAATATTGGCGATGTCATTAACGAAAGTGAGGGAAAAAGAAGATATATAATTTATTTTTCCAAGTAACTGCAACGAAGGTAGTGAGACTTCATAATTTCCAAAATTAAATGTCAGCCAGATAATTAATGGTCTATGTTATTGATTCAAAATTCTTGGACGAAGATTCCTATCATAGGTGAAAATTAGTTATTTATCCTAATGTAGCAATGAAACAGGGTTTAGCGTGAATATATATGGTCAACTAGGCCATTCTTTATAGCCAATAAATTAGTCTTGGCCACCAAGTTTTAAAATGAATAAGAAACAAGAAGCTTTTAGGGGAAGTAAGAGTCTAAATATAGGATATCTGCACTTTACAAGAGATCTGTATTTGGTTATGCTGTCAGTAAAGATTGCGGCAAGATTTTGCTAAAATAATTTTTGTTAACCCCGGCCTCTACTTTTTGTTTGTTTGTTTAATTTTGCAATATTTTCAAACTTTTTGGTTAAGTTTGTTCTTTTTTTTTTAATCAGCTGGTTAAGTATGTTCTTATGTACTGAAAGAAGGATTGATCTGTATCTGAAAAAAGAAACAAAGAAGGATTGATCGAAACCTAAATTCTTACATAACACAACTACGATTTTTTGTAAGATATTTCCTACTCGTTTGGATCAAATAAAACATATTTACAAATTACAAACTTAAATTCAATTCTCTCCAACTGATGCGCCATCTATTATATTTATTATAGTATAGTCACTATGAAAAGAGTAAACCCTCAAATTGATTTCTTTTTTCAATTACATAAATAACAACATTAAATATTTGAAACTTTTAATTACTAAATTAGTCTTTTAACATATCTAAAAATGTCACTGTTATTATTTTTCAATTATTTTATCTTCAAATCGGTTCATAAAAAACTATAATTATGTCGTAATAAAAAATATAATTATGTTTGTCATTATATAAAAATAAATTGTAACACAAAATAATTAATTGAATAATATTAAAGAGTAAATTTGAAAATAAATTAAAACCTTAGGACTAATTTAATGATATTTTTTATTTATCATAGTTACATGAAAATAAGAAATCCTCCGTAGGAAATGGCGGCATCTCACAGAGATTAATTATGACAAAAATACCATTAAGAAAATTTAATGATATTGTTTAAAAAATATTGTAATTCTTTATATATTGTTAACTAAAAAGAGTTTGTTTGGTGTATAGAAATATTTTTATTTTTATAAATAGTTATAAAAATGTTATCATATTTATTATATTTTTATTAAAATTCTTTATAAGAGAAAATTATATCAGAAAAATATTACGTGTTTTTCCAGAGCAAGGATGGCGAATTATTAAAGGACGAATGCAATTACACGTGTAACTAATTCGATAAGTGTTGAGGAATATTCTGTGATTAATGAATGCACTGAGTCCAATACAGTTGGTGTTGCCTCCTCCCACCTCCTCCAGGTACCTTCCCTTCCATTACCCCTTTCTTCTATACTGTTCAATCGCAACCTCCATTTTCCCTAAGTTCCCATCGATAACACTTCAAACTTATTAGGATTTCCTAATTTAATACATTTTTATAAGCAATTACATTCGTAATATTTGGTCTTCCAGGACTAGGTTTAGTGCCAAGTGTTTGAATAAGAACATGGGTGTGGACAGTAATTTGCATCCCAAACCCAGAAGGCGTGCTAATTTTCGATCATGCAATGTCTCAAGGTATGTAATGCAATCTATACATATTTATTTCGAACATGAGTATTTTTTTTTTTTGTTTCATCATTTATGTCTCATTTTTGTTTAGTTACACTTCTGAAGTTTTGGAGATTCAATCTGATGCTCCCACTCTGCATGTTCTGTTTGTTCCTGGAAACCCAGGTGTGGCCTCGATTGTGTGTTTGCGTGCTTATGTTTCCATGTTACATTTGTTTAGTTGTGGCTTTTGATACTTTTGGTTGCTGCAGGTGTTATTTTATTCTACAAAGACTTTTTGGAATTTCTCTATGAGTTGCTGGAGGGAACTGCTTCTGTTACAGGTAAGTAATGGCAGCTATTTCTTCCTAGTTACTTATAATATGGATATTTTATTAGCAGTTATGCTTACTAGTCATGTTTCTCTGTGGCCTAACAGCTATTGGCCATGTTTCTCACTCAAGAAAGGTATGTGCATTTTGTTTTGTTTGATTTGTCTTGGTGGCATTAGAATGTCTCTCACACAGTTTTGTTTTCTAGAACTTGGAACATGGACGCATGTTTTCTTTACAAGAACAAATCGATCACAAGGTAATGTAATGTTTACTGTTTTGATCTTAACAGAAAATTTGCTGGTTTTAGCGTAAGAGAGCCTGATGAGTGGTTTATTTTGATATCCATTTATAGGTTGATTATATTTGGTGTGCTGTACAGTGGGAAGCCCTCCCTACCCCTTTGATTCCTACTACAAAAAATTGAGTTAATTAAAGAATCAGAATAACTTCAAAGTATTTCATTCTTTTTGGATCTCCTTAGAAAAATTATAGATTTATCTAATGTGTTGCTGGTGAGGGCAAGCCCTGGCACAGCGGTAAAGTTGTGTATTGGTGAGCTGTTGGTCATGGGTTCGGATCCGGAAACAGTCTCTTTGCATATGCAAGGGTAAGGTTGCGTACAATATCCCTCCCCCTTACCTGTGCATAGCGTGGAGCCTCCGGGCAATGGGGTTACGTGGTTTTTTTTTTTTTATCTAATGTGTTGCTGAAAGGTGTGAAAAGTGTGGCTGAATTGAGTATTTAAACTTTCATTTCATATTATAGTGTGCACAACTGTTGAACAGATAGAAGAATTGTCATAGTGGGATTGTTTCTAGTATGTCACGTGCAGACATATTCCACTCTCATCTCATTTTTACATGTTTCATTCATTTCATAAACTTCCATGCTTTTATGATTGACATTCATCATTCTTGATTTGGATCATTTTACTTTAACAGTGTATTAATGTGTGATAATAGTCTAAGTCTTCACTTTTCTTGTGTGTTTGTAGATTGACTTCATCAGAGAGGAATTGCAAAATATTGAGATTCCTATATTACTGGTGGGTTCTTTTATAATCTTTTCTCCTTGCTTAATGATGGTGTTTTGATGTTTTTAATTTTGGTGCAAATACTTCGTTTATTTTGTATTCACCTGCCACTATACCTGTTCTGCAATGCAGCAGACTTCAGAGCAAGTGTGTTGACATCTTACACAGATTTTTTTTACCACATTATATAAAGTGACATTTAATGTGCCAGTTAAAAGTAGAAAAAGGGCAAGTGTGTGGAGTTTCTAATGTGCATAGGGAATAATTTGTTATATTGCTGTTAATGAAAGAAATCCATGATATTATAGTCTGACTAATAGTGTCATATCTGGATATATTTCTTGTCATGACACATGACTTTAATCAGTCTCCCTCTCCCTTTGACAATAATGATGATATTAGAGATACTGAGTTCAAAACTAGTTTGCATGTAAGGCTTTATCCACTAAAAGTGAACAATTTTAAAGGATCATAAATCGATCAATTTGAGTCTAGTTCTTAGTGAAAGTTATTTGCAAGCAACTGTTATCTGTGTTTTCCTAAAATATATGGCTATCAATTTGGGAAAGCAGTAATCATACTGAAAGAGGGTTTCATGAAATTCTTAAAGAAAAAATTGTGTTATCTGAGAGTTGTGCTGCATACAGAAAAGTTAAATTTCATACTGAAATAAAATTTTGGTAGCTAATTTAGAATTTTCTCTCCAGGTTGGGCACTCTATTGGTTCTTACATTTCTATTGAAATGTTCAAGAAGTCGCCAGAGAAGGTGATGGGAACAGTGCATATTTAATTAATTGTGGACACATCATCCCATCTGTCCACCATTTCTGATCTTCATAAATTGTCAACTTGCATTTTCTCTTGGGCTCTGTAGGTGAAATATTGCATTGGACTTTATCCATTTTTGACGTTAAACCCACACTCAACAACACAATTAGTTATTGGAAAAATTGCAAAGTAAGTCTCATCTCAACCCCCTTCCCCAAGTCAAAACAATTTTGATGTGGTTCACTCTATCTCATACCTCATGGAATTCGATTTACGCAGAAAAACAATTTTTATAATTTGATCTGAACCTAAATTTCAGATAAACAACATAATGGTAATTATCTATTTGTTACTGCTAAATATTTAGCAGGAAAGCTTAGTACTGCTAATTTTCTTATGAAAATCTTAGACTAGTTTATCTGGAATGACTAATGATGGTACATGGGGTTTCAGATCCCAAGTTCTAGCTGCTGCTCTTAGTTATCTGACAGCATCATTAGGATTGTTACCTGTCCAGGCTTTGAGGTTTATTGTCAGAAAATTCCTTGGGAAGTCATGGTCAACCAATGCAGTTGAGGCAGTATGCTCTCACTTGTCACAGGTTAGCTTTACTGTTCTAAGAGGACTTCATTGATAAGTCACATTAAATTTGTAAGTTAGTTCCTTTTCCTTTGGTCTTTCTTCTTATTGATCCCTGTATTTATATTAGCAATACCAGTGCAAAAAGAATCTCCATTTAATTGATGCTGGCTTACAGCTTTTTATTGTGGGTTGATATGCACCTTTTTTTGTATTAACTCAAACCTTAATAACTCACAGTATCATACCATGCGGAATGTCCTTTATATGGCCATGACTGAATTCACAAAGGTAACAATTCCTATCTATGAATATACCTTTCAGATTTCATAAATTATAATAAAGCTGTTTCACTTCATTTTACTATTTTGCAATTTTTTTCATTTACATATGACATTATTTATCTGTAACATTTTTTTCATTTAAAATCAAATGCTGGCACCCTTAATCAATGTAGGTATTTAGTTGACCCCACTAGTGGAAAAAGGCTTTAGTTATTGTTGTATATGATTCTTGTAAGAGTCATCTCTTCATATCGACATAGGATGTGTTTGGTTTGTGGAAATCTTTTTTGTTTTCACTAATAATTACAAAAAGGTTACTTTGTTTTAAAGATTTGTATGGGAAATGGTGAAAACACTTAGAAAGTTTTAAAACAGAAAATATATAGGAAATGAAAACAAGTCAACGGTGCCCCCCCCCCCCCCCCCCCCCCGCAAACTTTTTTAAACCAAATACAAATTGATTTGCATTCTCAATCTTGAGGGTTTAAATACAATTTTTTTAATTCCCCTACCCCCAGTACTCTGGAAAATGATTTTACCACTTCAACATGGGACTTCTTGTATTGGTGTGACAGTATATGACATGTCACTGAAAAGAGTACAAGGATACAACAATCTCATGATAAAAAGTTGAAATGAGAATTTTAAAAAGAACAAGTAAATTGACTGGGATAGAGGGCATGTTTGATCAGGGTATCAAAAGGTAAAATATCCAAAATTTCTCAATATTGAAATTCAATGATATGCTCTAAATTGATCACTGAATTTTCTAAGTAGGTTCTCAATACTTATAGCTGCTTGGTCTGGCTGATACCTAACTTGTACATTAAGCTGTCCTTTGTCCTCAAGAGGGACGAGATTCACTTTCAAATATTTTGTAGATTTCATGTTTGATTGTAGCTATATTACAATGATGGTGGGCCTATGGGCTTTCTAATCAACCTTCTTGTATACTAAGATATATCATACAATGTTGAACTGCAACGTTAATCATGGATTTCCCCTGCTAGCTTTCAGAGGCACCAGATTGGACATTTATGAGAGAAAGGAAGGCTCAAATGGCATTTTTATTTGGTGTTGACGATCACTGGGGACCACTTCATTTGCTTGAAGAGGTATCTTTTTATTTATTTTAATTACTGTTATTATTATCTGGAAAGCTTTTGCATCATCTGAAGGTATGAAATAAGGTTTGTACCTCAAGCATCTAAGTCTGGGAATGCCTCCACCGGATAGAATGTGTAGGATAATTATATGCTTGAGATTCTATCCTAGTCTACATGATCATTTATGACCCCAAAATGGTGCAATAGATGTTTGAAGTTTATTAACAAAGTTGAATTCCCTCCTTTTATCTTTAATGAAAGATCTTGTATCAAAATTTGGAGCAATTTTTCTTTAAAAATAAAACTACATATCTTATCGTTCAGAGGCTCCTCGCTTTGCAAATGTAAAGGGGGATATTATATGCAGTTTGACCCTTGCATATTCAAAAAGACAAATTTTCTGTATAAATTAAAAATAAAACAACCAAGAAGAACCTTATCTTTGTTTATTTTTTTATAATTTTTATAGCTGAAAATTATTTACTTTAAAGAAATTAAATAATATTGTAAGTTTGGCCAAGCCATTAAGCTGAAGCTTTGGATTTGTGTTTGAATTTCAGCATGAACTACAATATGTGATTACCTTCTTCCTCTTTCTCTATCCCCCAGTTTATGTTGGGGACCTTCTACTCTAAATAAAGCAAAAAGTTTATTAAATTTGCTCTAGTTTTAGTTTAATAAGAAGAAAACAAAAGTAAATCAAAATCAAAACGTAGGAGAAAATTTACAATACCTTGATTATAAAAATATGATAGTTAATTTAACCTTTAGCAATCCTTTTTTCCTCTTTCTGATATTAAATTTACTTCATTTTCATGATTTATGTTTTAGACAGCAGGTATTGTGATAAACTGAGCAACATAAAATAGATTATGATGTGTCCTATCAATACCTTGGCTTTTAAGATATACCTGAAACTCACTCTTATTCTCTCATTCTCTTTGGCATTTCAAAGCAATGGACTCTCTGTAGATTAAAAAAGAAAAATGAAAACAACGGACTGCTGAAAGAATCTAAAATCCAACAGCCAGCTGCCCACAGAAAGTGGACTACGTTGGCTATTAGGGGGATATTCCAGTTTACTTTATATCAACTTTCATGTTCTAGGAGTGAACTGGGCATCCAATGTCTACAATATAGACTTTTCTAGTAATGATATCAAGTAATTTTTGTGGTGATAAATTCCTAATACTGGTTATAGCATGCAGCTTATGTATCTGTGCAATCCTAAATGGACTTGAAATACCACAAATTCTCTATACCGTTTTTAACATTAAATTACAGGAAAAGAGCTAGGTAAATGTTTTTATAATAAAGATTGATTGAAATACTAGTTAGCCACAATCAAGATGTTTTTGTTTCTTTAAGTTTCCCCAGTAATTTCTCTTTATCCTTTTCTACCTCATTATTCTGGCTGAAGTTATGGTTTCTTTTGGTTACAGATTTCAAAGCAGGTTCCTGGCATGGCCATATCTATTGAAAGAGAAAACCACACCCATGGTTTCTGTTGTACTGAGGCTGGCTCATTATGGGTAGCTCAGCATGTGGTAAACTTGATCAAGAATCAGATGGCTTGTTCAAACCAATAAGGTTGACTCCTTTGCTATTGGCTTGAGTTATGTGAGTTTTCTAAGTTAATGTATAAATCGCAGAAAGGATTGAACCACTAATAAATTTGAAACAATGATAGCTGAGAAAAATCTTAGTTTCATTTATTTACCAATGCATCTAGTGCACTTAACAACCATGACACAGCTGTAAAGTTGTGTCTTGAAGACTTGTAGGTCATGAATTCAAATCCAGAAATAGTCTTTTTGTATATGTAAAGGTAAGATTGTGTACAATATTATTCCCCTTTATCTTTGCATAGTGAGGAGCCTTTGGACAATGCGTACATAGTTTTTATCTAGTGCACTTAACAGTTTTAACATCATCAACTGTATTCTATGACTTAGTTAGCACCCATCTTCCAGTAGTACAAAGTAAAACAATCGCCAACTGCATTCTATGATTTTATACCACCCATCTCCCATTTATAAAAAGTAAAAACAATTGCCAACTTCATTTCTTTGAACCTCCCCACTCTTTTTCGAGAAACTTAGTACACGTTTGTCAGGAACTCATCGTTGATGGATAGATGGATAGGAGACGAAGTGAAGTGAAATAGAATGTAAAAACATTTATTGTTGTATGGGTTGTTTAAAATAAGGTAGGGATGGAATCAGTTTCATTCTATACTCTTTTTCTTATTTTCTAGTAATTTGAGGGTGTGGAATAGACTCATTTTATTTGGTATTCAAAAAATACAATTTCATGATAAATTTATTTTTAAATATTATAATTTAATAACAAAATAATTCCACAAATTTATTAGCAGGATGAAATTGTTACATTTTTTATACATTCAAGGATTAAATCAAAAAATTTATTCATTTTTTCATTGATCAATTATCACTTATTTACACGTTTAGAGATAGTTATTTACATTTTCTTTGGAATCATTTTCCTTTCAAATATATGTTTAGTTTATTATTTTGACACCGACCAACCTGATAAAAGTATGAATTATAATAATGATGAAGACAATGTCATTGTCATCAATGACAGTGTTAAAATCGGTGATGAAGATCACAGAAATCACGAGTGCCTATCAGAAACGTTAATCTAAATAAGCTTGTAACTGCCCCCGTGAATACCGATCTAGTTTTTTTAAAATTTCTTAATATTACCAGAGGATTAGATTCCAATATCTTCTTCTTGCATGCTATTGTCTATATTCGCCTTTACATTCCAAGCAACTAGTATTTAATTCGTTGTCACTTGTTTACGATGAGTGTAATTTACGTTGCCATCGTTAATTGATCAATAAAATTCCAAAACTTTAACCTTTGAGAAATAGCAGGTGCTAACTTTCTCCTCAGCTTTTCTGGTTTGAAACAAGCATCCAATCGCAGCACGTTGGGTACACCATTGGCTTTTCTTTCGACTTTTGCTAGTAGTACAAGAGATGGCTGCTGGCTGGCTGCCAATTCAAAAATTGAAATCGGTACATATTGAAGACCTTGTTTACTAAATTACTAGTTACTACCAATGAAAGAACACCAACTTAATTATTTTCATTCCTTTATTTTTTTTTATATATAGAATTTAGAAAATTATACAAAGGGGTATTATTTTTTTTGTTGATGCGCATGATAAGTGATAAAAATTACCTTCACTTATGAATTACAATTTGTTTAAATTATTTTTTATAAATGGAAAGTAATAGACATGATTTTGCGAGTTAATCTAGATTCACAGACAACCCAACTACAATATTTTTTTCTTTCTTAGAATAGTCACACCCTATAATATGGAGACTCTTCTCAAATCACAACGTCCTGTTTTATACACGTAAATCTTGAGATCAAATTCAAGACCAAATGCTAAAGAAATCTGAATTTCGTTCATTCGGGACTAATACATATGAGTAATCAGTAATTTAACTAGATCTTGAAAATTGTAAATCAAACAAAAAGAAAATTAAATTGTAAGAGGACAGTGTCTAAATTGTCTTCCAAGCGATAATACATAGCCGATTCAAAAAAATGTCGAAGGTTTAGGCAATGGTATTCAAAACTTGTACCATTTCACTAACTCGGTTTGACACAAATTAATATTAACGACTTTAGGTTTTCGAGAATAAACCAACATATTTTTTAAGACAAGAGTAAGTTTAATTTACTTCTAGTTATCAAAACCTAACTTGATGCCTCATATTTTTTTTAAAAGTTATAATTTACTTTGATAATTATGCATTAACAATAAGATTTCTTGATATAATTAATAACATTCAATGTAACATGATAATATATTTTATGTTCATATTATTATTTTGAACTATATATTGCAAGTTATATCTTTAATTTTAATTTGATACTTCTGTAATTTTATAATTTAATTATATATAACGTTAAAAATTATATAATTTGTTTAAAAAATTTGGTTAACCTAACCTTATTTAAATATGTCAAAACACATTTGACCCGAGAATATCCTATATAACATGCCCAAATGAGTTGGATTGGATTGAGAAATTCAATCCACCGATCCAACGAGTCAAATGGTGGGTTAAGCTAACCCTTAGGTTCTTTGTTCTTTTTATTATAACTAAATTAAAGTTTACTCTTTAAAGTAAATGAGATTGAGTAATACATTATCACACTAGTTCTTTATAATAAGAAATTTTTAAATAAGTCCTAGATATTTTCAGTTGTTTCATTTAAGTTCATAAACTCGACCATTTACATTTATTTTGATCTCTAAACATATTAATATTATCATTTAAGTCACACATTTTTTTCCAAAAACTATTGTATACTAATGTGATTACATATTGAAATTTGATAAACTAATTTTCAATTTCTTTAGTTTTAGAAATTAAAGTGATAACATTATATACTTTTAAAGAGTAAAATAGTATGTCACTCTAAACATAAATAATATAAAATATATATTTTAAAAAAACTATCTGAATAATATACTTTTCCCCCTCTCGTCTATCAAATTGGAATACATTTAAATAATAAATATCTAAAAAATATTAAAGTTTTTTATCCTTTTAAATAAAAATATAAAAAAATATAATAATTCATACTAGTGAATTTGATTCTACAGTTAAAAAATACCAAACACATTTTTATGCATATAAAAATAAAAAGTATAAAATTTTAATCCGTATATTCTTGATCCACTGTCATGTCAGCTCCTACTATTCGTTCCAAATCGATCTCCCAAATCTGTTATTTAATGCATAGTTAAGCAAGCAAGCACGCACTTTGTCTTTTAATCCATCCCCATCTACACTTCACAACTAGACAAACGAGCAACTTGAATATCCAATTACCAAAACCTCAAATTGCTCTGATTCTGGCCAATCTTCTAGATACCTCGTCTCACTTATTTTTATCCCAAACCAAATCTGCGGTCCAGATCACTCTCTAGTCAAATTAGTTCATCATCACAAACTAGACCCATTAAGTACATGTAGGGACCTCTGAACTCTTAGTCACATGCAAACCCAATTAATAAGACCAAGCAATGATACATAAGTATCATACTTTTTATACAGTTAATCAACAATCATAATTTTATTATTATTATTATATCACATTATAATACTTAATAATATATTTTATTCTCGTTTATCTCTTAGTATGTGTATAATGACTCATTGGATGTTGGATGCCCATCCATACTTTTCCAATAAGACCCTCCTCTTCACATTCCTAGCATTTAGCAAGCCATCCCCATAAATAAAGAAAGCCACACTAAGCTCATTGTTCTGTTCCCTTTCTTTCTTTTTCATGTTAACAAGTACTCACGGAAACACAGAAACCACAGCAATGTCTGGCTCCAGAAAGAAGCTTCTTCTGAACACCGTGTCCGTGAAACTAGGCTGCGGCACCTGCAGAAGACCAAACCTGTGTCGCATATTCCACCCAAAGCCAAAACCCAAGAATCTTAACAACACTTACCGAAAGCACAAACATTCTTCTTCTTCTTCCTTCTTTTCAGGCCAATGGGGTGGTGAGGACAAGTGTGACAGCACCAGCACCAGCACCACAAACACCACATTCTCACCCTACGTTGATTCCTCGCACTTTTCTGACTCAGATTCGTACATGAAGGCCGTGGGGGGTTTAGGCAGAGCTGCGAAAGAAGGTGTGGCTGTGGAGAAAGACTCTGATGACCCTTATCTTGATTTCAGACATTCCATGCTGCAAATGATATTGGAGAATGAGATATACTCCAAGCAAGATCTCAGAGAGCTTCTGAACTGCTTTCTTCAGCTGAATTCACCGCACCACCATGGTGTCATAGTCAGAGCTTTCACTGAGATCTGGAATGGTGTTTTCTCTGTGAGGTCCAGTTCACACATCAACCGTAAGCCACGTGAGTTCTAAGTACTGCACGTGATCATAGGTTGTTAAGTTAAGATTAACACGTATGTAGTAGCTGAGTGCTACTATGTTCTAGGCTAAATATGTAGTCCAACTTATTAGGCACAAACTTTGTTGAGCTATGCTAATTAGGTTGCTAACGTTTTACTAGTATGGTATTACTGTATTAGTAAATAGTAATACAACATTTTGATCAACCAAATGTAAAAAGGGAACTATTCTTATCTGTTAAGAGTAGAATTACTGTTTCACGTGCAAATTTATTGTGGCAAATCTTAAATAGTATCTTTAAGATACTGATTAAAGAATTAAAAGAAAAAAATATTTTTTTTACTGTTATGATTTTTATCATAAATTTTTTTAAACTAATTTATTAAAAACACTAATTAATAAGCCCTTATTATTATTAATCAAATTGCACCAGAGTTGGATTGATGTTCCTTCTTTTTCACCACAAGACAAGGATGGACTGAATTTCCCTAGAAAATGACTAGTCATAAAGAAATAATTGCTGCGTTAATTTCCATTGTGATGTTATGTTGTACTAATGGAAAATAGAAATCACAATGGAGGACTTGAATGCACTGACTATGGTCCCTAGAGTTGGTTTTTGGTTTGAGTAATTTGGTCAAAATAGTTCCCAAGTTTTGAGAGAGTGGTACTCACACTATGGCGATGTTGATGGAAAAAAAGACACTGTGATATGAATTATAATAATAATAGTGGTCTGAGGGAAGAGGGAAGTGGGTTTAGTTCTTTTCAATGAGATGAGAAGAGAAACTTTCATGACCGACTCGAGTGCATTTTCCAATGCTAGTATTAAAGTTCGCTACTCTGTTTTCAGTATTATTAGGATACAACTTGCCAGTTGGCACAATACCTGCTAGATTCTTTTAAAATAAAATTAAAACTGATTAAATAAGTAAAAATATTCTACTTGTTTTAAATATAAAAAAAAAAAAAAAAAACTCTAGTTGGCATTTTTCAGTAATTTTTTTTAAAATGTCATTGATTGAATAATGTTATTTTTACTGTTTTATAAGTTTTTTCCTTATGATACTCCAGCACTCATTACTGTAGTATTATTATTTCTCTTATTTATTTCTTTAGTACAGCACTCATTACTGTAGTGCGTGCATTCAGTTCCACTTTGTATTTACTTGGGCATTGATAACATGGCTGCAGGCAGTTTTAATTTGTATTTAAGCCTCTCGAGGTAGGCTCTGAAGGATTGAAAAAGTCACCATTCGTTTAAATTTGGCAGAAAAACACTTATTTTCTTCATCAATGGAGTAAAAAGTTTCTTTCAAACTTGACATTTGACAGAAGATCACTTGCTGGAATTGCTTATTAGAAGTTATCAGAAGATCACTTTCATTAATGAACAAATTTTTAGTGTTGTGGACACCTCAACGTATGTATACACATGAAAAGTGAAAAGAAATACAATAAAAAAATATCAAATTTCGTATAAAGAGTCAAGTCCCTTTTCAAGCATTTCGGATGGCTGAAGGGAATTGAACTAAAGTCTACTTTTAAATATCTAAATTTCCAACAATGTTCAAAGTTTCGAAGAATTGATTATCATGAACACTAAGGAGCCAGTTAGATAGGCAGCGGATGAAATTTCTTGCGGGTAAAGGTTCCTAAGGTGGAATCTTGCTTTATTATTAAAAAAGATAACAAAATATTTTAAACAAAAAATGATATTTGCTTTTCATTGCTTATTCTGAGTTGCTGAACAGAAAGTAGGGAAAAGCATAGATGCAGATTTTTTAGAACCAGTTTTCTGAGAGTTCAATCTAAAAATAACAATTTTTTTTTCTCTTTTGAATCTTTGTCTGTTGTTATACCCTCTAAGTCCTCTACAATTTAAATTCGTTATTAGTAGATATAGATTCAACATGTGGTGTAGTACTTTCAGGTGATGATGAACTCTTTACCATGCCATATTTCATTATTCATGGCAATGGAAACACAACGGGCCATCATTGAGAGCAAGTATCAGACCACAACTCAATCTTAGATAAAGGTTTGTAACCAAGTTAGCAAGCTGTCCAACTCAGTCTTGTCAAATAATTGCTATGAAGAGATAAGCTACATGTTTGTTGCTTTTAAGGCAAATGTTTCATCATGTTCAAACAAATTATGTTTATCAATTAGCATGAACATATTTGAAGACTTTATCACCTCACAAACAAAATAGTATGCATTTCTATCTTGCTTTTATTAAAGTCTTTTTTTCTTTTTGAGCTTGAATGATTTTATATTTAATACTGGCACACAATAATCTTCAGGACTTAAAGCATAAATAATATGCAGATCTATTGCTTTGTATTGAATTTTTTATTTAAAATAATAAAGACAATAAGAATCTAATTCTTAATAACAGGTTTCCACATTACAGCCAATCAAGGTTGGAATCTCTACTAGAATATATTTGTGAAATTTTTTAGTGTAATCATATCTCAAACAGAATAACAGGGTCACAAAGCTTCTGATATCTTGTTACAAGCTAATTATCTTCAAAATTAAACTTATATTTCATAGCTCATGAGTTGTTTATATCTAATTGAAATTACTCAGTGTATTTAAATAAATTTGTATCGATTTAGTTGTATTAGAGTAGAATTAGATAAAATTAGTTTCTTAAAAAATTGAAAGAAAAGAATAATACTTTGTTTATTACGGTGGATTAGCAACAAATTGATCAAGGAGGGACGGAAAACGTGAGTGATATTCCTTCCATCGATTGAACAAGTAGCATATCACGACACTGTGGAGTCATAGCATCATTCAGTAGACACAATCACAAAGTTTATCAGATTATCTTCCTTCTGATAATGGGGGACACCTTTGTCCTTATATAGGCCAGAGTTGATATGATTTGTTGCCTCGTAACTGAAAACCTAATTTGTGTTATAACTTATCATCAACAGTCAGAGCTGAAAAAGTTTCAAAAAAGACGTTGGTGTTGTCCACATATAAAGAGCATATATTTCCTGCCAATGTATCTATTCAATGAGTTGGCATTTGGATTTTCACACCCAAAAAAAAAAAACTGAACAAATGCTGTGTGAAAACACCAACGTCTTTTTTGAAAACACCAAATGCCAATGTATCTATTCAATGAATCTTTGTGAAAACACCAACGTCTTTTTTCAAAAAAGACGATTGCCACATATACTTCCTAAAGATTCATTCCTGGGAAAAAAAATTAAAATATAACAATTTTAAAAAAAATATATAAAAATATTACAGTTTCAAAACTAATTACACATTTACTACAGTCAATCACGTCTTGGGTGGACGTGTTCAATCACGTCCAGGGACGACGCGAATGGAGCTCGATCACGTTCCTGGGAGACGCGACTCAGGAGGTGGCGACACGTGTCATTTTGAGACATGTGTCATTTTGCGGCGCGATGCGTAGAAATTTTGGAAGACCATAACTTTTGACTGGGATGTCCGATTGAGGCAAAATCGGTGGCCACGCGCTCGAAATTGAGAGGAGAAGCCGTTGGCAAGTTCCAAAGAGGACTTGGTCAAAAAAATTTCACAAAAAAGGCCTCTAAGTGCCTCAAAATCGCGATTTAATCGTCGAACACCCAAAAAATTTATTGTTTTCTAATTTTTTATTTATTCAATTAGTAAATTGCAAGCTATTTTTTATTTATCTAATTACTTCTCTTAATTTCGAGCATTTTGACATAAAATACGCTTCCATCGGATATTTTTATCAAAATTTATGACTGTTCAAAGTTATATGCATCATCAAATTCAGTATAATTTTTTATTTTTGTTCCTATAAAAAATTATGAATGTTTCTTTTTTGGACCTCTATTCCTTGAGCAACTATGCCCCAAATGGCTCCTATGACAACCAGTACACTTAGAATCATCCCAACAACGCCTAGTGCCCAGTTCAAGTACTAGTTTATGCTAAGGTTATTGGTAGAGCAGTTCCAAACTCGATAAGAATGGTAAGGCCATAGCAACAAAAAATGCTATTCACCCGAAGAGATCCCTAAAGGCTATTCGTAGCCAAAAAAACATTCATAAATTTTTAAGATTTAAAAGAAAAGATTGAACTATACTTAATAAAAAATAGGGTGTAATTAGTCATTCTCAATTTTATGGATAAACTTATCAAAAATTGGGGTGTATTTAGAAATTGTTAGACTTTAAATTTGATGATGCGTATAACTTTGAACAGTCATAAATTTTGATAGAAATATCCGATAGAGGCGTATTTTATGTCAAAATGCTCGAAATTAAGAGAAGTAATTAGATAAATAAAAAATAGCTTGCAATTCAGTAATTGAATAAATAAAAAATTAGAAAACAAAAATTTTTTTGGGTGTTCAATGATTAAATCGCGATTTTGAGGTACTTAGAGGCCTCTTTTGGGAAATTTTTTTGACCAAGTCCCCTCAGGTACTTGTTAGAGGCTTATCCTCTCAATTTCGAGCGTATGACCACCAATTTCACCTCAATCGGACATCCCAGTCAAAAGTTATGATCTTCCAAAGTTTCTACGCATCGCGCCGCAAAATGACACGTGTCGCCACCTCCTGATTCGCGTCTCCCAGGGACGTGACCGAGCTCCATTCGCGTCATCCCTGGACGTGATTGAACACGTTCACCCAGGACGTGATTGACTGCAGTAGATATGTAATTAGTTTTGAAACTACAATATTTTCATTTTTTTTTTAAAACTGCTATATTTTCATTTTTTTGCCTTCATTCCTGCTGTGTACCTCAATCTTACATAACCAAGAAAAATATCAAATTCTACATAGTTCGTGTATAAAGTATACTATATAGGTGTGAACATCATTTTGCGAGATAGAATATGAACTTTATTCTGTGATATTTTCTTCTTAATTTTAGTTATTTTGGTCCCCGGGGCTAGGAGCAAAGGTTGCCACTTACTAGGCACGGTGCTAGAGTAATCAATGTGTAGCTATTATACACCGTTTGCTGACAAAAAAATAACATTTACTATCAGCTATTGATAGCAGTTCAATTTCTTACAAAGGTCAACATCATCATTTAAGATAGGTTTTGTTTTTCGAGTAAAAACTCTTTTAAATAAATTTTTGCTCACATACAAATACACAATAGAAAAATAATGACCAGCTAGTATTTGTTTAACACACTGATAGGATGGGCCTAGAGAGGTCCAAATAGATGGCTCAAGATTTCTTTTTTTAATCAAAATTAAGACTTAGATATTATCATTTTGATATTATTTAGTTTTAAAAAAAAATACTAGATGATGTTACTTGTATAGTTGATATTATTGTAAATCTCTATTAAATCTATGAGAAGTACATGTCCAGAGGTTACAAGATCTACTAAATTTGGAGTGGGTTTCGTTGGATTTGGGTTTTGAAGATGAAGACAATAGTTTTTACTAAGTAACTAATGGAGCGAAATCCGATGCCACCTCTGCTCGTCGATGTAGCACCACCACCGACACCAGATCGATCTGCGAAGAGGAAGAGCCATGTTTGTCGAGGATGGCATCAGGGACGTCTTCTCCGTTCCTAGCAAGGAAGAAAATTGCGGAGTAGAAATGTTATTGACCAAGCTATTGGAATGACGGAGGAGAAAATTGTGGCAAGGAAGAAGCAAGGTAAAAAAATTGTACGTATTTATCAATATTTTGGTTGCGGAAGAAGCTACATCCATTTCAATGTTTCATGCTACTTTAACTTGACTAATTTGCTTAGGGATGTTTATTATTCAACTTTCTAATTTGTCTTTACCAATATTTATTATTCAAATTTCTATTGAGATTTTAAAATGTAAGATTCTTTTGGGGGGGAAATCGTAAGATCTGGATTTGAACTAGAAATAGTTTGAAGATGGTAAAAATGAGTTGCATTGATTGATTAATGGTGCGGTTGATGCGTTTTGGTGGTAGAAGGAGTGGGGTGTAAGAATAAAGAAGGGGCTTTTTGATATTTCACTTAAATTAACACTATTACTTAACTGTGTTAATTAAGGAGAGATAAAAAAAATACATTTTAACCGAGGAGATTAAAGTATAATAAATCCTAAAGTCAGGAATAAATCAATGCAATTTGTTCTTTTTTTAAGCTTTTTTGGCTGACAAACATTCGATACTTCATTATCCACTCGGTGATAATTCAGTTTAAACGGCCCTTTTTAATCAGTTTGGACTGTCGTACAAGCCCAATGTGGTGTGTGAAAAAGGGGAAAAACTAAAAATTTGACTCCCTAAAATATAAAAAGAATAAAATGTGTGTTGTTAGTATTTATCAAAAGGATTATCCTGGACAAGTCCTCAAATTACACTCTTCTATCATTTTGAAAAATTATATTTTCTTAAAAGTAAAAATGTCACACTTTAATTCATTTCAATATACAAAAATATCCTAAATGCTATGAAATATTTCATAATAAAAAATTGAGCTGGAATAATTATGGACCGGTTCCTCTAAAGTAATACTAAGGATAAGTAAGTAATCTTATTTGTTAACGAGAAAAACAACTAATAGTCTAATAATATTATGTACATTTATAAAAAAGTATTACCCAAATTAAAGTATATATTAAATATCAATTATTAATTTTGTTGTCAACAATTAAGATTAGTAATTTTATTTTTATCTACTTTCTCATGACTTAAATTACTTTCGTATTAATAAGTCTCTCATGAACATTTTTTCTCCTGCAACATTTTAGTATTACCAAAATCTTATTTTAAATAGAAAATTTGAGATTTTAAAAGATGAAATGAAATTTTAAATGTCTTTTTTTAAATAAGAACCAAATTAAAAGTTTAACTTGATTTTTCTTATTAGAATGTGAAAGACGCTGCTGATAAAAAAAATGTGAAATATCATATTATATAAAGAAGAATATAATTTTATAAAGACAAATACTAAACAGTATTTTTAAGGTATTAGTTAAGAAATTTAAAATACAAATATTTTTATTGAAAGAAAAAAATTGTGTTATCCATACTTTTTTTAGGTTTTATTATGATTTAGCCAATAATATTTTCTCTTTTTAATTTTTTTAATGAATGTGATAAGATCTTTTTAAAACAAATAAAAAGATATGTCATTTAAGCTTGTTCTGACAGTGTATTTAAAAGCAAAAGGCATTTTATTCCTATGTTTGATTAGATGGAAGAAAAATAAGAAAGGAAGAAAAATTTTAAAATTTGAATTGAAAAGAAAATGAGAAAAAGGAAAATTTAAAATTTTTTATCTAAAAAATAACTTTTTCTTTCATTTTATTTCTTTTTTATTTTTTTTCTCCTATTTTCTCTCCTATCAAACCAACCTTAAATCTTATTGTTTAGTGAATAACATTTCTCATGATCAGTAATTGAGAAGGATTACATTTGGTTAGAGAAGTGAGAGTCTAAACTCTCATGCATAGGTCACCGTCGGCATGGCTTGAAAGATCACTGTCTATCTTTATCTAGCAAACTAGCAGAGGATTAAGTTTTGTAATTTTCCTTTTCAGAAAATTTATTGATAGATATATCACTGTCTTTTATGAGAAACATATTCTTGTTAGATGCTAATCTGGGCAAAGGTTGCTCCAGGTATCAGTTCATACTTTGACTGAAACCTCTCCCTGCACAAGTCTCATTCAATGTGCTAAATGCAAAAGTGGAATGCAAGTGTTATCTTTTTCATTTTTTGAATAAAATATCATTTTTTATTAATAATTAATAATTTATTAATTTTTGTCAGAAAAAAAAAATCCAACTTACCATCTTTTCTTCTTTTTCTTTCTTAACAATGCAAACAAGCTTGTATATCCCAAAGAAAATATTGTTAGAATATATGATAATCAACAAATTTTATATCTAACCGTTACCCAAATAGATAGTCATTTGATAGACTATTAAGCAATAATAGTACAGATATTTATCAAATTATATACGAAATTTTGTTTTGTGCATTGGATACAAGTCAGCATAAATGAAAGTGACATCATTTATTTTTAAATTTTCTTAATCACAATTGGTTTTTAGCATTATAATAATCTAAATGTGTGCAGTATAGTAATTCAACAGCTGAGTCAAAGAGTTACTAGAAAATGTAGCATGAAAAAGTTCCGCAAGCGAGTTTTGTTTATATTTACAGATTGAATAATTTATGAGGTCTTATATTTAAATTTTATCATACCGTTTATTGTAAGAAAAGACTTAATTTAAATTTTGTAATCTTAAATTAAACTAATTCTATAAAAAAAATTGTGACATGTATCAGCATAACTAACTGTCCCAAGAGATAATTTTATTATTTATACGAGAATGACAAACACAAATGAGTACATTAAATGTAGGTTTCTAAAGAGAGAAAAAGGTTTATAAATTTATCTATTTGGAGAGCATCCATCTCGATGTACCAGTTATCTACAAAAAACTTGTGGTCCTTGAATCTTAGGTAGTTGTGAAGATGGCTAATGAGCGGGGACATCCATAAAAGTTCAAGGCAGGAAAGTGTAGTAAGAGTATATTTTTGTGTTGTGAGGTAGTTACGATAGCAGGTTTCTACAATATGGACAACTTTTCCCACTGTAAGTGCATATCTTATTGTTGAAATTTCCTCTTCTTCTACCCTAGGACCTCCTTCCATCAATAGCATTTATCATCATCAATTGATTTTCATTGTCACTAGGATTTAGACCACTTTATTACCTTTCATGTTGTAAAAGTGATACTTAAGATGTTTTTTGAGTGACTGACAACATAACATTTTTTAAATTAACAATATATGAAAATTAAATTCTTAAATAATATTTTTATTTTTATATTTTTGATAAATCATTTTTTACTTTTTTTTTATATTTTTAAAAACTATAGTAAGTGATAAATAAACTATAGTAGTAATAGGAGTGAATGGGTCTCCCATCGAACATGTCTCACTTTTAAATATTTCTCCTAATTTAGAGCTATTTTAACAATTTATAGGCTTAAAAACTTTGAGTTTACTCTAAGCATGACTATTTAGTATAATTTAAAATTAAAATAAAATAATGGATGTTGCTATAAACAATTGAAATGTTTGTTTTTGTTTTTTTCTAAAAATGTAAAGAAGATAAACTTGAAAATACCAATTTTTTTTTTCTAAAGGAATGCATAATCAAAATTTTGTGGAAAGTGTATTATTTGTAAAAAAAATTGAGAAGATTGACAGTAAAAAAGTTAGTAAATTTACTTTAGAAATATAGAATTGTTTTTTTTTTCATGGTATATTTAATTATTTCCCAAATATGCATTATTTATATATACTAAGATCAATAATATCAGTATATGTTCTTTTAACAGAAAGAAATATTTTAAAATTAAAAGTAATAAAATGTTACTTATGATTAATAATATTTTAACAGAAAAATAAACACATTAATTTTATCATTGATTAAAAAGAAATATTAAATAAAAGTATTTATAATACTTTAATAAAAAAAATTTAAAAAAAAAGAATTAAATATACTTTTTAATTCAACGAATTATTTTAATATCTTAAAAATCATTTTAAAGTTCCCTTCAGACCTAAATATACTAAAGAGAGAGTTGCTAAATTAGACCCACTTAAAAAATAAAAAGGTATATATTAATACTTAAGACCTTTTTACTTAGACCGAAAAATCATTTTCTCTTTATTTAACATCTGTCCAAAACAATCGGTAAACACGTATTTTTATCTAATGAAAAAAACAGAAGAAAACAAAACCTTTCTCTTTCCCATCAACACGACGTCTTCTTTGTTGCTCTATCCGTGGGAAGCTCAGTTTCTGCAAAAGCTCAGAATTGCAAACGAATTTGGAATTTGAGGCGCAACGATGAACGAGGGTTAGGGTTATAGAAACGGAGAGGAGAAACCGCTGAGAAGGGTGAATTGCTATCGCCATTGCTGACTAGAGCTTCAACCGAACACCTCTCCTTGGAGGTCTTGTATGCGAAAATTCGCCACTCAAAGGTATTGTCAATGGAGGAAGCAAAGATTTGCAACAGGCATAAGCCATGAAGACTCGCTAAAATTATGATGAAAATGTATATAATAATTAAAATTTAGTATATGCATTTTTGTCGTAATTTTTAATTTATTTTATAAAAAAACTTTCTATTATTAAGTTTTAATCAGCATACTGAATATATTGAATAATAAGATTTTAATATTGTAGGCTTTTAAGTATGCTATTTTTAGTTAAATTGTTTTGTTCTTCTTCCATTTACACATATTTGAACACCCAGTGGCAATGAATGAAGGCCCGCTACGCGTTTTCCAAAACCACAAAAAGACCAACCTGGGATGATGAATTGGCCTCAGCTCTCTCTCTCTCCGAGGTGCATTTAATGAGTTACAGCCTACAGCCCAGAAACCCCAAGTTCCGTAAATTTGGTGTTTGGTCACACTTCTCATGGAAATTAAATTTCTCGGAAAATGAAGGTATCACTGTATGGTCATTATCTCACTAAATTACTCAACAAACATTGATTATCTATCGTCTTAAAGTTTGCATTCCGGATTGGTTTCCCCCAAACTCCTTAGACAGGTTAAAACCTGCGGTGTGTCTGTTATTGGTCTGATCATAGGGGATAAATAAAAGAAGAAAAGAAAAAAATGAAATGGATTTATTAGGTCTTATAAAGTAAAAGACAACTTTTTTTATATATAGTATTGAAGTACTAGTAATAGACAAAATTTAGATTAATTGTTTAACTATTTATATATTTTTGGTGTTGTTAAAAGAGGAGAAAAAATTGAAGTTTCACATTATTATAATACTTGTAGTAAAAAATTACATTAAAAGTCAATATAAATTATCAGGAATTTTTTTTAATTCTAATAGAAGAACTCCACCAAAAATACTTATAAAATTGTATATTTAAATTTTTTTCTAAAGTAATTTGTTTAATAAGCAGTCGTATTTATTTACAATAATTATTTTTCTAAATAAAAAAGTCTTTGTAACTGCTTAAAATACATCTTATATTTAGGGATTGATGTTGAAAAAGAGAGATCAATTTTAAATTAAAATATTGTATGTTAATGAGTCACATAAGAATACAATTAATATTTATTTCCTAGTTTTTATGACTAATTAAAATTTACTTTATAAAGCAAGATGTAAATATTGGGATGAGTAATCAATTGGTTTAAGGTCGATAATGTTTGAGAAATGTTTTAAACTTCCATGTGATTGTCTTAGGCTCCCCTACTTCGCGCGATTTAATTATTCGAGCTCACAATTGAATAATTGAATAATCAGCTATAAAACTGGACACAAAATAAAATATTACAAATTGTGTCTGTCTCAACGGATAGTAGAAGCTACTATGCTAAAAGGCTAGATTTACTTGGTTAACTGGGAAATGGAAATTTAAAATATGATACTAATGTGCAGGTTTAGAAGCTTCGGTGCAGGGTGCTAGACAAGATAGGAATCTAATCTATGCTTCATTGTTATCAAGCTCCTTTTGCCTTTGTAAATTGTGTGTATGTGTGTTACATCAAAACAAAGCAAGTTCAGGCAACTATAAAGGGACATGAGAGTTTGGATTTAGCAACCTAATTAGTTCTATTAGTTATAGTTAGCAACCTATTACTACCACTGCAAAATTTTCTGTCTCCTAAAAATTGTTCCCAACCCTTCTCTTTATCTAGTATGTCTGAGGCAAAGGTGTTTTCTTTGTCTTTTATCTGTGATCAAACAAGTGGAGATAATAAAAAATTCAGAATTCCAATTAAACATCCCAACCATTTGTTTTTTTATTAAATAAAAGCGGCCATTTTTGTTTTTTTAATACTTATTTTCCTCTCTGTCAAATAATAAAAAATTCAGAATTCCAATTAAACATCCCAACCATTTTTTTTATTGAATAAAAGCGGCCATTTTTGTTTTTTTTAATACTTATTTTCCTCTCTGTCAAAAAAATATACTTATTTTCCTCATTTTGGGTGTTTTTCATTGCAAAAAGAAGCCCAACCCAATCAATGCACCAGCACGATATATGTCCAAAAAAATCATATAATAAACATGAGTAGTATATCCATACATGTGTGTATATTGAATGTCATTATAGGTTTTTGAAGTGACATTTAACTGAATAATACAACAGCATATGGAATCTTTTATTAGTTCACGGCAAGTAATGTCATTGTTGCGAGATACAACTCCAAAATAAAGTTTAATCAAGTAAGAATAATATATTATATTATATTAATTTCTAATATTGTAAGTTCTAATTAACTTAATTTTTAAAATTAAAAAATGTTATATAGTTTTTAAAATGCTTAAAAACAATAACTTTGATTCTTAATATTATCAAATAACATGTGTTTTAATCTCTAAAATTATAATAATAAAAGTTAAAATAACTTATATTTAAGGTTTCAACAACTAAAATAATATTTTTATAGTCTCAAAGATTAATGTCCAATTTAAACATTTTTCCACAAATATTTATATCAAAAAAATTAAGATAAAATATTTTTCCCTTAAATCATATATTTTTAACTTTTAAAGAAGATAAACTGAAACTTTTTAAAATTAAAATACATAATTTAATTTTAACTGATAAAAAATGATTTATTTATTACTTTTATTATAAATATTTTGTGAGAAATTTCTTAAAGTGACTAATATTATAATTCTATGAACTAATTTAATATATTAATTGTTAAATAATTAAACATCAATAGTGATTTTGTTTTCTAATTTGCTTAGGCATTGTCAGCTACAAACACTCTCTTTTCCTCCCTCCCTCGAAATCAAAGCACAACCACACAAGCAATAACATATTCGTAAAGATACAATTAACAAGTATGTTAAAATATTTGTTAGGATATATTTAATAAATTTATTAAATATTTAAATGATCTAAAATAAAAATATGGATTATTTAATATATTTATATAATAGATTATTTTTAATTTCGTAATCAATATTTTTTAACATTAGTTACTAATGAGTATTTGTTAATAGTTTTTTAAGTAAAAAAGAATTCGTGGTTACTTTTCTTTTAAAAATAACATTTTTCAAAAGTTTTTTGTTGGTATATTAGTTTTAATTAATAAAAAAAAAGTTGATGACTTGATTACAACTTGCCAGTTGCCATATATACTAATAGCCTATTTATGATGTCCGACAATGCTCATCTATCTCTATTTTCTTTTTACCATTTCGAGGAGGTTGGATAAGATTTTCATTTGTTACTATTAATTCAATTCGTTGTAGGGAGTAGGGATGATAGATTGAGGTGCATTCTTGACATTCTCTTCATCCTCAACATGTCACCTCTCTTGTTTTTTCTAACAACCACTAGTATTGTTGAAAGTGAGTGACAACGATCTAAGTTCTTTTGTGCTATTAGGTGGTTTATTAGGGATTAAGATGTGCTACCAAGTTACATCGGAAAAAAAAAACGACAGTACATTTATTGTGAGAACATGAATTTTTCAAATACACAGCTTGAACTGATGAATAATTTATTTTAGTCATTGCAAAGTTAAATAGCAGTTTTTTAATTTGTACCATTTTCGAATCTTGTAGGCAGCTATATTGGATTCGAAAACACAAATTATTACACTCCAAAATTCACACGTATAATACAAAGAGGCATATAAAGAAAATGTTTTCCAACACCAGCATATGATATGTAGATAAGCATACATACAATACAAGTATTGATGTTCTCAGTTTTCTCTGGCCAAAGACCATGATAATGCAGCTTGGTGCAGGCACACAGGATGAGTTCAGCAGGACCACGTCAAAATTCTGCGCTGGATTTGTACCCATCATTTGATAATGACTGTCTAATTCAAAAAACTAACGGCTCTGATCTACCTTCACCATGTCAGGTCAGATGAACCCCAAATGCAATGTATCCTATGGTGGATATTTCACTAGAGGGGCAACTATACACGTGTATATATGGGATGCATTGCATAACAGTTCATTCAGTCATATTATATTCTTTTTTTTAATGAGACATGTTAGATACATTCCTTAATACGTATTTTTTTTAACATATACAATTAACCAATGTTTTTAAAATATTGTTTGATGAAATAAAATGAGTTTTTTTATTGAAAACGTTTATCATAATTAAAATATTCAATAAATGTAAGACCATTTTTTTAATTTATACAAAAAGGCATCAATAGTTTTCAATGCAAACAAATTCAAAATTCGATGACTCAATTAGAAAATATGTATTTTTGGTGTCTGAAATTTGCCTCTACGTACTCTGCATTACTTTTGCCAAATTTAATTATTGGTCCTGCTAAGTGATGAGCAGTGTTTTATATTGATTAAAAAAAAATGTTTAAATTAAAAATTAAGATGAGAGTATATATATTTGATAATATTTTTAATATTTTTTGATTTGAATTTAACTTGTTAACATTTTCTAATCACTTTTGCAGTCAGCTAAGGAAGCTTGGTTTGAAACCAGTTACCCACATTGAACAGTGTGTCATAAATTTGTAGAATGCCGTTGAAGTAAACCAAACCTAACCAACTTACCTCATTTTTTTACTGCTGTATTCATAAAAACTGTACATACATTAATTAATTGCTTACTATAAACGTTATATTTGCCAGAAGAAAGTATGTTCAGATTAAGTGTCTATGTCTATCTCAATGAAAGCAATATATAGAGGATTTGATGTCATTTAGCCACATATACATAGATTGACAAGAGATAATGACTTTATAAATCTTGTAAGCATAATCTAATTCAAGACAAAAATAGAAATTTATACTCCTGGTTGGCTTCCCTTGAAGGTTTTAATAATAAGTAATCTCCCTTAGTTTCAAATAAAATAAAGTATTTTAATTCAAAGAGGAAGTAGAAGTAGAAGAAGAAGATGAAGCCTGGTCTTCCCTAACTTGTTCTAACAAGAAAGAAGAAGTAGTAGCTATATCAATATTATGAACCTCGACCTCAGCTTCCAAACAAGAAACACAGCGAGTGCTGCAAGAGGAAGAGCTAGAAAAAGATAAAGGGGAAGAAGGAGATTGGGAGTTATTATCAGAAGAAGAAACTAGTGAGGAAGATGAAGCGACCAATAAATCAACGAAAGCACCAACGATATAGCCGTGGTGGGTTTTTCCGTTGACTTTCAAATACCAACACAGAAGCTCTTGGAGACCCTCCAAGCCCTTGACGCACTGGGCCTCCACCATCTCCTCCATGGACCTGCGGAAATCGACGTAAGGGTCTTGGGAGTCCACGGACATGACAACGCTGTCTTTGAACGGCAACGTTGTTGTTGTTGTCGTCGTCGTCGTCGTTGTTGTTGTTGCTGCTGCTGCTTTGGCTTCTAATATGGAACTAGTCTCGTCTGGTTCGAAGAAGAGACGGTCGGAACGCAAGCCGCGAATGACGGTCTCTAGTGAGTGGGGTCGTCTAGAATCTTCTTCTGAGGCAGTTGAGAAGCTTCCGGAGTCAGGGGAGACGGTGAAGAAGGAAGTCTCGGAGCTCTCCAGCGTGTCCAAGTATGCGGCGTCGTTTTGGGCTCGGAAAGAGAGGGTTCGCGGTTGGTGGCAGGAGGGCCAGGGCCAAGAAGAGGAAGAGGGCTTGTTGTTGGGGAGCTTCATTTTCTTGGCCATGGGAGAGAAATGAATTTTGGAGTTTTTAAGAAATGGAACTAATAATAGGGGCATTAATGTCAAGTCAGATGTGGCTCCTGGATCACTGGGTGTGGGGGGAAGATTTTAAAGGAGTGGTGGGTCAATTTCGAAAGCTCTATTGCTGTTTCTTCCTGGGGTCACCTCACTCTATCAGATTATTCTTCTTTTTTTTTTTTACAGGCTTTCTCTTTTTTACAAATAAACCGTATCACCATTACTACCATGCATATTGTCTATACTTTTATTTCTCTTTCATCTCTATTTTTAATTTCGATTTCGATTAAAAATTAAAATTTACTTTTTATCTTTTTATCTTTTCTATTTTAGTCCTTTTAATTATAAAATATTCTTCATTTATCGTGTAAGAGAATAAAATTATTTCAAAATAATTATTATTTTAATTTTTCAATGTAACTTTAATTATTTTTTTCACTTATAATCTTTATACTATTAATTATGGATAACAAATATTATAAATAAATTAATGATCATATAAGATTAAATTTTTCAATTATTTATTTTTCATCTATTTATTATTTTTTTCTTAATTTATGTAAAACAATATAAGACAAATAAACAAATATTATTTTAGGAAGGAGAGAGTATAATTTTTTTAATCCTTAAATTAATTCAAATAAATTTTTATAAATACTATTAAATATTAACTTGAGAACTAAGTTATGGGTTTCAAAATTAAAGGAATTTAAACTAATTTATTTTTTACTAGTTTCAATCGACTGTCTGTAAAAATGTTAACAGTTAGTTATCTATATTTTTACTATTGTAATTTTACATATTTAAAATGTTAAAAATTGATGGTAAATTTTATTTTTTCTAGAACACAAGATTATTATTGATAATTCTTCCTTATTTAATACAATTGTGTATCGAAGACTTGAACTTGAAATTATTAGTTAAATAATAAAATTTTAATTGATACACATGTTTGATGATAATAAATGGTAGGTTAATTATTCTTTAAAAATTGTATTAATCATTTATTAAATTAATAAGTTTTTTTTACTGCATTTTAACTTATTTCAAACTTATCGGATATAAATTATAAAATAATAATATTTAATATGAAGGATATAATTATTAAAATAAAAAAGTTATTATTTTAATAGGAAATATTTTTATTTCTCTTTAAAATTTATGGTTTGTTAATATTTTCTTTAGTGCACCGGGTTTGTATTATTTCAATAACCTTTACATTTTTAATGCAACAAATAATTGTAAAATAATTATTTTTTTATTACAAATATCTTTTTCATCTTTTAATCATTTGAATAACCAGAGCTAAATGATAACAATACACTTAGCTAACTAGTTGGTTCAAATTTTAAAAAATAAAAATATAGTTTAGTTTCTCATTGATAGTTATGCATTTTTGGATTTTAAATTTTTTGTCGTCTACATAATAATTCATTGTTTTTTTCTGGGTAAAGATAATTAAATAATTTTTTTTATTATTAACAAGCTAATTCTTTCTTCACCGGACCTTTTAAAATCTTACATAACACTTTTATTCATCCTTCCTCGCTCTTTGTTACATGTTACCTCTCTTTGTTCTCTATTCTTAAGTTTTGAAAATAACATTCCTTTCTAATTGTCAGTTTTATATATATTATCGTTTGCAAAATTTAAAATCAAACTAATTAATCAATGGCAAATTATACTCGTACTTTCCACTTAATTTTTAATAAATTCACACATATGCATTTATCATAGAATAAGATAAAATAAGAAATCCAACAAATGTTTTATTAAAATAAAAAATTATCATAATTAATTTTTACATAAAAACCTTAAAAGACAAATAAAAAGAAATAGAGAGAATAACTTGCACCAAAATTCACTTTAAGAGACCATATAAAAAATATTTTTCAGTAAAAACAGATATTAAATTCTTTATAATAACCTTTATATAAACATAAAATTAGTTTAAAATATAAATTTTAAACTTTTTTCTTTAACTTCATAAGTATAAATATTTTTTATATACATAATAAATATAAAATTTTTAAGGTTTAATTATTTTTTTTTCCTCCAAAGTTTCGAAATGTTGTGAATTTTACCTCCCAATTTTTTTTTTCTGAACTTGCCCCCCGATTTATAAAGCATCGCAAACTTTGCTCCCATGTAGAATAACCCCATTGTGACAAAAATTTTGTATGTGAGGGACAAAATTTGTGTTGTTTATAAATTGAGAAGATAAAGTTAGTCACATTGTGGAACATTGAATGAAAAAATGCAATTAAGACAAGTTTTAATCATGCAAAGTATGATTTTTTTATTTGTCTAATTAAAAATGTCTTTTTTAAGAAAATTAAAAACATTTAAACTTCTCATAAATAGCATATTTCTAAAAACTAGTTCAACCACATATAATTGGAAAAAACAAAATGGAAAAAAAAAATCAGGCGTGTGCCGCTTTAGATTAATTGGACAAAATTTCACCCTTATTTTCCTCCCTTGTCAACCGATAATTTGAATCTATTACACATCTCATTTATGACCACATTTAATGTAAACTCGCACAGTAAATCAAACGGTTCAACAACCCCATATATTTTGCGCGGGAAAGAGGATTGGTGCACGCGTTTCATCAAGTTCTGACAAATAAAATTTAGGATTCTTCTATAGGTTAAATGACATTTTCACGAAATAAGATTTTGAAGAAAAAAATTATTTATTTGTCCTTCGATAAAGATTATACAAATAACACACTAAAAAAACTGTAAAAATAAATATAAAACTTTGGCCATGTAAAAATTTAATATAAAAATACATATTCAATTATCTGTGAGAATAAGGGTGTGATAATGCCATGGTTACATCATACTTATTCCTCCTTCTCTAAAGTTTTGAAGGTGTGAGAATACGGGTGGATAAGGCTATGCATATCATTGACCATCATACTTATTCCTCCTCTAAAGTTTTGAAGGTGTGAGAATAAGGGTGGATAATGCCATGGTTACAATTTCTATTCCAAACTTTAGAAATTTATTAATTATTAATTGATTCTTTTTTTACTTCAAATATTAGTTGACTTAATAGACATCATTCGTGTACTTCAAATATAACTACTAGTAACATTTGGAGCTAACACTAGTGTTAAACATTTTTCATGGGTCCAAATTGTAACCATGACATATCCTTGACCATCATAGTTATTCCTCCTCCTTTAAAGTTTTGAAGGTGTGGGAATAAGAGTAGATACCAAACTTTAGAAATTTACTAACTAGTAATTGATTTTTCTTTTACTTGAAATATTAGTTGACTTTATAGACATCATTCGTGTACTTCAAATACAAATACCAGTAACATTTGGAGCTAACACTATAGCAACATATTTTTCATGGATCAAAATTTTAATTAATGAAAGCAAGACAATATTTCTTCACATGAAAAAAAATTGTAAAACATACATATTTTTAGTCCCTACATGCACCATGACTTCTCAATTTGATCCTTGTATGTAAAATTTATTAAATTAGTTTAGTCATTCTCACTGTTAACTCCCTTTTTATTTAGAAACATTGTCAACTTTTTTACGCATTATTCATTTATATGAATCAAATTAAGAATGCGCTAAGTAGAAATGTACAAAAGAGTTAACGGTCAATGTTAGATCGTTAAAGATAACGTCATAATAGCAAGAACCAAACGAATAATATTTGATATATAAGAATCAATTTAATAAGTTTTTTGTATATAGGAACCAAGTTGAAAATTCACGAAATGTATGGGGACTAAATTTAAATAATGGAACTAAGTTTAACTAATAATGCTTAAAACAGTCTAACACCTCACGAAATGTATAGCCCTGAAGTTCACCATTAATTCTTCTCCTTTTGGAGTATTTTCATTAGTGGTAAATTGTAAATTGAAATTTTAAATTATTTTTTGGTAAATCTTATAGTATCATAGGATTAAATATCTTTTAAGATTTCTTTCATTTTTTTATTTAGTGGTAAATCTCATTTTGAGATCTCGAAGAGAAAAAAAAAATTATTCTTTTTTAAATAATGTGCAGATCTTAAGGGATCTTCTAAAAAAAATCATTCTCTATATTGGAAATCTTTTCAACTCCCTTATTGGGATATATAATGAAGATCAGAAGTATTGTATCTATTATATACCCAAATACTGAAGGAAAAAATTAATGAGAAAAATAACTTCAACGTTCAAATGTGTATTATCAATTTATCCATTTAAAAACAATTTACTTTCTTAATTATGGAAAATAAAAAAATTTAAAAAAGCAAAAACAAAGAGGCCGTTGATAAGAAAAGATATTTATAACTAGTGGTAGGTTAATTCTGGGAGGAAGACAAAGTAAATCAATCAAAAGCTACCTGGTTCGTAAATATGATATGTAACACAAGCGGTATGTGGGGATGCATAATATCGTGTAACTTGTTAAGATCGAACTCTCTTCACGTGCCTCACGAAAAAGGGTCCAGAGGGTAGATGGAGACCCTTGAGGCAGTCACAGAACTAATAGACTAACTTATTGATACTCAACCAGTAGATATATACAAAGGTTTCACCAATGGCCTTTGATCTTCTTCTCTTCATTATTTTGTTCATCGTCTCATTCAATTGTGCTTTTGGTGTGTCCAAAACCTCCAAACGTCCGTCACAATCAAAATAGTAGAAATTGATTATTTTCCATAGCCAGTTCAGGAGTTTAAGAAGTACTATGTATGCTTATATGGGGTTGACCAATGCATGCCAATTCGACGTGATTAAAATATTACTAATGAACATGGATTGGTATTACTACCATTTCCCTGGACAATTGGACGTGTAATCAATGTACTGGGGCCCTGATTCGGCCTATGCTTGTATTTTGATTAGATTATAAAGTCATTCCAACAGAAATAAAAGTGGGGGACCTCTCTTTTTTACAACTCCTATAACGAAGAACATTAATCATATTATTTTTATGGGATCCTACCCACAGTGCAATGTAAAAAAGTAAAGAGGGGAGATATATGCTGTCCCCACCACCTCACGAAATTTTTATGGATACTATTACTTGCAACTTGTACGATCAATTTTGAGAACTTATATTTTACATTATAATTACTCAATTCTAGAATTTGAAACATTTCCAAAACTCATCCCCAATCTAATTCCATCTCCCTCATTTATCACTTTTTGTAGTACTTGAAACGAGTTTAAATTAAATAATTGAACAATTCTCCATTCAAACAGAAATGACCGCAGAAATCAACAAAGATTGATTCGATTGATGAGGAATAGACTTATATCTTAAAAGAAAATAAATTTAATTTTTATTTGTGATGTAAAAATTTTATTGATAAATAATTTGTAAGCACTCTTGAGTCTTAATATCTATATAATATGATCTTGGTGACCACCAGATTCAATTCAACTAATTTTCAGCCATAAAAAAAAGAAAATACTTTCAGAAAATATGCTTATGCCGAATTTGAGTTGGATTCTAAACTAAGTCTAGCACGATAAATTTCATACAAATAGTGTCCCAAAATTTCTCCTGTATAAGATGTCACATCAGCAGAACCATTGGTGCGGAACCGTCCGGTTTGTATATTATGTGTTACGTCATCCACTTGGCTATGCATCATTGTTAAGGATCTTACCATCTTAACAACGAAAGACCGTGAAACATTCTCAAGCTAATGTCATCACGTGGTCGGGGTGTATCAAAACAAATATAATGGGGTGAATATAAAAAAGGTGGACCGCATCCAACTGGATGGGTCTGCAGCTATTGATATTGGACACTGTCACACTTCATGGAGCATGAGGATTCATGAATGCTGGGATTATGACATGCTGACCCACACTGAAAGTGACAGGCTAGTATCATTTTCAAATTTCCTTTCTGTACCATACATGAAATGTATTAAGTTCATAATTCATGTATAATTCATCTTAGCATTCATCCATGCAAAGCAAGTTAGTCTGAATCAACCCATCATGAAGTCCAATCAAGCTGTAGTCGGATTTTCAATCCCAACGGTTCTACTAAGATAGACTAGTTCGTCAAGTTCCATACAAGTGCAGCTTGCCATACACAACAATAGCCCTTCCAGAACTGTCACTGTTCTCAGCTTTACCAACAAAGATACAATACTTGGGACATAAGTATAAGATGATACCTGTTAATGTATTAATTAACCTACCGGATCCTCAAACAATACAGCCAGACGTTAAACATAAAAACAATTTTTGATTAGCCATATCCCATCTAAAGTTCCAACAGGCATTGTTGTCTAACCTTATTCATCAACCATTCATCGATTCATACTGGATGGGAAGTTTCAAGATGTACTGAAAACTTTAAGTTAATCCATCGACCACCAACCAGTTCTCAAGTTCAGTGTTCAGCACGAACTTACATTATGAATTTGATGTCATTCGAAAGAGTAGTAAAAGTTTTGTTAGGATATACGGGGAAGAGGAGTTTAGAATATTAGTTTGTCAGGTGAGTTAAATAAACAAGACAAAGTAAGGGGGGAAACAACATTCTAAGGGTTTCCTCCTTCTCAAATGATTTTCTTTTTTGAACCAAAATACAAAATTTATTGTTTGAGTGAAATTGAACAAAAATACAAGGGAAAAAAAAACCTTCTCTAGAGATTTCCTCCTTCTCAAAGGATTTCTCTTTTTTAACCAAAATACAAGACTTATTGTTTGAGTGAAATTGAACAAAAATACGAGGAAAAAAAATCCTTCTCTAGAGGTTTCCTCATTCTCAAAGGATTTCTCTTTTTTAACCAAAATACAAAACTTATTGTTTGAGTGAAATTGAACAAAAATACGAGGAAAAAAAATCCTTCTCTAGAGGTTTCCTC
>CM023945.1:19924163-19941432 GCA_013407115.1 Glycine latifolia | reverse complement strand
CTTCTCAAAGGATTTATCTTTTTTGTAAACAGCAAAAGCTCAATCTACACATAATGAATCTACTATGTTGTTTTGCTATTGCTGGAACCATAAGGGAATGATTGTGGGTACTCTCTGTATTATGCAGGCTTGAGCTTGACCCATTAAATCCAAAAATGAGCTTGGTTTAAGGTTTACCCTTCACATTTTAGGATTTACTATTCATACTTACCTTCTTGATGAATCCAATAGCTGATACCCATTTGGGCTTGGCCATTAAGTCAATAATCAGACCCACTTTGCAGAATGTCACGTCTACCCTTCTTCCATCTCCCTCTGCAGAACCAAAACGTGTTTGCCAGCAAAACCACATCCAATCTAACTTCTGCACATCCACAGTGGCTTTGTTGATAGAGGCCACCACATATGATTGAGTCCAGCAGCAGTGGTGGTGATGGTACAGTCAAACTCTGTATAACCCAGATCTCCAAGGTCACCTATGCTTCATAATCACACATCCGAGTACAGAAGTAAAGGCTTGACCAACCAATTTGAGCTCCAAGTTTCAGAGGCCATTGATGCTTCAGCTTATTTTCTAGTTTTCTCCTTTACCCTTCTTTCCAACCATGACCATCTCTACTGTTCGGTCATACTTGTTGATCTTTGTATCTGGTTCTGATTCTACATTATGTTCTAGTACCTCCTCTGATGGTTTCATGAATTCTTGCAACCCATTCCAAAGAATCATTACCATTGAAATTAGGCAATTTGATCTTCCTTGTCCAACAAAGGGATTCTGGGTAGATAAATTCCCCTTTGTTTAACCTAAACTGCAATTGGAATTGGGAAACAGAATCTTCTATCAAAGGACAAAATTCTTGGTGTTCTAATATATTCATCATCCCCAATCCATTCACTACACCCTTTTCTCAAGAACATTTTTTATGTTCTCAGATTTATGACCAATCCAAGAACATAAAAAATGTTCTTGAGAATGATAATCACTATTTCATCAAACTTGAAGCATTTGTTTGATCTCTTCAATTCCCTCAACCATCATTTCTGAGACATGATAACTGCTTTTTCTGGCCCCTTCTTGAGAAATTCCACCAAAGATTCAAGGGCTATGATTCTTGACTTGATGACATCCATCCATGGGATTGTTTTCCTTCTACCCAAAATTAGGATCTGACAAGTTGGAGCAAATGTTATAAATCAAAATACTGATCTTATTGAGTGACACTGACAGCAAATAGGTGAAAAGATACTCTTCTAACCAAGGGTTTTTCCTTTCATAAGGATTTCTTCATTCACAGATAGCAAAAACTCAGTCTAAATTTGACATAAAAAAAATAGAATGCCTCCTTCCCCCTTACATTCTCCAAGTTATCCAAGTATCCAACTCACAAACCCCTTAACTAGCTAGTAAATACCAGTATTGTAAACTCCACTTCCCCTTATATCCTTAGAAAGTTTCTAGCTAGATAATACAAATACAAGAAAGAGTAAATACAATATCCAAGACTTTAATTTTCAACAACTAAATGTTCCAATAATATCATGGACCATAATGCTCTTAGCTTAGGCCCCACCAATCCTTCGGTGCTTTTGCATAACGTAAACTGTAAATGCATACAACTACAACAAACAAGCCTTTTACCATTAAGTGAAGTCAACTTACATGAATCAAACAGTCATAATATTTTGTTGTAAATCATGTCTACAGACAAAATATTAATCATTCAAGTCCTTAATTGTTTCACCTATAGTTTTCTTCGTCTTCCTTTGCCTTAAAGGATTGGATTACCCTCTATTTAATCAACTCTCCTTATTGAGCATTGTTGTTAAATGGCAGCCCCATTGGCCGCTATGAGGGAATGGCATGGTGGCAAATTTACCAACCACTATAAGCAATTGTGGAAGGATGCCCACTAAGGCGGCACCATTGGCTGCCATGGCATGTTTATAAGGCAGAATTTGGACCTTCCGCCATCCGTTATTGATAACACTGGAGACTTCTACATGTCTTCTCCACACATACTCAAATCACATAAGGCAAGATTCTACCATTGTCAAATGCACTTTTGAAAACCTGTTCCAGCTTCATTCCAACTAAGTAGATGCAGGGACTGACCCAGAAGTGTATTAAAGGGGGGCCGGAATTTTTTTTATACAATTATTTAAAAATCTAACTTTAAATAAATAATAAGTTTAACAACAATATTTATTATTAATTTTATGTGCAAAACTATATACATGATCTACTACTAGAAGAAAGTTAAGCATATATCAACTTTCCTACAATAAGAATGCTAGATATAAAGTAACAAAGGAAACAACAAGGAAAAAAAATACCAAAAACAGTTCTGAACCATAATTTTACAACCTACCATGCATTATATGATCTTCAACTATATAATTTCTGCAACCCAATGACACAAATCATTCAAACAGACTCTAAACCAAAATGGAGGAAACCAACAAGAGTATCCCTTATCCTTACCTTCTGACAGGAATATAGCCTGATGCACGACAACATTGCAACTGAATCAATGAACATGAAACAAGCAAACTTTGAACAAAAATCATTTCTATTAAATATTAAAACCTCTTTACTAACAATTGTAGATAGGCAGGGTGGGAGATGCAAAATTTTCACTCTGTTCAGAACTTAAAACATTATCCTCTAACTCTATATAATAAAACGCTCAGTCAACAAATGCATTGACCCCTCTTACATTACTATCTTTCGCAGGTGCAAATAGAATTCAAAGAATTAATAATTCCTAATGAAATTGATAAGCCAGAAATGTGTAAGCTTTACAATTAAAGCTGAAAAAAGAAACCTACACCAAATTGAGTGTATAATTTCAAATAGAAAAGCTCAGAAAACCTCCAAACCATACAAGACACCAGCGTACTGAACAAGCCCATCATCCTTGCCAAAGTAAATCTCTCTGATATTCTGAAATGCGTGCAGAGTGAGCAAACTATCAGAGCCAGCCTGATGACTTTTCCCCAAGACGCGTTCCACCTTCAGCGACTGACAGACTCGGTTCAATCCACCATGCAGGTTTGAGCAAAACCTCATCAAATGCTTCACATCAAAGACTCTATCTCCGAAAAACAACCTCACTAGACGGAGAAACTCTCTTAATTCCTCTGGCAATGCGCGCTGTGTCAACAATTTCACCAAATATCCGAAATCGTAGGCGCTGTGAAAAGTCACCCAGCTAACGGCGTTGTCGCAGACCAGACCGGACGACATCATCAGTTCCGCGAACCGGAACGAGTCGATCCCAAAGTCGCGATTCTTCTCGAAATCGATACCCTGGCGACGCAGCAACACGACAGAGTCGTGGGCGTGGGCGTCACGCGCGACGTCGAAATCGCTGAAGTTGAATTCCCAGATGAAGGCGTTGGAGGTGCCGAGGGTGGGAAGGTTTCCCGCGTTGTCGGAGAGGGTGAGGCCGATTTGGATCAGGTGGAGGCGATCCACGTTGGCTTTGAGCACGGCGTAGTGCGCGGCGGGTTGGCGGTGGCGGAAGGAGGGGTCGCCAGCGTCGGGGCGCACGACGACGCCGGGGAACTCGGTGTCCATCGAGATGAGAGGGAAGGAGTCGATGACGGATCGGATTAAGTCGAACTCCGATTCCAGATTGGAGGACCACACTGATCGAGTGAGGATGGATCCATGGGATTGGGCCATGGCTTTTAGGATTTTGAAGTTCGATTACTTTGGTTGATTTACGAGGCCACGATTTAGGGTTTGAAGAGAAGAAGAAGATTCGCAGGTGAAGAGAGAACACCACTGCAATGGACAACTTTTAATAAACACAGTGAGGGGAAGGTTCTTTCTTCTCGTTCGTCCTTCTTCTTCTTCTTTTTTTTTTTTCTTTTCTTTTCTTTTGTGATAGCGATGAAAAAGAATAACACGAATACAGCAATTGTCAATTGCCAATTGATATGGACTTGTAAAGCAAGTTAGGTTAAAAATTGGCTTTATACTTTACGGAGTGTGTGTTCCAATTTGATAAGCTGATTTTTTTAAAATGATTCTTTGATATTGACTATCTCAATGATACTACTGGCTGAATATTTATTTATTTTTAGCAAACTAGTTATCTCCTTTTTTCAAGGCAACCAATTAAAAGGTATATTCAGGATTTCAATAAATTTTAAAAGATTTTTTATGAAATTTATTGATATTTAAATAGTTTTTTTTAGATTTCATAAGGTTTTGATATTCAATTAGGTCATAAAGGTTTCAAATTTTTTTTAAAAATTGATGAAATCCTTAAAATCTTATAAATTTAAAAAGCCATTTCAAATATAAATTCATGTTATAAATCCAAATCATAAAAGTTTTAAAAAAAATCTAAAACATCATTACATTTCTACTAATCTTTTAAAATTTTGTTTAAAAAAGTATTTTAAAATTTTAATCCAATTCACTCCCTAAATTATAATTAGCAAAAAAAAATAGTTATCTTGTAGACATAGTAATTAATCAAACCTTGCAGTAAATTATTAAGAGTATGTTGTACAAGACACAACTAATTTCTAATTTGTTTTACTGACTGAAAAAGTTGTTTGGTTGTTAACTAAACAAGTTTTTTTTAGTAGTTTCTAACATTTTTTTAAACACTACTTTAAGATTGTGTTTGGTAAAATTAAAAAAGTTAGCTTATAGTTGAAAACTAATTTATTAAATTATAAGAAATTATAAGCGTTTGATAAAATTAAATATTGAATTAACTTAAAAGTGTAAAATGACAAAAAAAAACCATAATCTATTTAAAAGGGTAATTAGGAAATTTGATAAATGTATTGAGGATAAAAATGAAATGAAATTTAAAAAGTTAGAAGTTAATATTTTAAAAAATGTGACTTCTAAACTATTTTCAGCAAAATTTGCTGGAAAGCTGAAAGTTGAAAATTAGCTAATTAAATTATAAGCATTTGGTAAAACTAAAAAGTGTAAAATAACATAAAAATAATAAAATCATTATTTATTTAAAAAATGGTAACTAGAAATTTAGATAAATATATTAAGAATCAAAAATTAAAAAAATATATAAAAAGTTAGAGATTAGTGTTTTAAAAAACATTAGAAATGACTAAGAAACTACTAAAAAAATTTGTTTACCAAACAACCAAATAAACTTTTTGGCTAGTAAAAAAAGTTAGAAATTAATTGAAATGTCTTGTCATATATAGTCCAAATAGCACTTAAAAAAATGTTATAAACTACTAAAAAGCTACTAAAAAAATTTATCGAACAATCAAATAAGTTTTTTAGATAGTAAAAAAGTTAAAAACTAACTTAAATTTAAAATGACAATTTTTTATATTTTCTTTCATTTTATTCTCAATATATTCACTAAATTTCCTTTTTACTTTTTTTAAATAAATTATATTTTTTTTATTTTCTGTCATTTTATATTTTTTAGTTGTTTCAACAACTAATTTTACCAAACACTTATAATTTTAATAAACTAGCTTTTGAGTTTTTAGCTTATAGTTACCAGTTAATTAATTTTGTGAAATATATAACCTAAATTGTAGTCTAACTTTTCACTCACTATAACAGTATAACTCTATAATATATTTGCTTTAGATTATAATACAATTTATTTACCTTTTTTATTTTAAGAGATAACTTTATCTAGTCGGCCAGAATTATATTTTTTAAAACTCTGTTAACTTTATCTAGTCGGCCAGAATTATATTTTTTAAAACTCTGGTTATCGAATTATTTTGTCAAATTCTAAATCGTGATTAAAGATTAAATTCCTTTTTAATATTAATCCTTCATAAATTAAATATTATCAATTTGATTTCTTAAAGATATGAAGTATCACCATATTTTTTGGTGAATACGTATCACCATATTAATCTTTATGGAAACTAAAAGTGATAATAAAAAGAAAAAAACTTGAGAATTTAATTTAGTTACTTTTTTTTTTTGTGAAACCAAGTATCACTACATGCTTTAAGTTACAAGGTTATCAGAATTCCGCCTGCAGAATTTAATGCAGAGCAATGTGATTTCGGAGCATGTGCAAAAAAAGAAAAGGAATCCATGCACATCTGTATTTTCAATGTGAATTTTTCTCTAAGTTGTGGGGGAAGTGTTTTAACTTTTAGGTGGTGGGATGTAAAATCAGCATCGTACAATCAGGTGGTTCCTAATTTTTTACAATTCAATTGATTGGTGCAAGGTGGAGCAAAAATATCAAGCATGTGGCAATCTATTTGGTTTATTGTTGTTTGGACCATTTGCAAGTGTATAAATGAGATGATTTTCAAAGAAAAAATAAGAGTTGCAGAAAATGTTGGAGCTAGTGCGAATTCGTTCGTGGCAGTGGATCACTTCTCGGGCAAATTTTCAATATACATTTTCGTGTTAGATCAATAATCTTGGGGCTTGCTTGGATATATGGTGATATTATGCTCTGCCAACTCGTGACATGCTGTGTAGATATCATGTTTTGAGGTCTTTTGATGGGTGATTGTTTTCGAATTGGTGGTGTTGCCAGAGTATTGGGAGCAGGTGCAACACTGTGAAGACAATGCATTATCATGGGTTTCGTTATTGGCTTTTATGTTCGGGCTTTGAATTTTATTCTTGTAATACTGATTTGTGTTTTTTTTGGCTTGGGTACACCTTGTAAAACTCATGTTCATTTATTATTATTATTATTATGCTTTTAGCCTTTAAAAAAAAAGTGACAAGATTACTACACCTTGTAAAACTCATGTTCATTTATTATTATTATTATTATTATGCTTTTAGCCTTTCAAAAAAAAAGTGACAAGATTACCTACAACTATACTACACCATGTTAGTTAGTGACTAATTAAATCTATAAGAAAAAAAATTAATTTATCATTATTTTGATCCTTAAGAAGAATAAGATAGTGATAAATAAGAGTCTTCAAGATATTAGTTTGATAATAAATTAATTTTTTAAGAAAAAAATCCATAATACCCCATTTTAATTATTTTTTCTTAGGAAGGACTAAACTCTAAAGTATATCTTATAACACATATTTTAAAATGAATTATATCAATATAAACATGCTATGGTATTATACAATGCTGATTCGTTAAATATTTTTGTTTCACTTTTAATTTAAGAAAAATTAGAAAAAAACACAAATTAAGCAAATGAGAATATGATAAAAAAATTTAACTTTTTTACTCGAAAAACCATGGAACAACTTTTTGTCCCATGTATAAAGTATTAAGACAACACGTATATCCATATTTATATCTCTTTAATAACCGAAAGAAATAATAATTAACCAACTTAATCATTTTAAAAATAAAACATTTGATTTTTTAATTCTAATATCTTTTTTATTTTGATAAACTCATTAAAATATCAATTATATTAAATAATTAATATTAAGTATTTTAATAAATTTTATATTATTTTACTTATATTGTCCATTATTCGTCAAAACAATGTACAAGATAAAAAATTATCTTGTAACGTATGCTTTTATTTTGTTTTATTTTTTTTTTGTTGTATCATAATTTTAACAAATCAAACAAACTCTATGTTCTCAATTAAGTTCATAATTTGTTAAAAAAATACAATTTTCTTAAAATAATATAACACTAAATAAAAATGGTAACAACTTAACGTGTAAAAGATAATAATAGTCAATACACTAACAATAAAAAGAGTGTTTACACGATCATTGAAAAAAAAAATATCTTACATGACAAGTTTTTTTATAGCACATGACAAGTTTTTTTTTACTTTATAAAAATCATGTTTTTATCTGTTTATAGAAACTATTTAAAAAATATACCTAGCGTGAATAATGCAATCGTTTACATAACAAGTCAAACATAATTTGTAAAACTTAAACTCACTAAAATTAGTTTTGCATCGAGCTAGAAAGAAAGACAATGATGAGTCTTGAAGGATTTAGATCCTCTTATATTGTTGAGCGACAAAATATAATTATGTTAGAATGATAAATACATAATTTTTTTATCAAAATTTAATTAGTAGGATCCTCAACCAATTGTGATGGATCTTTATTGGATTGAAATCATGTTTTTATTCCTCTAATATTATCATATCATATTATTACTCAATAACATAAAAGGATACAAAATCAAATTTTAATACTACTATCAAATATCTCTATTTTAGTCTAATAAACTTATAGATTAATTAAATAAGTTATAGATTACTTGTAATATCTAAGAAAACATAGGCTAACAAATAAATGTTTTGTTTTGTGGTCAAATATGCAACAAACATAGTGCATTTATAAAAGGACAATAATAACATTTGTTTTGGCCCTATTCACGGGTTTTCATAAAGCATACTCTCAAACAACCATACAATTATTAAAAACGAAATGGATATTTACCTTATGCATTAATCAATCAAAATTTCCTCTTCACGTAGAAATGTGCATTTCTCAAGCAGGAATGACAATTCTACTTAAACCATATAGATAATTATTTTTTTATTAATGTATCACAATAATTTGAAAAACAAGTCACTTTCAGCCTGTCAAGTCAAACTTATTTTGGTAACAACGAAAGGGCGCATTGACATAAATCATTATCCCTGTCAAACCTACTGGAAATTACGGTTAGCCACTAAGCCAACTTATGTTTATGTATATCGAGTAAACGGACTTATGTCATTAACTTTTGCCTAGGTCGTATCTAAGGTGGAGACAGCATCTGCTAGGTCGACGTTGACACCCTCTTCCTTGTTACTTGTTAGTTCAATTGTTATTAGCACATGAAATCAAACACAGGAATGAATGAAGGTGAGCCATTCGGAAACGCAATCTAGTTAACAGAGAGAAGAGAAATAACAGCTGCATCATCATGCAATTGAGGTTGTGAATTTTTTCGTTGATGATAGCGGCAATTCTTTTTGTTCTTTCAATTTATCCTATTCTAAAGAAATTCATAGAGATGTTTAAAAAATAGTTATATTATTCCTACACATACTTTTCTAAAACATTTTTTATAATTTACTTTTTATTTCTATCTCTCTATCATATCCAATTCAGCAAAATTTATCAAGCTACATCTTAAAATGGGGTCTCCATTACTTTGAAACACGATTTCCGTATGATAGCAGTTCACAAGGCTTCAGGTTGCTCCAGCAATATAAAATTATAGATTATGATAACCGAGCTCGGAACTGAAGAGGGTTCGCAATTAAAATTGGCAATAATTTTCTTCAAACATACCACCGGTTTTGACAAAGGTGCTGATCCAAGAAATCACATTAAGCTCTCAATCAATACCAAAACTGGATAATGTGAGAACCCCAAATCCACAGAGAGAGAATCACGTTGACGTTTAAAAACATAACATATGCACCAACTGAAAACATCCAAACAGCATTTCTCACTTTTTTATATAGCCTCCCACTAAATTAAAAGTCAGAAAGCAAGCAAATCAAGAAAGAAGCAGAAAGAAGCAAGATCAAAACGGGAAGAACTGTTATAATAAGAAAAGAACGCTACTTTAAGAGTTGCTTTCAATATTTAGAACCAATCAGAGAGCATCCCTTCAACACAGTTGACAATGTATTGCAACAAAACAACTCTATGGGGGTAAAGATGAAGCTCTTTCGAGCATTCCCCAGTATGTTCTTGAATTTAGAAGGATCCAGAGTATTACATACTATATATTGCATACTGCAAATGCAACTATCAGTGTGATCTTGGACACTAATAGTGAGTACCTTCAGGAGGTTGGACAAGCTTGCGGTTATGTGAAGCCGCCATTTCCTTCTTCAGCTGGGTCAGTATATCTTCCATGGTAAACCTCTGCTGCCAATTTGCAAGAAGACCAAATTTCTTTGATTCAACCTGTTTCAATTGCAAATCCATAAATCTAAGTGAGGAATTTATTATCAAGTAGGGTGGTAATGGTATGTAGATGAAGCAACCAGTATTTTTTTTCATCAGGGCATGATGAAATCAACACATACATGAGAAATGATAATAACATACTCCATAACATACTCTTTCTTTCATTAGTTAAAATTTATAGGAAATGACAAAATTTTATGGGTCGCATGTCTTATTTAATTAACCTCTCTTGCTTTTGTACTTTTTAATAAATTTTAACCAACAAGAAAGAGTGCAATAAATTTTATCCAATGAGAGAGTTCCTCGAACTCCTCTGCATATTATTCCCTTCTTAGAGTCCAGACTCCAGATCACTCCCTTAGAATTTGGGTTTGAGCCTAACTCCATTCCAAAAACTAGCTCATGAGGTTATATACACTATTTTGGCATATCACTAATCAATATGTGATCTCCAACATACACTTCTCACATCGAGAATGGGCAACGTGAAGTTTGCAAGATTACAAGTGACTTGATAGATCATTAGATATTTAGATCCAACAACAATCACTAGGATAGACTCCAATACTATCATAGAATTTGAGTTTGAACCAAACTCATCTTCAAAAGTTAGCTCATGGGGGTGAGAGTCACACTCCCTACTTATATACACTATTTAGGCCACATTACTAGTCAACGTGAGATTCCCAACACACTTTTGAATACATGTCATATTTTTTCCTAATATCAATTGAGAAATCAAAATGAAAAATACAGCAGTTAGCATTGTGTATACCCCCTCGCACCACAGCACCATTGCATGAAGCATGTAAAAAGCTAAAAGCATGTGAAAAACTATGAATTATACCACTCCAGTTTCATGATTAACACAAGTCATATTGATCCGTGAATGAAACCGGACATTCGGGGGCTTTTCAGGGTAATCTTTATCACAAAACAGCTTCAATTGATAAATTCTTCCTTCATGTACAGTCTGGTAGAAAAACAGAAAAAGCACAATTACTGAACCTGCAAATAGTCTGATATTCATTCAGGATATAAAAATACAAATACATTATCTGGAAAAGAGATAATAAGCCTAAACTTTCTGTTTTAAGTAGAGCAATTCATAATTCAGAGTTCAGATTTTTTCAAAAACGGTGCAAAGATTCAGCAGACTACTGGAAGGGCATAAAAGAAAGCCAAAATCACTTCCATTATTATAAATTTATAGCCACAATATAAATTACAGAAGGATACTAACATTTTCAATTATATTTTTAATAGCTGTTAATATTATGCCCAGTAAAGTTGTAGAATGATATAGGAGCACATGTATAAATATATGGAAGTTTGTGCTATGTTATATAACTTAATTCTAAAACTGGTCTGTCTGGACATGAGCTTGACGCTATGCTGGTGCTCATACACTGAGACACAGAAGTTTGTTTAAGGACTAACATGCTCAGTTGCTATCACCCGGAAAGTAAGAACTTCATTTTAGAATGCACAAGTTCCATTGCTATATGAAAATTCACTAGAACAAATAAAATACAGCTCATTTAACATGCACATATTTGAAGAAAAAAAACTAAGGCAGTGTTAGATAAATATTTACATTATAGGGACCAATAATGGTTCCAGTCCAAGAGCGCATGTAAATGTCATCACCATCATCCATTCCATAGCTAACTGTGCCATCTCCTATTCCTTTTTCTCCCTTCTCAAGCTCCTCCAGCAATCTGAAGTTCCTTGGAACTGCATTAAAGTGCAACTGCCTTACTACACTCTCATACTGACATTGTATCTTCAATAAATATCAAGAATGGCTACATATATAATCCCTCCACCATATTTTAGTCATGATATTAGGAGTTAGGAGAGACAAGGAAAAATTAGCCAGCAATAGTTAGAGTGGTTAGTTAAAGGGGTTAATTACTTAATTTGATATAAATAAGGGGATGTAAGGGAAGGGGAATCATTCTGTTGGGTATCAAATGTAAACATGAGTATTAGCTCTGTGTGAAAGGCGAAACCCTAAAAGGAAATATTTCTCTATTTAGTTCTGTCTAAGAGGACGAACCCTGGCACAACGGTAAAGTTGTGTCTTGATGACTTGTTGGTCATGGGTTCAAATCCGGAAATAGCCTCTTTGCATATGCAAGAGTAAAACTGCGTACAATATCCCTCCCCCTTACCTGTGCATAGCATGGAGCCTCCAGGCATTGGGGTACGTGGTTTTTTTTAGTTCTGTCTAATTCATTCAATCAATTAAATACAGTATTTCTTTTCTTTTCCCATATCTATTCTAGGTTCATAGCACACAACTTTACAGTCATGAACATTGCCAGAGCCAGCAAAAGTGTTCCATATTTCGTCATCCGGTAGATGGCATGGCACATTTATTTGTTCACAGAGCATCTTCATGCATGAGCAGTACCAAAGAATATACTGAATAGTTGGATTATAACTTCTTAATTTTAAGATATATTTGTAGCTTCTGTTTATAGGCAGTATGGTGCCAGATTTATGTTACTACTACTTTGTATCATATTTGTAAGTCCCAAAGGCTACTAATGAGATTGGGTTACGAGTAAGTTGTGCCTAGGACTCTGGCAATTATTATTCGAATTCCCTAAGAAGGGAGAGATGTAATTTGAAGGGTCTTAGCATACATTTCAAAAGGTAAAACCAAGCCTTTGAAAGTGAGAACAAAAATAATCTAGAATTATAAAAAATAATCTTTCCTCTTTCATCGTTTGTCATATGATAACCATGCTTAGGAACAAAAATGTGTGTGATGAAATTATCAAGAACACGCTTACCCACCCACATGTTGGCTTAAGCTTCAATACATTAAGAAATAGCAGAGGACATAGCTAAAACAGAAAAAGAAATGGTACCAAACAGATACTATTAAGCCAACTCATCTGGGCTCTCATATTTAAACAACATTAGAAATGAAAAATGAATTTCAAAGAAGCATGCAACACGATGATAAACACACGTGAAAACAAGGCAAAGTGGTTTAGATTATAACTAGGGTATTAAAAAAAAACCCACCACGCCGTTTCCATTATCAAATTCACAAAAAAAAAATTAAACAAGATAAAATTAAGCAAATAAGAAATATTTAATCTCATCGACTGCTATAGATCAAGAAAACAAGAAACTAACAGGAAATTGTGCATGATTTTCGGTTTTTGAAAGAAAAAAATAAAGAAGAGGAGGGTGATAGGTGAGAGACTAACCCACGACACTGGATCCTGAAGAGCCAAGCGTCATGGATGAAGGAGTGTTGTGGATCTGATCAAAGTATCGAAATTCGAAAGAGGGGAATCTCTGTGTGTGTGCAAAAATTAATGTTGGGATAACGAAGAAAAAGAAAATAGACGCAACAGCGATTTGGTCTAATAGGGAAGGGTAATTCCGTAATCACACGCGTTCTCTCGGTCGTCGGTCGTCGGTCGTCGGTCGACGCTTCTCCTATGAGGACCAAACGCACCGTATTTGTCCTATCTGTGAAAAAAGAAGAAGAATGCTTTTAATTTTAATTATTCAATTTTTGTGGATTTTTAATTATACATCTAGTCCCGTACATGTTTCTTTTATATTCCAGCTGGGCAATATATGGACGGTAAGACTCACTCTTTGATATAATTATATATTTAATATTCAAATTGGATATTACTGATTAAATTCAACAATTCTATGTCAGCGTACTTGTGTAATTTTCATTTTCATTTCCTTACACTTAGAAATTACTTACTTCTCTCTCTCTATATTTTTTATTCATTTGAGTGAAATTAAAACACACTAATAAATTTTTATACGAATTAAAACAAAAATGTAAAAGCAAAATGTAAATGTTGTATTAGTATAAGAATTAAATAAATCAACATCATCAATACTTTTAATCTAAGTTAATTGAGGTCGGTAGTAGATGAATCCAATGATAAATCAAAAATAAGACAATAAAGAGAGGAAAAAAGGCTAAAAAAAGAATGGTGAAAAGAAAGAAGAGGAGAATGACTAAAACAAGCGAACGCCTAGAACATAAAGTTACTAATTGGTTTAATCTTCCACCAAGCTTATTATTTTTCTTCACTCCGTCCTAAGACATATCGTCCGTCAATCTATATTTCACTCCATTAGGTCTTGTTTAACTACCTTTTCTTAAGTAAGTTTCGATCGACTTCTCATTCTCTTCGTGTCTAATTCTTGGTAACAATTTTTCCCTTAAAAAAATTGTCATACTTTTTAATTTCTTTAAAGAGTATTAGGTTAGATTTTCTGATGTTTAGGATAAAATAAAATAAAAATTGTTACATTTTCTTAATTTAATTAAATTGAAAAGGTAATTATATATTTTTTACTTTAATCCAAATGGAAAATAATATGGTGACAAAAAATATTATGAAACAAATTATGTAAAACTGAAATTATGAAGATAAAACGTAATTAATATTTTTTATAATTTATGGTTAAACTAAGACTTTAATGTCACTGTATATATAATTAAAAAGTAAATAATAGATTATAGATAATCCTTTCCTATTTTAATTTCCTAAACATAAAATTTAGTTTACAATAGCACGTACCTTTTGGAGTTAGTTAAATACTTGAATGGGTGTTTTGTGTTGTATGTTCTTTTGCCGGATTCAAACCTGTTACCTTATGGAATTGTCCTTATGACCATTATCACAGTACCAAGACTTCTTGTTTGGAGTTAGTTCAATGTTACTAGGTTTTATTTTATTTTTATTTGGTTAGAATGTGGGGTGTAACTCAATTCATTGAGTCAAAAATTAATTTCACTCACAGTATGTATGTGATTGTCTATGAGTCCAATAAAATTTATGCATAGAAGAAATTAAGATATTTTTGGAATTGGTAAATTGTTAATGGGTTTTAAGTTGAATAATTTTGTTGAGTATAATTGCATAAACTTTTTCATAAATACTTCTAGAAAAAAAAATTAAATATTTTTTCACAAGTTAAAATCAATTGATGCCAGAGTTAATTTTTATAAGCTCACTTATATTAGCTTTTCCAAAAATTATATATATATATATATATATATATATATATATATATATATATATAACAAAGCTTATTTTTAACTCATATAAATAAATTTCAATTTATGAACAAATTTAATTCATTTTTTTATTTTCTTTACTTATAAGTATTTTTGCATCATATCTTGAATAGCCTTGACTCACCTCTATGACGCTTATAGACATTGAATATCACTGAAGAGACAAAGGTTCTAATTACAATTATGATTAAATAAAAAATAAAAAATAAACTTTAATGTTCATGTCAAAAAAACAAAAAGAAGGTTATGTGTTACAAAATAAAATTTCACTAACAAAATAGACTTTATATATTAAAAGTTACAAACAACATAAATGTAAAAGATCTTTATCATGCAGTAAAAAAAACATAATCACCAGACATATATATTATTAGTCTATAATTATTTTAATTTAATGAATTTTAGTTCAACGTATCTCATGTGAAAGATACATATAGTTTGTATACTAAAAAAAGGTTGAAAAAATCATTTATAATTTGTCATAAAAATTAGAAAAAATTCGAGTCTCGCTAAATTTAGTTTTTTAACGTTCCATTTTTTTAAGTCTTAATATACCATCTAAAACTTCATCTCAATAATTTTCTTCGTTAAAGATTCTTTTATGTCATTAATGATAAATAAAGTGTAGTAAATGTCATTAATCGTAAGTTAGTAAACAAAATTGTCACAAGCTTATTGGTTTAGAGTTAGACAAACAAGTTTTGGTTTGTAAGTCAGATCTTAAAACCACCGCAACTAATGTGAGTCTGTGTCTAAAATTTGTTCAACCATTTAGGCGGAATTTTATACGAGGGAAATTTTTTGTTTTTCAGAAAAAGAAAGTTGAAAATTTCATTTGGAAAACTAAAGTTGGAAATGTTTATTTCTTATATTTTTTATTTAAAAAAAATTCTTATAAAAATAACGTTTTCCGAAAAAAATTTAGTTATGTTTTCAATAAAATTATTTTCATCCTCTAAAGAAAATATCTTCCATCGAAGTAACCATATTTTAAGAATTATGGACCTAATTGAAATAAAAAAGGGTAAAATTGACTTGGTTTTAAAAATTATAAGATAAACCTTAAATTAATAATAATAAGACAAAATCGAATAAAATAAATAAATAGTGGGGAAAAGTAATTAAAAAAATAAAAGGATTACAAGCTGCTCTAAAATCAAGTTTACAAGCCTATGGTGCATATATGGGCCCAAAAAATAGTAAGCTCGTCTATCTATAGGCATATGCAGGTTGGGTCTATGGAAACTAGACGTATGCAGACTAAAATATAAACCTAATTCAATCTGTATTGTCATTCGGTAAGCGAAAAAAGTAAAACCGGTTAGGTGGTTGCCGAGGTACTAAATTGATGGATAGTAGTTTAACCATTGAATTAGTAATTAGAACGATTTGATATAGGATATATTAAAATTTTAAAATTATATAGAGTAAATTACACTTGCATTTCTTGTGTTTTGCTCAAATTTTATCTGATATTCCTCCTTTTTTACGCATTACTTTTACTCCCCTCTATTAATGTCGTTAACTAACGTCAATTGAAATATATGAGCAGATAAAATTACCCTTACATTTTAATTGTAAAACCCAAATTATTCATTCCCAATTAGTTTCAGAATTTATTATTCACGTTTCATTCTTCTTCACCATTAGTGAGTATTGTTCATCTTCCTCTTGTTGGCGAGTTCTTTTTCAATGTCCATGGGGTGCGAGTTTCTCTTTTTCTCACAACGTTCATGTTTCATTCCTCTTCACCGTTCTTGTTCCAGTTTGCGAATTTCTCATTATTCATTTTCTAGTTCGCGACATTCATGAGCGCCTTCATTTGTCTTCCTCTTCGACGTTCACGAGCACTCTGTTTTTCTTCCTGTTCCACAATTTCTGTTCACGCTAGGCTATGCTTGTAAGTAACCACTAGACCTTGTATATAGGTTACTTTTTAAGATTATTTATTTAATTTTGATTCTTTATTGTTGCTTATTTCTGAATGGGGTTTCAATGGGAGACCAGTTTGAGATCACTTATGATTTTTAAAAACATTTGTTTATTATTGTTGATTAAAATAGTGTTGATGTTTGGGACAATAGGAAACACAATGGATGAACTGGAAATCATTTATTTATTATTGCTGATTAAAATAGTGTTGATGTTTGGGACAATAGGAAACACAGTGGATGAACTGAAAATCATTTGTTTATTATTGTTGATTAAAATAGTGTGGATATTTGGGACTACAGGAAACACAATGGATGAATTGGAAATCATCTGTTTATTATTGTTGATTAAAATAGTGTTGATGTTTTGGACCACAGGAACATAATGGATGAAAATGTTTATTGA
>CM023945.1:19913943-19924063 GCA_013407115.1 Glycine latifolia | reverse complement strand
TTATTGTTGATTAAAATAGTGTGGATATTTGGGACTACAGGAAACACAATGGATGAATTGGAAATCATCTGTTTATTATTGTTGATTAAAATAGTGTTGATGTTTTGGACCACAGGAACATAATGGATGAAAATGTTTGTTGAGAATCAGAATTCAGTTCATATATAAGTTAGTAGAATAAAGGATGAGAGGAAATGTGTTAACATTGCGTACCAAGCAAGTGGGTTCAAAGTTGAGTTTACGTAGAAAAATAAAAAAGAAGAAGAGTATTAAAATATTTTCAGGTTGAGAGGAAGAATATGAGGATATTTTAGACATAAATTTTCATTAAAAGTCATGTGACCAGTATGTGCCTAATTTCTGTTAGATTATTAAACGGTGTTTAGGAAGGATGGAGTCTAAGTGTAATATGAGCTAAACAATTAAGAGATTTTTTGTAGGGTGCAAAAATGGAGGAGTATTAGGTGAAATTTGAGCAAAACACATGAGGTGCGAGTGTAATTTACTCAATTATATATGTATCTATTATATATAAGTATATAACTAACATTATTTGAGTAAAAAAAGTTCATTCATAATTCAAAATCCAAAATAAATATTGATAATAATTCAAAATTTTTAAAAAATCCAAAAAAAAATTAAAAAAACACATAAAAAAAAGAATGACCAATCGATTTTGACTGATTCAATAGCAGAATCGAACCGGCTAAGCTACCGATTCTCGGTCCAACCGGTCCGATCTGATTTTCACAACTTTGCTTGATATAGATGTAATTATGTAAATCATGATGTTAAGATTTTTATTACTCATGCAACAAATGACTTTTTTTTTGCAAAAAATAGAACCGTATAAATTCTTTGTCATGTGATCCATAGTGAATGTAACTAAAATTTTCACTTTATTTGTTCTATGAAGACAACTCAATTTAGTAAAGCTCTATCTCTACCATTTCTTATTTATATTGATGGACTTAAAATAAACTCTTATAAGACTTTATCATGACTTATTTAAAGTTTGAGTTTGATTTATTTATTTAATATATGTTATATTTTAGTTTTTTTTTGTGTTGAGTAAAAGATCATAAATACCTTTTAATTCATTAGGTCAAATATTAATTTCATTTACAGTATGTATTGTTAGTTTAAAAAAATTACACACAAAAAAATCAAACATAAAATTTTCAAGTAAATAAATCATTTTCTATATATAAACATAGATAGTGCGTCAATTGTATAAGTTACATATCATTTTTTAAGTTCGATATGTTTTTTTAAACATTTTGGGATGATTAAATTCAACTAGACCTTACCCTTCTTAAGTTGAGACAATTCAAACAATTAAAGTCAAGCCACACAAGTACCCATGAGATTACAAGTTCGAATTTAATTGTAATTTTACTAAAAGTGAAGTATAGTTTGATTGTTTTTTTAAAAAAAAAAATTAAAGACTAATATGAAGGCCGTAATATTTTTAAAAACTAATATGATGATTTTATTTTTTTATTGTCTCAAGTTCAACATTGAAATGTATTGAGACAAAATACCTTAACTAATGCAAGGCTTGATATTCGTCGTTTTTGACAATTCATTTTATTGTGAACTAACATTTATCCGGAAAGTTAATTTCCATTTATAATGACTTGGTTCATCTCATTAATTACCTATTTTAGAAAGGGATCAAAACAAGTTAAAAGAAAAGGCAAAGACCATTGGACCAATAGCAAACCCTTATAATTCAAAGACTAACAAATTACTACATTAGTCATTTGATGTTTTTCTTTTTCTTTTATACCGATCACTTGATGAGTATATAAAAAATACAAAATGATTTATATATTTTTTCGTCACTTTAGTGATTTGTAAAATAAATAATTCTTTGTTTTAATTTTTATTTTTATTTTGTTTTCATCTTTTTAAAATCTAAAATCAATATTTTTTGTTCTTCCATTATATGATATTGATTAACTATTTGTGTTTAATAAAAAACCACATAGTCATATAAACTTTGCGTTGCAGGCTTGCAGCACGTTTTTCGTTAGATTTAGATTGTTGGCTCTAAACGTGTTTGGGAAAACCCCTCTTTCAATAAATTGAAAAGGAGCACTACATAGCTTCAAATTTTCCGTTCTCTCTTATCCCCTTTGCTTGGTGTGCGTCTAATTTAGTTTGACATTTCCAAGTGGATGAGAACATGAAAATAACTTTTCATTGCAATATTTGTATAAATGGGTGTTACATGCTTGACTTTTGTTCAAATAATTTGTAAGTGGGATAATTATTGGTTCTGTGGAAGAAAATACACAGTATTAACTTTTCTTTAAGTTTTTATCTTTTTAATTTTAAATAAATTAACAGTGATGTTGATTGTTCACACATTTATTCATAACCAATATGCTATATGCTTGGGAAACAACCATACTTATTAAGCATGTGATTAATTTTTTTTCTTTAGGTCTCTTTGTATATAACCAAGAACAAATTCTTCTGATATAATAATCTCACTCGTAGATTATCTTGAGTAGCGCCAACATCAATATGATAGAGAGATCGACGAACACATCGTGCATGTTGGTGAGGCGAATCCTCTTATTAGAAAAAATCAATTCCTTAAATAGATGTTAGTACCTCAAGATATTAGTATCTAATTATAAAAATAGAGATTATGAATTCACCCAAATCAAACTTGTAAATACATTGTTCGGGATATGGGATAAGTGACTTTAAATATTAGTAATGTCTAAGTGGCTTTAAATATTTTATCTATTTTTTTTACCACAACGATGATAAATTATACTTAAAATAAATGATAATGAATAATATTCAATGGTGACTTATTATGAACAAACTTATATAAGAATATAAAAATAGATGATTAAGTAAATCTTATTTTGTGTTCGACTCAAATCATATGTATGTATGATTGACATAAATATAAGAGGATTGCCATTTTAGGTTATTTGGTTAACAAATAGATTATCTTTATTTTACTTTTCTTTTCTCTCTCCTTGTTTATTTTAGAAGGGAAGGGTTGAATTGAAACACATTTGGTGTGCACATATGTAATGCATACACATTCCTTACGATGAGGACATAGTCAAACTACAATGAAAAATAGAAAATAGATATAATGACTAATTGATTACTTTGATCAATGTGATGCAGTGCAAGACGCAAAGATATGGATCGCATTGACAAACAATAAAAAAAATATAAGTGGTAATTGCAATAAATGTTGTATCATACATCAATAAACAAATTTATTGATACAAGCCTAAGAATAGTATTCTTGATATCTCGTGCTTATTTCATCTAAGTTGGATAAATGTTGTTAAAATTAATTTTAATTATTTTAATTAAAATCAATAATGAAACGAAACAATTTATGTTTAAATATTTATTTTTAAACAAGTTAGTGGTAAAAGTCTAAAATATTTTATTCAATGAAAATAAATACTTAAAATGACTTCAACCTACAATCAACATTAGACGTAAAATCTATTCTCAATGTAAAACTAATTTGGTAAACATTTATCTAAAATCATGTTAACAAATATTTTAATATGATTTTTTATGATCCAACATAAATTCCAACATAAATTAAAAGTTCAGGTCATGGAGAATCACTACCATGTAAAAAGGATAAGTACACTCAAATGCAGTACATGAGTTTTATATTTTAATTATAATCTGTTCAAAATATTAAAGTATTAGTTATAGGTAAATACTAGTTAGTATCTTTTGACAATTAGTTAAAAAATTACAAAAAGATGTTTTTATGAGAATATGTGCAATTTTGTTGTCAATAACTTTTTTACTTTCTATTATAATTTTCATACTAAAATTGTGCTCGAGTTATTTAAGCAATGTGTTAAATGTACTGATGAGCTGGACCCTTGGTTATATTGTGTTTTGTAATAGAAACGAGAGATGACATGTAATGCACTAATGCCTAACCTCCTTTAAGATAATCGAATTTACTCAACGTTTCTTATTTTTCCCTTTAGTTTGTTCTTTATTCCACGGTTTTGATTCGGAGTCTTTGGCCCCTCATTTTGATGACCGATCCCTCTCTGTCCATGAGCTGTGTACCTTGTTCAACTTGCCCTTATTTTATTGATGATACATACACACAATTAATTGTGTCATTTCTCACGATGTTCTCACCTGATTTGACCTATAAATTTTACATATTTGAATAGTAATGATTCTGATTTTTCTTTTGAAGTTTTCAATCTAATGGTTATAAATCAATACCTATGTTATTAATTTATTAATTATAAGATCCAATTATTTAATCTATAAATATTAAGAAAATAATTAATTTAATTGATAACAATAAATTTATTATAAATTTATATATTTTTCTAAAAATATTATTATCATTTTAAAAGTATTTTTAATTTAAACATGAAACAATATGAATTGAGTATTATATAAATAAATAAATAAAATTTAAAAATTGTATTGATTAATACTCCTACTCTATCATACCTTCAATGTCAATTTACTAACGAAGCTGACAATAGGAGAGCCTTAATTGGTGCAATTATGGTCTCTGCATATATGTAGGAAAATAGATACAAACACAAATGGATGCAAAACTGCAGATAGGTGTGAACAAGGAATTTTCGTTGAGAAATAGGTAAGGCGAAATGCAACAAAGATAAAGATCATGAACAAATTAGAAGCTATTGATAAAATAGGTGGAAAAAATAAAATAAAATAGAGCATTTATCATCTGACGTAAATATCTCCCACATTATTCTCAACCGTCTCAATTACTCTTGCATTTATGTGATTTAAATGGCCTTAATAGAATGGCCTTTTTTTTTCAATGCTGGGAACTACCCAACCCACCCTCCACCATCCCTTGATTCACTCATCCTTTCTCGTCCTAACCCACAACACAACACAATTTTCTTATACTACACGACATACAACTTTCACGCCATTGCTCTCATTATGCTCGTGGACACTTGAAATTTGTAACATGAAAGTTGGAACTATCCCTTTTTTTTAAAGTCATTATCGCATGCAAAACTTTCCATTGACTACTACTACCTTGGATCGTGTCAGGGAATCTGAATGAAATTATACTGATTTTTCAATCATGATATATAAATATTATTATTACTAGCCATTTGATATTAGATACTACTATATCACCAATTTTTAGAAGGCAATCTAAAATAAAGTCAATTAGCCCATTAAACTACTTCAATTAGGTGCCAACCTAATTGAACCTTTTTAACCTCACACACCTGTTTTAAATTTTTTTTTCATCAAGCATGCTGACGTGCACATGAGTGGTTCAACTTCACAAAGTGCAGTAGATGCTGCAGTTAACACCGGTTTGGTGGGCCTTCTTAACTTTCAAACCCATTCCAACTGTTACCAAGTACAGAGGATCTACATTCTGTCATACAATTTTGCTTTTGTTGCATCTATTTTTTTTTATAATTTTTATTGGCCCATATTTACTTTTTATGGTGGCTAACGTTAACAAAATAACAGCATGTGCGGTCCGTTGAATGAAACAGTAACATTAACATAACATCATTGATGCAGAGAAAAGAGAGTCAAGGGAAACTAAGGTTTGATGATTTCACCTTAAATTTCAACAAGCAAACGAAGAGGGCACCTGAGATTATAAGCCCCTATTACACTTTTTTTAACCGCTAAAGAGCGCCCAGCTCCTATATAATAGATACCTAACATTCCCGAATTTCCCAGTAACTTTCTTTCTATAGGTGATTGAAAATAGTGCTATTCACGCTCCACTCTGTCTCTTTCTGTCTCTGCAATCTCTGCATCCCCTGCTTTTGACAAAATTGTTGGGAAAGATGGTAAAAGTGGAGCGCACATAGCACTACTCATAAAAGGAGGGAATAGTTAAAACAGTAAAAAAAAGTAAAAGGAGATTAATTCCTAAGCATTACAAGCTAATATAATATGTCCTACTATTAGGAACAGAGGAAAACGGAGCTTGGAACAGAGGAAAACGGAGCTAGAAACAGAGGATCCTAACTCTATCACTCTAACTCCTCCTTATGGTGGGGTTTTTGGTGTCATGGAGGAAATCAAGCAAAACGGTGCTTTTGCATTTGGGGCACTTTGGATCATCCTCAGAGAGCATCACATACATGAGGCAGCGAGGGCAACCCACAAGAACCATGGAAGTGGCTTCAGGGCTGTTAGAGTAACTCTTGTCCTCTTGGTTAAGCTCCGACGACACGCACGAGCTAGGCGGTGACGTCGGCGACGCCGTCGCCGATCGTGTCGGTGACTCCAGTCTCCGACCAGCCCTCGGTGGGGACAGGTTCAGCTTCAAGTCAAGCTTTGGACCACTTTCGTTTCTGCGACTCATGGCTTTCCTCTGTTTTCTACGACCACATAAGAAAAAAAAAGAATAAATAAGGCATGTAAATATAAATAATAAACAAAAGGGTCTAATCATATGACCATAGAAAGAAAATTGGAAGAAGAGGGTGAGGGTGGTGGTGATTTTGATCACTCACTTTAAGGTTGGTGGAGGAAGTGTTTTTGGAAGAGAAGTCAGAAAGAGTGGCTCCAGCAAAGTGTTGGTGATCTTTGTTGTTGTTGTTGCGAGAATTGGTGGAGGTTCAGGGCCATTTTATATAAGGAAAACGAAGGGAGTGATTTAAGGCTTAATTTAATTGTAAGAGAGAGGTGGAGGGGGGTAGGGTGTAGAGAGAGAAAGAAAGGAGAGAGAAAGGGATTGAATTGAATTGAAGTATTGGGTAGAAGGAGAGTGTAAATTGAGGCCAGGAAATGTATTAATTGTTTGGAAAAATCCCAAGAAGTATGCAGGAAGTGGAAATTTGGAGTAAATATCGCAATTACAAAGTGCAGAAGGAGGGCCTTTCTTCATTCATTGCCTTAAGGGAGGAGAGTCGGTGTTTTAAGACTCTCGGAGCAACACAGCGCAAGAGAAATTTAAAGCTAAACCCCCTTTTTTAAATATCCAACCCCTCACCAACAAAATTTATTAACACCTAGTAATAAGCCCCATTTTTCTTTTAGTTTAATTAAATCGTATTGTAGCAATGGAATTTAAAACCAAGTGTGTGACTGTGTGCAACAGCCATGACCCAATTTTAAATATTGGGTAGGAGATTGTATAAATTGAAGCCATTGGGTTGAAGGGAAGAGAAAAAAGAGTGATGGGATTGAATTGAATTGAAGTATTGGGTAGAAGGAGATTGTAAATTGAGGCCAGGAAATGTATTAATTGTATGGAAAAATCCGAAGAAGTATGCAGGAAGGGGAAATTTGGAGTAAATACTGCAATTACAAAGTGCAGAAGGATGGTTTTTCTTCATTCATTGCTTAAGGGATAGTCGGTGTTTTTAAGTCTTGGAGCAACAAATCGCAAGAGAAAATCCAACGGCTGTTAAAACTTTTAAAAATCCAACCCCTCACCAACAAAATTTAATATGACGTAGTAATTAATTATAAGCCCCATTTTCTTTATTAAATCGTAGCAACGAAATTAAAACCAAGTGTAATAGCCATGCCCCAATTTAAAATATTCAACAGTGCCCCCCGAGAAAAGGAAAGCAAATTAAATGAAATGACAATGTTCAGTGGGATCTCATCTCAATGACAGCACGACACCCTCACAAGCTGAAATGAATACAAAAGCAAGCCTCATAGGAGTAGTTTTTATGTTCGAAGAAAACATACATACGTGTCTACCATTTAGTCTTTCAGCACCCCTTTATCTAAATCTGATCTTCACAAAAGAAAAAAAAAGGGAAATAATTTTATTATTTTAAATTTGGATAGAGGAGGTGTTAGGGGATGATTTTGGTATGGAGTCTTTTCCTTTAAACGTTGTTGTGGGCTTGTGGCTAAGGCTATCGAAGGAAGGACTCATGATTCTTCTGCTAGAGAATTTTTCATGTTCTGAGTTCCTGAGGATTTTTCCGTGGACTAAGTTTCCCCTTACTACTTTGGAAAGTACAACCTATGTCCATCGTCCAACAGACATTACAGGATCTCGTGGTGTTATTGTCACGGCACCATTGATTCTTCTGAAGACATTATTGTCACCATTAAAACAAAGTAAAGAATACTTTCATCCACGGACTTGATTCGTGATTTGACAATGCGACGACAGAGGCGGGAAGAGGGCTGTGGAACATTTACTCATGATGCTAGGAGTATACTTCCAAGTTAATTTTTTAATTTGTATACTAAAAACTGGACATTTTAATTCTTAAGATTTAGATATTTTTAAGCTTAAATTCACATTTGGGTTATATAATTTGGATTTTACTAACCAACACTATTGTTTTTAGTATGAATTTGTTAGAAAGATATAACTATACAATATTTTAAAATATGGTGTAACTCATTAACATTAATGTATTTAATGTTATATAGCATCGACACCGACATGCGACACGACACTATTAGACTCTTTGACACGTTAAATTTAAAAAATTATGGATTTTGATACTTGGAACATATTTTAATATTAAATAATATTTTTAATTTATATAGTGTATATTTCATTTAATATATTTAATGAGTAATTAGTATAACAGACATATACAAGAATTACAGAATTAATAAGAATTAATAATAGTGTATGTTATTGTTACAAGATAAAAATTTGGCACCAAAAAACATCTTTTTCTAATTTAATTTGATACAAATAATAGAACTAATAATAAGGGTGAGATTTTACAAACCAGAATTTTAGACAATTAATAAGAGAATTAAAATAAAAATCCTTGAACATTTTAACAATAGCAATTAGCAAAAGAGTCATATCTTTTCAATTGAAGCTCGGGATGATTATCAATTTATCATCATCCGCATTAATAGAGCCGAGTGATTACTCAAAAATATCAATCAAATGAAAAAAAATATAAACTTGAACCTAAAAAGCAAAAATATAAATTTAAAGAGTAATAGATTAGTGCTTTTTTCAAAGAGTAAAAAGCAAAACAATAGACACATTTAGGGGTTTATTGACCTTGCTTAATGATTTCTTTAAAAAAAAAACTAAAAATAAAAAACCTAACAATAAAGGCTAAGATGCATTTGGGGCATTTGGGTTTATTTAGAAGTTAGAACGGTGGCTGGGTTTCGTGGTGAAAGTGAGAGAGTGAATATCAAAACCTATATGGGGGTTTCGTGGGTGACTGGGTGCAGGAAAACGGTGGTCGAGAGAGAGACGTGAACGACATTGAAGCATCAAATATATCAGACAATAGTAGCAAGAGCACTTACCTGTTGTGATTGTTGAGACGTGAACGACGGTCGGAAGAGCGTAGAAGCGAACAACTGTTGGAGGTAGAAGGGGACGGCGCTACGGTGAACGTGAAGAAGGGAGAAGCGAGAAATCGTGAAGGACTGAAGGGTGAAGAAGTAAAATCGCGAAATGGTGAATTCTGAAAATTAATACCTTTAATTTTTTTTCTTCACAAAATTGTCTTTTGACCATGTCGGACACGGTCAAATTCGCGTGTCGAAAACAGTCAACGTGTCACGTTTATTGACTGCGTGTCCGACACGTGTCGTCGTGTCGAACGCGATTTTCTCTAATTTTGGTTGTGTCTGTGCTTCATAGGTACTCATATTAAAAAAATAAGGATATATATGTTAGTAAATACTTGTAAGGTTTACTAGTATCCATACTCTTATTTTTTAGTATAAGTATATTAATAAACAATAATTAGAGAATATTTTAAAATATATCAATCTTGTTAACCCACAAATACTATAAAATAAGAACATATACATTAACAAATCACATATAATTTTATGATAGTTTAATTTTAGTTCTTCAAAATTTCATTACACATTTGATATGTATGTTTTTAACCGTTAGCATTCTTTATTTACTGTTAATATATCATCACTTTTTAGCAAAAATTAGTTAACGTGACATTTAAGTAATATCATAACACTAATGTGCCAACATCACAATATAACACATATGTCAATTTTGTAATTAACAATATGTTGATGTAATGGTAAAAACTAAAATTTATACTATTAATGTCATGTTAAAATATATATCACACTGTAATGGTAAAAACTAAAATTTATACTATTAATGTCATGTTAAAATATATATCACACT
>CM023945.1:19866205-19913933 GCA_013407115.1 Glycine latifolia | reverse complement strand
ATCTCATTATCTATCATGTCAATATGTTACTGTTATATCTTTACTTAGATGTTATGTTATTAATTTGTAATAAAAAATTGCCGACAAACTAAACATGAATCAAAATTGCTAAATTTTGAATAGTAGAAAACGAAGAAATGGTTTTATTTTAAACCATACATGATAGAAAAAAAAAAGTGTTGGTGTCGATAAAGTTTTCATATAATTTTTATGAGTCTTATTGATTAAAAGAACATTAAGAGAGTTTAATTAAATGAATTCACCCATTCTGCTGGGATAAATTAATAATCAAACTACTTCTGAATAGCTTGTGTGGGTTTGCTTCTTAGGTGACAGCTCATTGAGACTCAAAATCAAAATTGTCCTCTACAATGTATTTGGTAGAATGAAAGAAATAAGTAAGAAATAAGATAGACGAAAATAAAGAAAAAAATTAGATGAATAAAAATATATGAGAAATAGATCAAAACAAAACTAATGTTTAGTTTAAAAAAATAGAAAAAAGATTAAAATTAATTTTAAAGTTAAATAATCGACTATGAAGAACATACAATCATTTGTTTATGGAAAATGGATCAATTCACCTATAAAAAAATTGTCATAATCGGTTATGTTTGTTAAAATGTGATTACTGTTAAATTTCTTAGCTGATTTGCGTGTAAGAATATGTTAATTTTATATTTTTATTTTATTTTCCTTCTCATCTATTCTTATAGAATCAAACAATTCCGCTTTTTATTTCTTACCCATTTCTTTTTTCACTTCCTTGTTTCTTCATTATTTATACTCTACCAAATAAACGTTAAGGTTACTATCAGTTTAAAATGATAAAAGGTGAAATGTTTCATGTGAATTGTTGTGATTATCTTGGCATTATTTTTAAACTAACGAAAAATCCTAGGTCAAGGAAATGATGGAATCTGGTGAAGAGAGAAAATCAATTGTAAAAGGGCAGTATTATTTTCTATCTGTAGAATTTTTAGTCAACGTGGCATAGGTTCATGAAACGCTTTAAATGATGCTTTACTACTTACTATAAATAGACACTCCCATTCTTTAAAGTTCAGCATCTCATCGATGACACACAGATAAGAAGGATGCGTATCTCCGTTTGAACCGTTTGACCAATGGTGCTTTCATTTGAATTGAAAAATCAGCAAGACTTTCAAGAAAAAGAAAACACTCACTTATCACTTTCTTTTTAACCACATCAATTAGAGTCTTTTAATATTCTGGTAGGAGGATCCCAAGGTACCCCAAGACCATATATCACACGGGAATCGAAGTCAGATCCTACTATATAATATACGTCAAATTATTCAACCTATTGACTACTTTTAAACAAATTTGTTATTTGTTTTTTACCCTATTTTAATCCATTCATCATATAGAAAAAAACATTTTTATATAATTAAAATTTATTTTAAATAAATATATTTAAAATTATAAATGTTTAAAATATATAATTAATGATTTGAATTGTGATATAAGATTATTTTTAATTAATAACAATTTCATAAAAAAACTATTAAAATTTAATTTAGTGAAAAATGAAATAAAATAAAATAAACCATACAAATTCAATTGAAATTTGCTTTTATTAAACCTGATTCTTCTTTATTTTTTCAAATTACTTTAGAGTGTGTATTTGTATAGAGAATTTTAACGGAGGAAAATAATTAATAAGAGAATTTAAAATTATTGAATCTAAAATTCATTGTTTGGATGTTTTTATATTAATAATTTTATTTTTTTTGAAATTGTAAAACATAACTTTAAACAACTAAAAATGTGAAATTTTAATTTCCTTCTAAAATGTGAGAAATTGAAATTCTCTTCTACGACTAACATTTCTAGCGTCGTTGCAAGGACCTGACACTACCGCTGGTGCAGTGGGACACCAACTTGGCAGTGTCGCTTCCTTTGCACCCATCGACGGCTGTTGCGGTGCAGCAAGTGATCCCGTTCATAGAGTTGGAGAGGTTGAACCGCATTGGGAGTGGGAGCAGTGAGACGATGTACAAGGTAGTCCATCGCACTAGTGGGCGTGTGTACGCGCTGAAGGTGATATACGGTAACCATGAAGAGTCAGTGCGGTGGCAGATCCACTGAAAAATCCAAATCCTCTATGACGTGGACGATCCAAATGTGGTGAACTGTCATGAGATGTACAATTAGAACAACAAAATCCAGGTGTTGTTGGAGTTCATGGACGGAGGGTCACTGAAGGGGAAACACATCCCGCAGGAGCAGCAACTAGCATATTTGTCTCGACAGATTCTTCGGGGGCTGGCATACCTGCATCGGTGGCACATCGTTCACATGGACATTAAGCTCTCAAATCTGTTGATAAACTCACAGAAGCAAGTGAAGATCGCTAACTTCGGGGTGGGTCCGATTTTGAAACAGATGAAATTTCGAAAATGAAGAAATTTAATTTCTTTATCCGAACATAAAATTTTGTAAATGAAAGAATTTTAATTGAAGTATTTGAAATTCTTAAAATTTTAAATTACTTCATCCAAGGAGACTCTAATTATTTTTAAGGGGATCTGTGTAATTTTTTTTTTATGCTTAAGAGAGTGAGTTGGTGGATTTAACTTAAGAAAGACTATTCTATCCATTTCTCTACTCTAGCAAGAGAAATAAAGGTAAGGGATGTTTTTGTTCCTTGTTCACATCCTTCGCGTATGAGTTAGGGCCTTCTTGTTCTTGATGATCTTGGTGTCAGTGTAAAGTCAAAAGATTAATGAATTTTTTTTAGGATTAAAAAATGAATGGGTATCTGATTGTTTAAGTATGTATATTGAGGATTTGAGGCTAATCTGCACTGTTAATTCATTTTGAACACAGGCATACAATTGTCTTCTCACATTTTACAAAGCGTGTTCATACTTTATACTAATTGACCATTGTGTCATTGTGTCACATTGAGCAATGCAATCAAACTCCCTGATTCCTTTCCTCTCCTCACTTTTTTAGCTACTTCGTTGGGGAGCTTCACCAATCAGGAATGCCAAAGTTGTTGGTGCCAAATATGAAAGCAGCAACACAAACTCGACGAGCTTGGCCAAGCTAAACTCCAAAAGTGAAAACACCTTTGTTTGGTGAACATGGTTGCATATTGATCCAGGTCTAAACACTTAACCACCAGCTGACAATGAAGAAGCAATTAATGCAGGTAGATTTTACTCCTTCCAATCTCTAAACTCCTCACTTGTCTTGATTGTCGCCAAGCACACTGAAGGGTCACACATTAAACCCGCTTACACCCACCCGATTAACCCGCGAGGTCACACGATCGGAATCGATTAAGAAATAACAGGGCTCGGTTTGAGTCGAATGAAATATAATTTTTTTACCCAAATCTGACCGATACTCGACCCTAACAGATAGAGATTTACAAGTAATTAGTATAGATAAATAGATCATTCCAATTATGTGAAGAAATTTACTAACACATACATAAAGTATTAATTAAAGAAGAGAGATGAGATATTTTAAACAAAAACACTTATTTGATATCCTAAATTTTAAGAATTTAGAAGTATTTAACATTTTCAATATTTTAAAATACTTATACGATATTTATGTTATAAAAAATGTATATTTCTACTTATTTGTTGTTTTAAAATTTTAAAAGAACATTAGTTATTATTTTCTCAATTATATCATTGCCTTATCTATATCAAGAAAGAGAAAAAAAAGATAAGATATTAGAGTAATAAATAAGAGAAATAAAAATATAATAAATAATAAAAAATAATACATGACCTAATAATATAAAAAAATACAGACAGTTACTTATGAATCATCATATATATAGTAAATTTATTATTTTTATAATAATTATCTTAAAAATTATACCCAAAATAAGATTTTTAATTAATTGAAAATATAAAAACTTTTACCAATGTATATTACTATGCCTATTAAACTAGTGACCAATAACAACACAAATGTAGTAATTAATTTATTTTCGGAATATAATTGAAATAAAGAGACAATGTTAAAAAAATTGTTATTCAATCATGAACAATTATATAGTTAAAAGTTGTTAACTTTTGTAATAGTTATTTCAATAGTTATATGGAACATGATTATTATTAATTGATAATGTAAATATTTTCAAGTTAACAATATGTTGAAGGGTTGATTAAGTTTTTAATTCCATTTTTTTAAATTTAATTTTTAATTTCTGAACAAAAAATTTATTGATAAAGATTTTTTGACTTTTTCTGTTAAGTTTTTAAATTTTTGAATAAAAGTTTAACTAGTCAAGATTAATTCTTAAAGTTCAATTTTTAGTTTCTAAAAATCCATTAAATAATTTAAATAATAAAAGTAATTTTTTTATTCAAAGACTAAAATTTAAATTTTTTAAAAATTTTAAGAATTTTTACCTGTTGACTTTTTTAAAAGGATTAAAAAATTTAATGGAAAAATTGAGGAATTTTGATGCGTTAAATTTTGGTTTAATGACTGAAAATCGAATTTAAATAAAAAAAAACAAGAAAAAAACATGGTTAACACTAGCTATATTAAAACTAAACTCAATTGCACATACATTGTATATATAATTATTATTAGAGAACTTCAGTTAAATGAAGAGTTTAATTTTATATGACGTAAGCATAAAAGAGTTTCATACTGACATTTAATAAGTTGTTGTATAATTAATAAATTTGAAATGTCATTATAGTATTTGTTATCGTGGTCAAATTTATTAGACGAAGTAGTAAACATAACTTGCCGACAATGTAAACAAGTTTTTTTTTAAAATAAATTTCCCAAAAATAAACTCGCGTCATTGTATTGAAATTGAAATCATACTCTCTTCTTTGACTAAAATGTACTGTTTATGAAAAAAAACTTATAAATTAATTAATGTTTAAGTGTAATAATAATAGATGAAAGTATTTTTAATAAAGAGCAATTAATTCTATTTTAATAGTTTAAAGTAACAAATATTTTGAAATTAAAACTGCTAACATCTATACATTTAATTAAATTATTTTTTATTTCTGTATTTCTTTTATCTTTTATTAAAATACTGAAAATATCACCTCCCATAATGCTGTCATATCATTGAGTAAAAATACAAAAAGGGAACAAAATTAGAAAATAGCTATATATTACTTTCTTAATTTTATAAAGGGATAAAATAATTAAGAGAAAACAAATATTCTAAAGCAATATACTTTTTATTCATTGCATAAAATGATATAAGCTTTCGGGAAAAGAATATTTAATGACACCGACGTGTTATTTTCAAATCCACATAAGTTGACATATTCTTTGTTAGCTACGTCAGCGATACCACTAGCTAACGTCATTAGAAGCTAGGGGTAAAAATAGATTATTTTTTTAAAATTATATATAGGGAGAGTAATTTTTTTTTTTAATTTGAGAAACCAAAAGTAACTTAACTTAAAAAAAATGATCATTTCATATAGAGGGTGTGAGTAATTTGTCATAGCTTCGTTCTTAGTTGAGTTTTTACATAATACATATTTACATGATAACAACAAAGTGGTAATGAATGTTATTGATGATTTTAATTAGTTCTCTCTCTTTTTTAATTTATCATATTTAGGCATGGCAACGGGGCAGAATGGGGGCGGGTATTGCATTCTTCGTCCCCGTTCCTGTCCCTGCCCCGCCCTTGCCTCTGATCTCCGTCGGGTTTTAAAACATATTTCCATCTCTCGTTATTTGATTAAAATTAAAAAAATTAAAAAAATAAAATAATTTTTTCTATTAAAAAATCAGACGAAAAAGCTAATTACGTAACAAAATAATAATAATAACAAACCCACATTTAAAATATCGGATCATAATTTACAAATTACAAAACAAAATCAATCAATTCAATTTACAAAAATTAGAAAATAATATATATATATTTTATTTTTTTTAATATTATTTATTACGGGACGGGGCCGGGGCGGGTAGCAGTAATCCCATACCTGCCCCCGCCCCCGCTTTTGGCTATCGGGGAAATCCCGAACCCCAAAAACTCAGTTTTTCCCTGTTAAAATTGAGACGGATTCGAACGGGTACCCACGGGTTCGGGTTCCGCTGCTATGCCTAGTCATTTTTATTGGAGTATAAATGTGAATATAAAATTTTACATGAGATAAAAATAGATAAATTGAATAATATATAAGTGAAAAAGTTTTATAAACCTAATGCATTCAGATTTTAGGTTGAATATGAGATTAAGTTTATTTATGTGATTCACTTGTGGTCAATTGGTAAACATGAGAGACACAAATTTGACTTGAGGGAAATAAAGTTTAAATGGAATGATAGTTTTACAGTTTTACATAAATTATTATTTAAGTTAGTGGAAACAGTAAAGTGGGGGATGAAGACATGAGGGAGAGAGTAAAAATAGATATATGAATATTTTTATCTTTTGAATAATTTATATTTTAGATTAAAAAAAACTCATCTAGGGATTTTTTGGTAACAAAAATGGAAGTTTTGTTCCTTCTATCTTCATTTACGTTGTGTTATTATAGTTCAAGATTTTTTTTCAAATCAAATATATAATAATTGTAATTTTCCTGTCTAATATTATATTTTTTTAACAAATCAAACTCATCTTGTGAGTGAACAAATTATCTCCCCAACATATACTTTTTAAACCATCATATCTTACTGTGAATATCGTAGACAATGTCACTAGAGTGCCATCGATCACTTGAGAACCGGGGGCTACCAAGGTAAAATATTAACAACAATTTTTATTTTATAATCTGCACATATATATTAATATTAATAATGGGAATTCAGAAGTGTTACGTTAAAAATTCATGCGACCACGCAGGAATTAAACTTGGCTTGATCTTGCAAGTTGCAACCAATTAGTGAACCAAAAATATTTAAAAGTGAACTTTAGGGTATGAGGAAAGAGTATGATTTCTTGAAGGGCATGAATTAGGGGTGTATTATTTAGACTAGACCCTAGTTTTGTGATCTATCAATCTCCATTGGATACATATTTTCAAGAAATATAAAGTTTGTCTAGTGATTTGTGAAGAACGAAGGAAGAAGAAAAGAGAAAAAGATCGCAGTGTGTTCGAATTTTTCTAATGATATTTTTATCAAAATTAATAAATTAATATTTGTTGGAGAAAAAACATTATACATATTTTTCATTTTCGATTGGTGGAATTTAAATTTATTCATTTTATTGTTATAATCTTTAGAGAGATATATCTGTATAGTAATTTAGATGTAACACAACAATACCAAACCTAATCTTCAAATTTCAATGTTTTTTCTGCAAATGGTTTGCAAGTGAAATCTAAAGAGGGGAATTTGACCCGTAATCTTCAGAAGAGGAAAGACATGACAGACAAGAAGCTCAATTTTCGCCAGGGATAAAGAGAATATAAGGTAGGTAAACATCTTGCTAGAGTTTGGATGGTGAATAGTGTCACTCGTGGATAAGAAGTCTATGAACGCATGTGCTGTAAAAGGGGGGCGGGGATTGCAAATTGAGACTTATAATGGGTTAGTTTGCTTAAATTTATTTGTTGACATAATATTTATTTTAATAAATAAGTAATTTTTTTTATTTATCTAAATTTATTTTTCTTTTAATAATATTTTTTTCTTATTTTATATGAAGCAACTTATATGTGTTTATTTTAAATAAAAATATGTCTAAAAAATATTTATATTATTTTAAAAAAAATTAAACAAACTCATCATGTATTCTCACACAAGGCAATTTTATACCTATTTTTTATTATTCCATATTCAAACATTAATTCCGTTTTGTAAAATCACAAAAGTATCCTGTTCCTAACTGGTTAACTCACGGAATCTACAATTTTATTGGTTTTCACTCCTTCACAATTGTCCTGCTATACGTGCAACAAACCTTCTAACGTTGGAGTGCTATACGTGCAACAAAGAAAACTAAGAGCATCTCCACTCATAAACTTAAATTGAGTGCTTAAAGTTATTTTTTTTTGGGTTCCACATGCCAATGGTAGTTCTTGTCAAGAACAATCCTTGCACATATGAACTTATGTTAAGAACTAGTGATAACGATGGTCTAATACCCAATCTGAAGGGTACTGATAATATATTTTCATAGGATTTTTTTTTCTTCTGTATTGATTTGTTTAAAGCATGAAACCTACTGATAATACCAATACATTACAAAATATCATCAGCATACAAATAAATATAAAAAAAAATCAAATTGTACATATACATAAAGAAAGAATGTACTTGCTCTTGGAATAAGTCACGTTTAACTTACTTTTTAGATATTATTGAATTTCATTGATTTAACTGTTGATTTGAGAGTTCACGTGAAGTAAATTAAATATACAAATTTTATATAATTTATAAATTATTTGAAATTTTACCGATCAAATTTATTTTAAGGTATAATATACTTTTAAAAAATATAAGTAAATGTTGACTCTAGGACATACATAAGAATATGTAATTTATCTAAATAATATTGGTTATCTATCGATTATGTATATCAAATATCGCATGATTGTTTTAACTTAAACTTTTGATTATTGCGTATGTAATTACATAAAATACTTACTTGACTTAAATAAAATTGTTTGAAGAATATATGTGATTTATACTAAATAAGATTAATCAATGGTACCGATACTAATTTCCAAACAATATATTTTTTAAAAAAACTACTTGCATATGGTACTAATATTTCTGAATATGTGAGACCAAAAAATATAAGTATGGCAACGTTAACTCAAACAGATCTTAATATGATTGACAAAATAGGCAGCAGAAAGAGAATGAATCACATGAAAAATCCATTACATTATTCATCTGAAATAGAAGCTGCTCCTTTTATATAATGATCTAAATAATAATTAGCTTCACATTTATAGAAACACCTCATCCAGACGTGCCCATGCTAAAGAATTTTTTTTGCTGGTTTTCTAAATGTGGCACTCTCGATCACTATTGCGAAGTCAATGAGAGAAAATAGAAATTAAGAGGGACAGTAATGTTGTCTGCTGTTTGATCAAATCTTTATAGCAATTGAACTATCGTGCCGAAGCGAAAAAAGAACAATTAAAGTTTAAGAGAGCGATTGCCTAACCATTCTATCCGAATCATCAATTGCACCATTTTTTCTTTAAAAAAAAAAGAAGCAAAATGAACAATTGCTTCATGTTTCATAGCCATTCGTATCTAGAAACGGATCCACAGGCATGTCTAAAGTATAGTCCCTCATCAAAAGATAACTGGATGTGATTTTATAAGATAAAACGAGTAATTTAATTTCTAATAAAAAATTAATAATTATGTCATGAAAATATTGTTTCAATGCCATTTATTCGAAGTTCAAACGCATCTTAGAGCGAGGCACTCCAAACTTCTTTCATATAAAACAAATTGAATTCAGCTTATTGAAAGTGGTTTTAAATTTTGTTACAATATTAACAAAAGTTTCTCCACAATATACGGTGTATTTTGAATAAAAATATAGTTAGTAATGATTTATTAGTTTACTTAAGATTGCCAAAGTACAATCCTTTTATTCTTAGGTAGGATTCAACATATGCTGGCTCTGTCGCTTAGTCGTATTATGTGCAATAATATGGAACAATTGTTGAGAAACATGATACGAATTACAGGCCAAATAGAGTTATGAATAAATAAAATGGAGAAATCTAAGATTGATAAAAATTAGAATCCTTAGGTGGCTTCTATATAGTGGAGTAAAGAAATGATATTTTGCTAATCGTGTGCCAACTAAGTGCTATTTAACCTCTCCAACTAATCACAATGGTGTAATTGTATATTCCCATTTACATATGTATACAACTATGATATATTGTACTGCTATATATGTACCATTTAATTTTAGTTCTTTCAGTCCCTGATTTTTAAAATCAGACCACGTCCTAAAACTGCTATGTTTGTAGTCCAATTACACTTTAATTGCGGTTTAATTATAAATTAAATTAATTGAAGTGTGATTAAGAGGTTTCACAAGTTTAAGCTCCAATTTGAATTTTAAAACATCGGGCAAATGACTCTATGCAACATATGCATATATTGTTGATTAGTCATCAGTACTAGTGCAAGTTTATGTCTAATTATCACATGACTCGTAAAAACATGTACCAACAAAAGAACGTGGAATAGATATATAACCAATATGCACGCGCAATCAGCCTGATTCGAAGAAAAATCATGTACCTTCTCTTCTTTTCTTTTGAATGAATGGGGCTTAAGCCTCAAAGCAACAAACTCAAACTCTCAGTTGCTCCTGAAGCTGTAACCCGTATGTAGCAAGCAAGTCAGCAGGTTGGTTTCCCACCCTCAATGTCTGAGACCAAGTGCACACACCTTCGTTCAGACCAAACTCCTTTATATCATGCACCAAACTGGAACATGGGTGTGAGACAAAGCAATCCTTGGCTAACAACTCAATATCTTCACTCCAATGAGGATCGCCCATAATTCAGCACTGATTACAAAACAATTCTCAATATTAGCCGAGAATGACAAAATAACATTTCCCATATGGTCACGAAGTAAACCACCAGCAGCAGCTATAGAACCACTCTTGGAACCATCACAATTAAGCTTAAAATGGTCACAGGGCGAGTGCTTCCAAATTAAAAAATATTGTGATGATTATTATCTTCAAGACAACCATTCACTCCAGGCAGATCGAAGCTTGTTAAACTGCAATATATACTGTTTGAGATAACATCTACCTGTTGTAACATAAGACGCATCAGCACTACAGTAGGATGAAGTCTCACCTTCTCGAACATTCCTGTGTTTCTATTTCTCCATAAGTTGTCCAAAACAACCGCAAACAATTATCTCCAACCTCTCCCACCAACTTCAGAGGCATTGCTTAAATTCTTCAACAACCAATCCAAATGAAAGAAATCTGAGTGCATATTTGCCGGCAATGCAAGATTCTAAACTGCTCTTGCAATCGGGCAATGCCTTAAAATATGATCCTGACTCTCAATGTCAGCTTCACATCTTGGCAAGAAAGTGCATAATCAGGTGCCTCAAGTTCCTAGCCTCGCTATATTCTGAATCATGTATTCTGTCTTTTTTGTTTTTTTTTTTTTAATTTGTTTCAGAGTATTTATTATTTTAGCAAAGTATTAATTATTTTCGACACAAAAATGTTAATTATTTTTTATTAGATTAATTTTCACATTTATTAATATTTCACTTTAACATTTAAATAGATTTATAATTATATTCTAATTTTTAATAAAAATATTTTTATTAAGGAAATTCATTTTTTCTTTTGTAATTTTTGTAGTTAATGCTTATTTAAAAATACTTTATCTTAAAAACCAAATAAATTAAGATAGAGGGAATAATGAACGAGCAATCAAACTCGCGTCCTCAACTTTTGCATTTTCTTTTCTTTTCTTTTCAAGTAGTTGGTATAATTAAATGAACGTCCAATGTTTTGTTGTGGATAAATAAGGGCAGATTAGGGCGGCAGCTTTTAAGGGTGGATTTAGGGCTCATTGAATGCATTAGAGAAACAAGATTGATCATGAACCTGAGTTGGGCTATAGGTCGCATCGCATAGCGCGCAGTATTCACTCCCATAAAAATTCCTCTTTTATTACTCATATTTAATCTCATGTATGTCCCAGTATCTATTTATCAGTAGATTATATTTGGGAACTCTGACAACAGATATGCATCTAGTTTGACGATTCTTTTAACTGAAATAAAGTAAGATATATACATTTATTTTCTATCACATTATTTATTATGTTATATCTATTACTTTTCTCTTATTTTCCACTCATACACCCTATTTTTGAAGTATACATTAAGTATTTTTCAAAAGAAAAAATAAACCAAGACATCTGAACTAATCTACAATGGCACAGATGGTTCAGGAAAAGAATACTTAATTGTTCCTTCAATTTGGATTTCTTCATTTTGAAAGAAAGATATTTTTTATAATGAATGACCAATTCTTTTTCAAGGAGGACATTTCACTATGAACAGACATCTAACTTATATGTTAATGATTTTCTAATAAAATAAATTACTTGCAGATTAAATTAACACTAATATTATATATATATATATATATATTTAATTAGAAAATAATATTATCTGAATAAAAATATTAAAACACATATGATATACATTGTTAGACACAAATACTTTTCCTTCATAAATTTGAAAAATCTTTGTTTATAATCAAAATCTTTGTTTATATTTTAACATCTTTTACTCTAACAAAACTCGCCTCATTCCCATGCCCAAATGGGGCCTTGGTTAGTTGGTTTCCTTTTAATTTTTTAAGCTTTAAGTTTTTTAACTTTAAACTCGGCTCCTATTAAAAGCACTTTACTTTTTCTTTTTTGGCTTTGGACTCCCACAAAATGTTCGCTCGAGCATATGTGATAACTTAGTATCCAATTAGTAAACCCAAAATAGGGCGTTCTATCGTAGTACATGTTTTAATATTTTTTTTGGGTACAGTATGTTTTAATATAAAATTTATTATTAAGATTAATTTAAATGTATGTCTTAATTATGTTTACTAAATTAAAATTATGTATCTATTTGTTTTAAAATTATGTGAAATTGATTTTAATAGAATTAATTTTAATGATTAATCATTATAAATTAATCTTAGTGAAATATTTTATATTAGAATATGCAGATTACTTTTTGGTGCAAATACATAAATTATAATTTTATTCGACATTAAAATAAATGCATCCTTAGACCCTTTTCCAATCACTAGTCATAACCCTTCACGTTTACATGTTTGACAGTGATCTTTTTTAAGTCAAACTTACGTGAGAAATGTGAAGATTTTAGATATGAATCTATCAAATTTTTGTGAGAAAATGTGTCCTTTAAATCAATGTCAAAACAGGCATGGCCTACCAACTTTTAACTTGGTATTAATTAGTATGCTAACCACGTTTGTTTATTTGTCTCAGGCTCTCAGCCATGTTTATTTTTTATTTTTTATTTATATTTATCAATAGCGCCATGTTTGTTTCGATACTAAGTCAAATTATGGTTAAAAAAATTTGCAACTCATTTAGTCGAGAGATTGAACTGACTCTTTCCGGTTAATGCACCTTTTTTTGTTTAAATGATATTCCAAAAAAATTAGAAAAAATATTTTTATTGTATTTTTTATTTATTTTAATTCTTGTACTTCCTCATTTATCATTTTGATCCTGAACTTAAGAAAGACGTCACGTAAGAAATAGTGTTAACATTGATTTTTAAGACTAATTTCTAGTATTTTAAACTGATATTTTTTATTAGAAAATAAAAGTATTTGTTAATACATTTTTTTATATTTTAATATAATAAATATTTCTTTTCCTAATTAAAAAAAATTAAAATTCTTAAAATCAACCTTATAGTAATTTTAATTTATAAACTAAAATGACTAATGTTTTAATATTAAAAAATCATACTAACTATGTTTTTAGTTTTCAATGAAACATTAAATTTTTCTTTCAAATTAATCCCATATGAATTACGTCAATTTATCGATTAAAAATCATATTAACTATGTTTTTATGTTTTTATTATTGTAAGTATCATTTTTCAACCACCATCATTAATCATCTAATAGTTACAAGTAATGAAGGAAGTATTCATTAACAAACTTCACAAGAAAATTTAATACATTATCATTATTTTATTATTGTTTATTTATTTATTTCTGTAATTAAATTCAATTTTTGAAACAAACACTAGAGAGAGAAAAATAGAAAGAAAAATACTTTTGGAATTTGAAAATATTGTTTGATTTTAAAAAATTAGTAACAAAAGAAAATTCTAAGAAACAAAAATTATCTTCAATTTAAAATTTATGCCTTTTCCTCATTTTTCATATTATTTTTTCATTTCAATAAAACATAATGGTTATAGTATAACAGAAATAGTGTGTATTTGGCTCTACGTCTAGGATCCATGTATATAGCAAAATCATGTAAAGTTAATAAAAAATAGCTATTAATTATGTTATAGATTGACATTTTTCAATCCATAACGGGTTCTCAAATATACTATGATAAAGATTTCCTTGAATACTTTCTTGAGCAGCAAATTATAAAATGAAAAATTATTCATGGACATCCCATATGTCATTAGATACCTAGTGAGTGAGAGATAAAAACGAGAAAAATATAAAGTTTATAAGTAATATGATTTAACATGAAGAGAGATAAAGAAAAATAATAAATATTTATTAGGTGTTTAAAAAATACAAATATTCATGTATTGCCACTCTTATAAAATTTTAGGACGTCGACTAGATTAAAACCTTTAAATTAGTTTTATGAAAGTATGTGATTTTTTATGCCGATGATCTGAAATTGATTTTCTTAACTCATATTCTTGTAAACTTAATTTTTCACTTTCGTTTCTCTATTGCTGGTTGATGAATAATTCAAATTTTTGCCTATAGTAGTTTTTGTTTTGTAAGAAATAGGAAAATTATGTACCCAAATTGGTCATAGTAAATAGTAATAATGAAAGTGAACAATTTGGTGGATGGAACTTTGAAAGAAGAATTTTAAGTTACTGCCGGAAGGAAGCTGACTTTATTTGCACAGAGCTTATAGTATTATGATACAAATTTGTCAATAGCGAAGTTAATTTCATTAAAAAGAGTCAAATGGAACGTAGGGAATCAAAGTGCTGCATTTACATAGATATTAAATAGTACAATCGATGCAGATCCAAGCCATAAATTTTAATACCCTATTGATGAAACTTTGAATTGAATTCTCAACCCCCCTCATTGAAATGCATGCGAAGCATTTAGTTGCATACCTACAGATTAGCCTCTAAATATGGAGCCACAGAGAGAGAGGGTTTCTGTTACTTTTCTTTGATTACTCTTACGGAGCAGAGTGCAGCATTCAAACGCCATTAACGGATCCATTTCATGTGCCAACCAAACTCACCAGAAACTTCTCAGCAAAATCAAATGCCTCTGCTATGCAGAATTAAGATGCCCAGTTTTAAATCTCCCTCCAATTTCTTCTTACTATAATTATAATTTTTGTTGTAGGACGAAGCTACATAACATTGAACTTTAATTGAAGTTGCAATTTTCAATGAGAACCTTCAATGCTCACATTAAACACAGTATGCATCAAAAAATTTGACAGATTCCAAGATCCATCCTTTCACGTGACATTAGATTCTCCACCTTGCAGATATTATTATAGACAACTTTGCCTACGTCTAAAAAATTAATTGCGATTTTAGGTTGCACCAAGTTTTTTAGTACACTGAATTAATGTTCCTCCTGTATAACATGTCAATGTATTTATGTATGTTCATACGTACATCATTCATACAAAATTCATATCCGCTCTTTGCTATACCAATTAAGGTCGTAAATAGGTATATGCAATTGGGTCTGGTTTTTTTTTTTTTTAAAGAAAAAAATTATATTATTCCCTCTATTTTATTTTATTTGTCTTTTAAACATTTTCAAACAAAAATTAAGGTAGTCTTAAAGTAACCTGTTTCTGATGATCCAAACATGGTGCACAAAGTAGGTAACTCGGGCATCGGCAGTTTTTGGTGAGCAACGAGACCTGTGTTTACCTTTACATACACTCTTGTTGTCCAAAGTCGGAGGTGTAGGGGGTAAGTAATGGAGTTAAGATGTATACCTGTTTGCATGAAATGTCTTATATAGTAGTATAAGATAGAGAAAAGGTTGGTTAAATGACTACTCTAGGTCATGTGGCAGGTCTAAGATACCTCCAGAACATAACTTAGATTATAGCTCGTTTGTTATAGCTATTTTTATATATAAAAGAAACATTTTTTTTCCTTAAAAAGAAATAGCACACTTCAAATGAATATTTGTAGGTTTTACTTTCAAGCTTACTTAAAAGCATTTTCAATGGTCTTTTCATAAAAATCTAATTTATGTCACCTCAATCTTAAACAACTGAACTGATTTTCTCTCCAATGAAATTTTTTATTAATAAGTTGGTTAACTAACAAGTATTTATTTTCTCTCTTTTATATTTAATACAAAATTAAACAACTTATAAATAATATTTGCTTATACAAATCACTTTCTAATTTTAAGCAACTCAAATTCACTTTTTTTTTTAAAATCGACAAACAATTTAATTTATTAAAAGGCACCAATGGTACCAGAATTTGCTTAAAACCAAAGGCCATGAAAGGCTAATTAATATTAGTATCCAATGATTGAATATTAATATTTATTAACCAATGATCCAACTCCTACCAAAAACAATTGGTTTAATAAATGTCAACAACCCTCCCAAATACATCCCCTGAGACAGCTACCAATACATGTATTGCCACAATGTCAAGCCATGAAGATGGTCTGCCATGCAAACTTCACGTATCCTCTTCCCCTTTCTTCTATTTTTGAAGAGTCAAAGCCTCAAGATTTCCAACCATATATGCCTTGTAATCCATTTCATCATTTCGCTATACACCTCCAGGACAAACACACCACTGATCAAAAGAATAGCCGAATGATGCCTCTAAGTTTTTTAGCCACGTCCATATATGAAAAAGTGCTTCCTGTATGACCGAGTGCTTATAAAAAAAATTCCACCAAAGATAATGTTGTTCCTAGCTTTCCATAGAGATCACATAACTCCAATCCAAACACATACCCATTTATCATTTGCTTTTTTTTCTCTCCTTAGTAAGTACACATGTTGAAAGTAATGCTCTTTAATTGAACTGGAAATACTCCTTGCACACCACACCATTTGTAACAGATATATATGCCACATGTCCAAAGTCAGTTTGCACCAAAACAAAGAATGATCGAAAGGTTCCTCTTCCTCCCTACAAAAAGGGCATAGCCACTCACCCCCATTGTTGTCTACATTCCCTTTTTTTTTTAGATTATCACCATTTTGTAACCGATTTTTAAAGAGTCTTAACAAAAAATATTTGATTTTTGGAGGGACTTTTAACAATCAAATATCACCAAAGAAAGTCTCATGAGAATCAACATTATTAAGTTTACTCAAATTCACATGACACACGGAAATAATATTTTTTTTATAAACAATTTTCATCATGAATATTTTTTTTATTAGTAAATAACAGTTATTTTACGTGTATGATGATGTATGAGCATCCTTAAATCGAATCTATGTATTTATAAGTTCCTATTATTAATAATTTATGGTTATGATCTATTGCCTCGAGTATAATCTTTGTGCACTGTTAGGTAGGTTCTCGATTGGCAAGGGATATTGAGTGGTCAAATAGTAGATAATTGAGCTTAACAAACATTACTTGACCCAACATGTTTACTTTGTTTGCTTGATTCTTTATACCAAGGTGAGCATGATCAGTGGCGGACCCACGTTGGTTTTTATGTCCGTAAGTGCGGACATAAAAATTTTGAACTGCGGTAGTGGGGTGGGGTTGAACTGCGGTGCTGCAGTGGAGAGGGTGGTGGTTACACCCAAGGCAAAAAACACAGCACAACACAGCGCACGCACACCACACGGCACAGCCATTCCCAGAGAGAGAAAAGAAACGAACCCAGTGCATTGTTGCAATTGCAACTACAATACGCGCCTGGGATCGCACCTTCATTTCAAAACCTGCTCTATTTTTTTTTCTCTCTTTCGCTTCGATTTCGTAAATTCTGTAGCTCTATCTCTAAGCGTGTGCGCGCTCGTGTAGTGCAAATATTAGTTAGTTAGATTGGAATGGTGAACGGTGAAAAGTGAATTCCAGAAAGAAGAGAATGGGAAGTAGTGGTGGTGCTGCTACATTGGCTTCGCAGAACGATGGAAGTAGTAGTAGAATGGAAGGGTGGTTGTACCTTATACGCTTCAACCGTATTGGACTTCAGTTCTCGCGGAAGCGTTACTTTGTTCTCGACGGTAACCTTCTTCGCAACTTCAAATCTGTTCCTGTTTCAAATAATCAGGTACGTCTTTATTTATTTTTTTGGCCGATTGTCTATTTTCTTTTTTAATCTGGATCTTATCATTAGAAAAAGTAACTACAAGTTCATAACTTTGTATATAAAATATTGATTTAAATTTTAAAAAAAATATAATTTAGGAGCTGCTGTCCCTAACCCTCACCACTAAATATATAAATATAAATAAATTTTCCTGTGTATATCATTCAACATGATAAAGGGCTAAACAAAAAAGTAAATAAGAATAATTAATAACAATATCACTAATTTCTTTACCAATTACTATTTTCTACATCAAAATTTACTTTATATGCCCTATATGGGAGGATTTCACACCATCAAAGCCTAATTTACTCTTTCACTATCATCAATTAATCAATATTCAATGCAACGCACATATGATTATAACAAAGCTTTTGCCATATATATCTTCGATTTAACAAAAACTCTTTTGAGAAGTCCCTTTTATAATAAACCAACAACAATATGCTTGGGTTTAGGCTACATTCAGTTTAATCAATTAATTTAAAAATATGGGTCATAAAGGTACTATATAATGAACAGTAATTATGATTAGTAATGCGCTAGTCTTCACGTAAGACACATATGAAGCTATCCTATTTAAAAGTATCGCAAGCTAGTAATTGCCTATCACATTTTTTAAACAATTAAAAAAAAAATTTAATCATTTTGAAATAGCTTAGCGTTTCTCCACGTGTTGCTTATTATAATAGACTGAGTATATTTTTTCTCTAAGAAAAATATGCTTTAAGTGTGTGGGAAGGAGCTTCAGCTCTAGCTTTGTTTTATTTTAAGTGGTATCTCCTTTCCATTCTTCCATTTTCTCATTCACAATTGCTTTCAATTTTTTAGGCCCTGGAAACAATAAGCACTCCTCAATTTCATCTTTTTCAACCTCATCTAGGTTTTCAATGTTATTCACAATCATCCTTTCAAGAGGTGTCAAGAGTCTAGTCACTTTCCCCGTTTTTTTTTCCTTCCATACCCCTCTAATTCAACAAAAACAAAAAACAATTAAAAGTTTGTTTTTTAAAAAAAGAGAGAATTTTTTTTATTGACATTATTTTTCAAATAGAGATATAAAAAATAAAATTAAAATGTCCCGATCCACCAAGTCAAGGATAGGCCCAAAAGGGTTTGCTCTTAATTGGGCCAAGTTTTGCCATGAACAAGTGGATTGATCTCAATTAAAAGACTTAATTCTTTCATGATCACGTCTCCTACACTAGAATTTTTGTGTGTGTGGGTGTAATGTATTAAGTACATTAACGTTTCCTTTCTTGAAATTTTATCAATAGCTAAAAAATAAGAGTATTTAAAGAGAGAAACCTGTCTAAACCAAAAAATGAGAGAGAAAACTGCAAAACATTCCTCTTTTAGCATAGTGAAGCAGAACATGACATGGGGCTGGGAGGCGAAGCGCAGCAAAATAAGGATTTTCCTCTGTGATACTTTTCTTTCCCTGATCCAAATTTCCAAAATAAATTTACATTTATTCTATTTTAGTCATTTTTTTGCTATGAGAAAGTTAAACTGAGTTGGATACGGGACTTATCAGGATTGGATCAAGATTGACCTAGGCTCAAATTTCAAAAGTTAAAAGTAAAATGTCTTCATATAATTTATTGAAGATAAAATATATAAAAATAAATAAAAAATATAATTAAGCCTAAACAAAATTGGTAATAGGGTCATCTTCAATATTTGATAAGTTTTTTTTAGAATAAAAAATAATTTCTATTTTTTTTTGTTGGAGCAAATTCCTTTGATATTGTATCTTTTTTAAGTTTTAACCTAAATATCTTATATATAAATAACTCTTCTTCAAAGTTTTTTTTTTTAAAATAAGTTAATATACTTTAAGATATTCAAAATAATGTCTTAAATTTTGGTCACAGTAGATGCCATAAGGCGAGAGACTCACAGAATTACAGATACGTAGATACCAATTATCAATGATCATGGAAAATTACCGACGTAACAGTGTATTTTCAGAAATCTAGAAACTTGATGATACGGGGATGGGTATAGCGTGAAAAGGAAAGACGTGCCACGAAACTATACGGAACTGAAATCGCAGTCGAAGCAAGCAATGGGCAACGCTCAGTCACCTCCCAACAATGATCCTCGATATGTTTCAGCAACCAGGTCCCTCTTCTTCTTCTTCTTCTTCTTCTTCTCACACTTTGTGGCAGAAAATCAATTTCCATAGACTAATCTCTAGAATCATTGTAGATCTTTTACTGAAAAGGAACTTGAAGACTTGAGGTCTCTGTTCAACAATCTGGCAAATCAATCCCAGAGCAACGGGAAATACATCTCTCCCTCCGTTTTTCAGGTTCTTTTTACAATCCAATGACTAATTTATTAACTTCAATTCATAACCCATTTTTATTTTCCTCTAAAACCCATGTTTTTTATTTTTTGGTTTTTGCTTTGGGGTTGTAGTCATATTTTGGACTTCGTGGCCCTCTTGGGGAGAGGATGTTTGATTTAGTTACTCAGGAGCGCCAGGATCAGAGGTTAACCTTTGAAGACCTCGTGGTTGCTAAAGTGAGTTCTTGGTTTTCATCATCGTTTTTTATTGGTATTGTCCCAAAATTATGACATATTTAACATGGAGTCATGTATCCACTATATATATTGGTTTTGCAGGCTACTTATGAGAAAGGGACAAAAGATGAAATTGAAGAATTCATCTTTCGCTTATTGGATGTATCTGGAGATAATTTTGTAGGGAGGTAGGATGCGGGTCTGATCATACACAAGCCTCCATTTTCTGAAAAATAATTAAGCACTGGATCTAGTTTACCAATCTGCTAGTTTGAATTCATTACCATTCTTCATGGCGAAGTGAAATTTAGTCACTTTATATCTAGATATCTCACGATCCATGGAATTATTCTATAGTTACTTTTTCGGGTACTGGAGTTTCATTTCTTAGATTTGAACATTTTTTTATTAGTTTGATTGGCTGAACTTTGTGATTCAGTTCTACAAGTGATACTTCTTTAGAAGTAGCCTTGTCGATGTTCTGTTTATGTTTCTAACAAAGGGCAAAGGATCATAATGTGTTAGAATTTTTAGTTTATGAATATAGCCATGTAGGTTTATTTTGCTTTACTTTCTCCCTTTTGTATTCTTGTTAATATATCTTACATTGGATATGCAGGTCTGATTTGGAAACTGTTATGATTGCCATTTTTAACGATATATTATGCATAAAAGGTTCTGAGGATAAATCAAGTTCACATCAAGATATTGTCAACATATTTCTGAATGCTGCAAATTTCTCCAAGCATGATGAAGGGGGCACTGAGGAGACTATGTCTTTTGAAGATTTCAGAAGCTGGTGTACTCATCTTCCCTCTGTGAGGAAGCTTCTTGGAAGCCTGCTTTTGCCACCTGATTCAGGTATTGCTTCACTTAATTTCCAACATTTTTGTTGTTGACTTTATTTGTTACAAGTTTATCTGAAATATGACATAACAAGATCATGATCATGGAGTTATGAGCAGATGATCCCCGGAATGGTCCGATTTGAAGTTTCGTGCTTATCAAACTTTGCCTTTGACTATGATTTTTCCTCCCCCAAATTTTACATAGTTGGTCCCAAAGTGGGAAGTCAACGACCAATAAACTTAGTTTAACCGTTCGTGGCATGGGTCAACAATACTACTACGCTCAAGTTTAGTGTTAGGCTGTTAATATTAAGTATGTATCGTATAGCTCAAGCTCAAGTTTAGTGTTAACTAATTTATAGCTACTATATTATCATCTAGATGTAGTGTTAAATAGTATAATTTGTTTCAGAACTTGAAATATTGAAACACCTATAGGTGAAGTAGTTGACACCATTATTAGGAGGATTAACTTTATGTGCCTTGAAGAAGAAATAGGGTGGGTATTATTGTTGATTAAGATTTGACTGAATCACGTGGTCAATGTTAGGAGGGGAAACCATTAGAAAGGTTCTTACCGTTCACTGAAATTTTGGTGCTTGATACTGAGAGAGCCCAATGGCATTTATTGTTTCATGTGGCCAACCCCATTTAGTGGTATAATGCTTGGTTGATGTTGTTTTTATTGTTATTGTAGTAGTTGTGTAGTAGGCTGATAGGAATAGGAGGTGGGGTCAAGCATATTCCAGGGGGTTTAGATAGCACCAAAACAATTAGTATAACTAAGCTGAGTTAGTTATAACTAACTCATTGGAGAGAATGTATAAATAGTGAGAGGTAGTGAGGAAGAGGCATTGAGAAGTGTCAGGAGGTAGTGACCCTCGAAGATCACTGTGTAAACACAGGAGCTTAGTCTCCAGCATTCAATAAAATTCTTTCTTTCACTCTAACCTGAACCAGTTCCTAACACTGGTATCAGAGCTCCAATCTTGGGGCTTTGTGAGGTGAATGGGAACGAAGAATAGCAACAAGATGGACACGAGAATAGAGGTGCTGGAACGCGCGTTGGAGGAGATGCAAGAAGCAACTCAGTTGAATCGCGAGGCTACGCAAAGGATTTTCGAGTTGGAGACCAATTGGGTTGCACTTGAAACCCGATTGGGGCCGATAGAGGACGTGTTGCAGCGTTTGGCTGCGACCTTGGAGAAATCGGAGATGGACGACCCGATTCAGAGGAAGGGCACGAAAGGGAAGAGCAGAGAGGAGGGCGAAGAGGGAATGCGACAGTGGAGGCAAATCGAGCTACCAGTCTTCACAGGGGAGGACCCCGTTGGGTGGGTGTCGCGCATCGAACGTTATTTTCGCCTCTAGGGTGTGAGGGAGGATGAGAAACTGGATGCGATTTTGGTGGCCATGGAAGGAGAGGCACTCACATGGTTTCAATGGTGCGAGGCATGGAGTCCTTCTCAATCTTGGGAGGGTTTCAAGCAAGCATTGGTTCAGAGGTTTCAAGGTATGAGTGTGGCCAGTCCCTTCCAAGCTTTGTTGTCTTTAAAGCAAGAAGATACGGTGCAGAATTATATTGGGCAATTTTAGAAGAATGTAGGAGCTGGCAGGGGGTTAGATGAGATTTTCTTGAAAGAAGTGTTTTTGAAGGGGTTAAAGGAGGAGGTTGGGTTTGAGGTAAGGGTGCATGAACCCAAAACCTTGTTGGACACAATGATGAAGGCTAGGCAGGTGGAAGAAAAGAACAGAGTTCTGGGTAATTTACCTAGAACTGGGAAATGGAATCAGCCTTTCCAAAGACCGGGCTCTGTGGGTCTAAGAAGTAATAATAGCTGGCAGCCGGGCAGTAGCAAGGTGATGGAGCCCTTGAACTTGGCCAAACCTGGAGGTGCATATGGAATAAGAAGAAGACTTTTCATAGGCTGTCTCCCATGGAGGTAAATGAAAAAAATGAGGAAAGGGGAGTGTTTCACTTGTAGTGAAAAATATCATCCCAATCATGTGTGTAAAAACAAGCAATTAAGGCTAATGATTTTGGAGGAAGAGGAGGAAGAGAGTGAGAATAGGGAGCAAGAAGAGGAAGGGGAAGAGTTGCACCAACTATCATTGCATAGTATTGAGGGATTCACAACCAAGAAGTCTCTCAAGCTGTGGGGAGAAATAAAGCAGAAGAAAGTAGTGGTTTTGATTGATTGTGGAGCCACTCACAACTTCATTTCTCTAAAATTGGTAAGAGAATTGGGGTTAGAAGTGACCCCTACACGGCCTTATTCCGTGGAAGTGGGTGATGGACATAAGGTGAAATGCAAGTGCAAGGATTTAGAAATTGAGTTGCAAGGATTGCAGGTGGTTCAAACTTGTTATTTGTTTGAACTAGGTGGTGTTGATGTGGTGCTAGGGGTGGAGTGGTTGGCTGGGTTGGGGGAAGTGAAGGCAAACTTTGAGAAGCTGACTTTGACTGAAGGTTCAGGATAAGAATTTTGTGTTGAAAGCTGAGCCTGAATTGATTAAGGCTGCTATCAGCCTAAAGAGGATTAAGGGAGGTATGGAAGAAGCTGATCAGAGATTTTTGGTGGATATCAAGACAGTGGAGCAGGAGAAAAAAGGGGCAGCAGTACCTGAAGCAGTAGAGCAGGTGTTGAAGCTTTTTGAAGGGGTTTTTAAGGAACCCCAAGGGCTGCCTCCTCATAGGGAGAAGGATCATACCATCACTCTTCAGCCGGGTAATAAAATTCCTAATATTAGACCTTATAAATATCCTCATTATCAAAAAGATGAGATTGAAAAGTTAGTAAGGGAGATGATGATAGCTGGAATTATTAGGACCAGCAATAGCCCTTTGCTAGTCCTGTAATTTTGGTTAAGAAAAAAGATGGCAGCTGGAGGTTTTGTGTGGATTATATAGGATTCTTAATAAAGCTATAGTGCCAGATAGGTTTCCCATACCTGTCATAGAAGAGTTATTAGATGAGATTGGGGGAGCACAGTGGTTTTCTAAATTGGACTTAAGGTCTGGGTACCATCAGATTAGAATGAAGGCTGAAGATGTGCATAAGACAGTCTTTAGAACTCATGAAGGCCATTATGAGTTTTTGGTTATGCCTTTTGGCTTGACCAATGCTCCTTCAACCTTTCAGGCCTTGATAAATGAAGTTCTCAGGCCATTTTCAAGACAATTTGTGCTGGTTTTCTTTTATGATATATTGGTATACAGCAGGGATGTAGAAGAGCATCAAGGGCATTTAAGGGCAGTTTTATAGATGTTGCAGCAGCAGGAATTGTATGTGAATAGAAAAAAATGTATTTTTGGTCAGAGGGCTTTGGAGTACTTGAGTCATCTGATTTCAGGGAGAGGTGTAGAGGCAGACCCCAGTAAGTTGGAGGCAATGAGCAGATGGCCTGTTCCTAGGGACATCAAGGGTTTGAGGGGGTTCTTGGGGCTGACAGGATATTACAGAAGATTTGTGAAGGACTATGGAAAGTGGGCTAAACCACTGAATGCATTGTTGAAAAAAAGATGTTTTTCATTGGAACCCTGAAGCTGATAAGTCATTTGAGAAGTTGAAGGAAATGATGAGTAAACTGCCTGTGTTAAAGGTGCCTGATTTTTCTAAACTCTGTGTTAGAGACTGATGCTTCAGGGTCAGGATTAGGTGCTGTACTTTTACAGGAAGATAGACCTTTAGCCTTTTGGAGTAAGGCCTTATCTGAAAGAGAACAGTTGAAGTCAGTTTATGAAAGAGAGTTGATGGCAGTGGTGTTAGCTGTGAAAAAGTGGAGACACTATCTGTTGGGGGGAAGATTCATCATCAGAACTGATCAGCAAAGCTTGAAATTCCTTAATGAGCAAAAGCTGTTGACTGAGGAGCAATTTAAGTGGGCTGTTAAATTGATTGGATATAATTTTGAGATCCAATACAGACCAGGAAAGGAAAATGTGGTAGCTGATGCCTTATCAAGGCAGTGTGCTTTTTCTGCAGTTTCTATGATGCAAGAGGATGAGTGGATTGAGTGGGAGGATGAATTGAGGGCAGATCAGCCATTGTATGAAATTTATCAAGGTATTCTCACTAAAACAGCTGAGAAACCTGGGTATAAAGTTCAAGGAGGCAAGCTTTATTACAAAAACAGGCTGGTTTTACCAAAGAATTCTGCTAGAATTCCTTTACTTTTAAAGGAATTGCATGATTCATCTATAGGAGGGCATTCTGGGTTTTTTAGAACTTATAAAAGGATAGCTAATGTGGTATTTTGGCATGGCATGAAGAAAGATATAAGGGAGTATGTCGCTGAGTGTGAAATATGTCAAAAGAATAAGACCAGTACCCTGTCCCCAGCTGGATTGCTTCAGCCCTTACCTATTCCAACCAAGGTATGGACTGATATATCCATGGATTTTATTGGAGGGTTGCCTAAAGCTCAAGGGAAGGATACCATCTTGGTAATAGTGGATAGGCTGACTAAGTATGCTCATTTTTTGGCATTATGTCATCCTTTTACAGCTAAGGAAGTAGCTGAGGGGTTCATTAAGGAGGTGGTCAGACTACATGGATTCCCTACATCTATAGTTTCAGATAGGGATAGGTTGTTCATGAGCCAATTTTGGAAAGAATTGTTCAAAAGTGCAGGCACACAACTGAAGTTGAGCTCTGCCTATCATCCACAAACAGATGGGCAGACAGAGGTTGTAAATAGGTGTTTGGAAGCCTATTTGAGGTGTATGACAGGGACCAGACCTAAGCAATGGCCTGCTTAGCTAGCTTGGGCTGAATTCTGGTTTAATACAAATTACAATATCTCTGCCAAAATATCTCCTTTTCAGGCATTGTATGGACAGGCACCTCCTTTGTTGATAAGAGGAGCTGATATTCCTTCTAAATTGGAAGAAGTGGATCAGTTATGCAAGGATAGAGATGTATTGTTGCAGGAGCTAAAGAGTAATCTACTGAAAGCTCAAGATCAGATGAGGAAGCATGCTAATAAGCATAGGAGGGACTGAGCTTTCAGGTGGGAGATTGGGTTTTCTTAAAAATACAGCCCTATAGGATGAAGTCAATTGCAAGAAAACTAAATGAAAAATTGAGCCCTAGGTTTTATGGGTCTTGTCAAGTCATCCAGAAGGTTGGAGAAGTAGCTTACAGATTGGAACTGCCTGCAGGCAGTAAAATTCACCAAGTTTTTCACATTTCATTGCTTAAAAAATCAGTGAAACCAACTTGTTCACCTCAACCACTGCCAGCAATGTTAGATGAGCAGTGGGAACTTCAGATGCAACCAGAAAAGGTTCTAAAGCACAGGACAAATGCAGCTGGGAAACAAGAAGTGTTGATTAAATGGAGAGAATTGCCTCATCATGAGAATAGTTGGGAGCTGGCTGAAGAATTGAAGAATGTGTTCCCTGAATTGGACCTTGGGGACAAGGTCCAGCTTCAAGGGGAGGGTATTGATAGGAATAGGAGGTGGGGTCAAGCATATTCCAGGGGGTTTAGATAGCACTAAAACAGTTAGTATAACTAAGCTGAGTTAGTTATAACTAACTCATTGGAGAGAATGTATAAATAGTGAGAGGTAGTGAGGAAGAGGCATTGAGAAGTGTCAGGAGGTAGTGACCCTCGAAGATCACTGTGTAAACACAGGAGCTTAGTCTCCAGCATTCAATAAAATTCTTTCTTTCACTCTAACCTGAACCAGTTCCTAACATAGGCTTTGTACTCATCAATCAATAGGTTGGTGTCGATGTAGGCTTCTTATTAGCAACCAAAAATAATTTTACTGCAATTTATTTGACCTACTTAAAATGAAAATATTTTGACCCAAGTAATGATCTTTCTTCTGATAGAATAATTATTGAATAATATTAACTTTAAATAGCAATTGATGGTGATGATCTGCTAAACACATGCTAGCAGCTTGACTAAATGAATACTGGTGACCTAAGAGCAATTCTTTGCACAATATTGAATCTTGTAAAATATTCTGCTAGTTACCATAAACAGTTGCGTAAACTGCAATTTTTCTTTTCTTCTGTGTTTGCATTGAACTTGATATATGTCTGTTAGACTGTTGCACAGACACCTGCAATTTCATTAAACAATATGCTTTACATTTTGACTGTATTCATTTCCTTACTGTTTATAAGACAAAATGCTGTGGAATTAGCTTTGAGTAAAGTCCAGGGTAAATGATTAGTATATTTCTTATTCCAATGTTTTTACTTTTTTCTAGGACGACCTGGACATCAGATTCCTAATCTATTGACTTCGAAGGCTATTGATTCTAACATTATACTTTTGAGAAAGGAATATGCTTGGCATATTGGAGGAGCACTCTCTCACCAAGACCTGGAAGATTGGAACCTTTTGTATCATAGTTCTGTCAATGGTCTTAGTTTTAATACATTCTTGGGCAACATTTCGTAAGTACATTTTTTTTCCATTGAAGCATCCTACTGCTCTAAATTAGTAGATTTCTGTCAACGTCACACATAAAATCAAAATTGCAGAAATTAACCCTAGAGGAGATTGTGAATAGCTTGGCCTTTCATTTAATCAATGGGGTTAAATCTAGAAGAAACAACACACAAGATGACTTGCAGGACGGACACATTCTTTTTACTATAATGATATCTCCGGTATATTTAAATATTGAGTGCCCTCTGAAGTGTTGCAAGCTTCATGGCAGTGTTATCAATGACAAATGGCCATAATTCTGCCATTAAACATGCCATTGCAGCCTTTGGCACAGCCATAGCAGGTCTCCCTTCACATATTGCCTATGGCAGTTGGCCAAAAATCCGCCATGCCATGGCAGCATGGCACTACTATTTAAAAACACCGCTTCATGGGCTGATTGCTGTTGCAGTTTCTGTTTAGTGTTTTTAATGCATGGTATATTTTTTTTATAAAAAAAAAAAACAGACTGTTAATTTGAGATACTGAAACTTAGCTAGGATTTGGTACTACACATGGACTACAATTGGGTTTATTCTTTGTTAATTTTACAAACCAATAGCTATGAATAGGTTTTAACTATATGTTAGGAGCCTTGTTATTACAATGCATAGCTAAAGACTTATCTTAGACTTAGTTCTACCATACGTGTAAAAATTGTAAGCAACGTGTAACTAATTTTTATTACTATTATGATTATGATAAGATTGATTAAAAAGAAGCATAGTTTGTCAATTTATCGGCATCTATTGTTTTATGGGGTTTAAAATGCTAAAAATGACGGTTAAATTCATTTCATTTTCTTTTTATCTACAAAACATTTATGTCTGTTTCTGAACTGCTCTGACTAAGCCCTATGTAGGATTGGAAATTTGGAATACCTATTTGACTCTTAATTTCAACTGCAGAAATCATGCAGGCCCAACTGTGTTAATTATTAAGGATAAAGAGGGTTATATATATGGAGGGTATGCTTCTCGACCATGGGAGCGGCATGCTGATTTTTACGGAGACCTGAAATGTTTCCTTTTTCAACTAAATCCAGTGGCATCTATATTCAGGCCAACTGGAGCAAACAATAATCTGCAATGGGTAACTACTATCTACTTGTTTCTGCCTGTGTGATCACAGTCTACACTTTGAATTGGATTTTATGGAATTAGATAGCTACTTGCTATCCAATTTGTTATAGATTTATTATCCTTGTTTAACTCTTGAATGTCCATGTATTGTGTAGTGTGCTATCAACTTCAGTTCAGAGGACATTCCAAATGGCATTGGTTTTGGGGGACGAGTGAATCACTTGGGTTTGTTTATATCAGCAAACTTTGATCAAGGACATACATTTTCGTGTACCACGTTTGGTAGCCCTTGTCTCTCCAAGACTAACCGTATATTACCAGAAGTAATAGAATGCTGGGGAGTCACACAAGATGCGACACAAGACAAGAATGATGCTGTCAAGGGCACTATTCTGGAGAGGTTCAAGGAAGATCGCAACATGCTCAAAATGGTAGGCCTAGCAAATTCCACCGAGTAAAGTATTGCTTGTATGCGTTTGATATAATCCACCCATTGGCCTTTTAATATCATTGTTCATATGCCATGAGAAATACAACTTTATGTAGCGATTATCTGTGTTAAATAACATATTGTGAAGCCTTTCTTTTATAATTCTTTTTGATACCTTGAGAATAATAATTATCATAAATTGGGGCTGTACTGTACTTGCATGGTAGATACATGCGAAGATTTCTTAAGCACCCGTGCTTGATAATGCTAACAGTATACAACAAAAATCTACAAAATTTTAATGGGTATATGATCAATTTGGTCCCTATATTTTATACTCACTTTCAATTTAATCCCCGTACTATGGAAATACATAATTTAGTCCACAATTATACAAAAGTATCGACAATTTAATTCTACAGTCAAGTCTCCTTTGTTTCATTCAATTAGAGCATCTCCAATGTAAGGAATCCAATTGGGTTTCTTAAGTAACTTTTTGTGGTCTTTGCAGTACTTTTTGTGGTCCACACAGTGTCATATCACTCTTAAGGAATTCACCAAATATTTTGCTCCAATGCAAGAAACCATAAGGAATTCAAAAAAATTCACATATTTATTTTTTTTTAATAAAAATTAAAATTTTGTCAATTTTCATAAATATAAATTAAAATAAATAAAACAAAATGCGTAACAATATAAAACAAAATTTTACATAATAATAAATAATTAAACACAATAACATCAAAATAAATAACGAGTTAGTTTTTCAACAGCTTGTTTCATAAAATAAAATTTTGAACATAACATACAACAATGATCTACATTGTTAATAACTGCATACAAAGTAAATGAATAACAACTAATTCGAACATAAGGACTAACTTTAATTAAATAATTTCTTCCTAATATGGTCACAATATTTTTCGTGTTTTTCACGTTGTTTATCTGACATGTTGGATGTATCTTTCATGAGGATTTCATACTCCATACGCCTTTCTTGTGCCTCCTTTAACTAAATAAGTTTTAATGTATTTGCATTCTTCTCATTCATTACACTTTCTATGCTAGATAAATTGATATTGCTAGAAACTTCTTTTCCTTTGCTCTTTCTTTTTGCTGTTTTTTGTCCAATTGGACGAGACATTGGCGAAGGCGAATCATATTCTTCGGCTTCAACGGGTGTCTCGGTGTTAGAAGACGACGAGTAATTTCCACCTGCAGAAACCTTTGTTCTTTTTGAAGAATTTGACATAAAATCTGCATCGAATTTTGGCTGATCTTTCAACAACAATCAAGCATGTTCAACCTCAAATTTTTTTACCTGATCCTGTGAGTAAATCAAGTGAGCATTAGCCATACAATCATTCTCTGAACTTCCACTTCTCCTATGCTTATATGCTTGTTTCTAGCACGCGTTAAACTTTTGAACTGCTGGGTGGATCCTGTTCCACCGAGATTTCAACTGAGTCGATCTTCTTTCACAAAATAACCCACTTTCGCACACATTGTCATTGTTGTATGCATTTTTAATCCTTGTCCAATATTGCTTTGATGTTTGGTCGACATCGATTATTGAATCCTTTGACACATTGAGCCACGATCGGATGAGAATCACATCTTCTGCCACCGAGAATGTTGTACGTGATTTTTTCTCACTACCATTGTTGTCACCCTCATCTAGTAGAATATTTTCTACACCCATTTTGGATTCAAATTCATTCATAGGAGGTGAAATATTGGATAACGAAGGCCTATAACACGTGTTTGGATTAATGAGGGGTGATGGTTGACTACAAAATTGTGGATTTTGAGAACTACCACCGGTAGGTGACTCTACATTAGATGGAGGATGCATATACCACATGTGTGGGGGTGTGGATACATCATATACTGAGGTGGATTTTGTGATTTTTCACTGGTAGAGGGTGGTTGAGGATACATAAAGTATGGCGATGGATGTGGGTTACTTTGCGAATTTTCACTGGTTGGGGGGTGGTTGATTTTGCAAAAAATTATAAACACTTTGATAATACTGATTGGGATCCTTTCCAGAGAAAATAAAAAAGATTGAAAATAGATTGGAACACCAAAAATTTGAAGTGTGAATTGCACTGCAAAAAAGAAGAAAAATGAACTATATTTATAAACAAGCATTCCTTCAATGGGCATTTTACTCCAACGGATTCATTTAACGGTCATTTTAGTTCAATGGTTATATTTATTACCGTTACTTTTGTTTGCCTTTATTATGGTCAAATTGTGAGTGTTAATTCTTTTTTACATTCATTCAACGGATTCAATTCAAATTGTGAGTGTTATTTTTGTTTGCCTTTATTATGGTCAATGGCTCTTTTATTTTTATTTTGTGCATTCAATTTTTTGCTTTGTGCATTCAATTTGTCCAGATTCAATTTTTATTTTGTGCCTTTATTAAGTCTTTATTTTCATTCAACGGATTTAATTTTTATTTTGTGCATTCAATTTTTCAAATCAGCACACGCATCCCTCACTGCCCTCACCTCTTTTGCTTTGTCCAGAACCTTCCAACATATACTTTGTGCACCATATTTCCCATTAATAAGCAAAACCCACTCATTTCAAAATCAACATATTATTAATTACAATAAATAAGAATAAGCGATTGCAACAATTAAACACAGATTTAGTGAACAAACAATAAAACTTTTAATTTTAACTTCTGTTTTAATTATTGAGGATATTTATAGAGTTTTTAACATTGAAGGTATATGCATTCTTGTGAACAAATTATACCATGCATGCTAGCAAGAATCAAATGGCCATTAACATGCCGGAAAAAAAAAACAATTATTACAAATTAGTCACATATTAGATTTAAATTTAAATCAAACAATTAGATATTAAATAAAAAAAATAAGAAAACTACATGAATAGGGTTGAATAATTTTCCTATTCTAAACTGATTGAAATTAAAAAAAAAAAAAAGAAGATTCATTCTCAATTAAAACTGTTGCCATGAAGTTCAAAGTTATGATTTATTTCTCAATTAAAATTCTTACCATGAAGATCCAATAATAATTACTTGCAACTTGCAAGTAACAGCTGCGATGTTTACGCAACAAAGAAACCAACATATTAGCAAATACTATTCTCCCACAAAAAGAAGCTTTTTTTTTCACTCACACCACACACACCTCCAGAAGCTTCTCCTTTGGCTTTTTCCCACGCGTTCTCCTTCTGTTCCCACACTTTCTCCCTATTCTCCCACAATCCCTTGGTCTTCCCCACACCCACAGCTCTCTCTTCTCCACACCCACACCTGCAGCTCTTTCTTCCCCACTCAACCCACTCTACCCTCTCTCTCCGCTTCTCACACGGGTTCCTCTCTCTCCACCCACTCCAAAAGCTTCGAGAACGCGAACAGGGTTGTTGTCGGGGTCGCCGTCGGGGTCAGGGTCGCCGTTGCCTTTGCGATACGTCACTGTCGCTCCTCTCCTCTTCACGGTCAGTATTGGTTTCATTTTTTTTGCAACTGTTCTTCATCTTCCTATTTTGATTCATCAATTTGGGGAGAAAAGGTTGGGAATAACAGAAATTGGGGAGAAACGAATGGGAAGAAACGGTTCCTTATATAAGAAACCCAGGATCCACGCTTCATATCAGTTCTGCCACGATACTGTGCTCCAACACGGACGAAACCCCAAGATATGGGTGCTTAGCTTAAGAAACGCAGTAAGCATCTCCCATTGGAGATACTCTTAATATTTATGACGATGTGATGCGTTAAAGTCGACATGGCAAATCCAAGTGGTGGAAGAGGCATGTGGGGACCAAATTGTTAGTTGGATTATGTTAGTTTTTTTTTATACCTTTTATTAAGTTATCACAAATTGACATTTCACTACTCTTCTTCCTTTTTACATTTTGTGTGTAAGAGATTGAACTGTGGGTTTTCTGCTTATTCCCACCTTTGCTTTGTCAGTGGCCATGAAGATGCGACAGCAAATGGTGGCATTTGATTTGTGGTCATCGTGTACTTTTGATTTCTCCATGTGTGTTGAAGACAATGAAAGGCAACTTCGTAAAGTAAGGTTTTGGCATATGTAGAGGGTGAACAATGTTACTGAAGTCATTGAAGAATGAATTAATGAATGTGTGGATTGTCCATGACCTGTGTAAAGCTTGTGGTGGATATAGTCAGTTTTGAAAGATGTTTTATTTGGTACCAGGAAGAGGGTTTGAGGATGGTTTAACTATGTTTTGAATGATGAGGATGTGTTAGCATCCTGTAACACATCTTTCCTTGATCCAAACAAGGTTGTTTACATATATTTTGACCATGTAATAGGTGCCACGTTGAAGATTCTCATTGATGGTGTGTCTGATGTTGTTGATGAGGCAATAGTTGGCAGCACAAACGAAAAAATGATTGATGGTGAGGATGCATATGTAAATGATGGTTTAACAAAAACACATAGTTGTCATTGAATAATGTTTGCAATTTAATGGTACATAATGGTAGTGGATTATTTTGTCATTAAATTATATATCTTGGGGACCATTTTGTCACTATAAATGAAAGTATTATCACAAAATTAGAAGGAAAAAAAAGCCTTCTCAACATAGTTGTTACTTTTTTTTTGTAAATTTTAAAAACAAAAATCATTAACATTTTAATCCAAAATACTGTTGATTGACATGGAATGTATCTTGTATGTCTAACCCAGGGTGCAGCTTCCACTTCCACCACGTGGATTTGCCACATCATGTTTAACATGTCATGTCGTCATAAAAGTTAACTAGAACGAAAAGACTTGATGGTATAATTAAATTGTTGATAGATTTGCATAATTGTGGACTAAATTGTGTATTTCCATAATATAGGGACTAAATAAAAGGAATATAAACTAACGGGACCAAATTGATCATCTATCAAAATTTTAATACACTCTATTATTAGTTAAACTTTTATTGAAATCTACAAAATCCAAGAGAGACTCATAAAATGTAGCATTTAAAAAATGTAATTTTTAATAAATTTTAATTAATGAATAAAATTGTGTTAGAAAGTGACAAAGTGTATTGATAATAATATTTCTCACTGCAAAGTCGAAATCCAAGTTACCCAGTAACATGAATCCTTTCCATGTAAAATATAAAAGGATTCGACTTAGGAATTCATATAGGTGTCAAAATGGACAGTCTAGTCCGATCCGAAATTTTTATGGGCTGCATTTTTGTGGTCCGGTGTTATGACCCAAAACAGGCCTATTTGAGTGTGTTTATTATTAACGATGATTTCCATTTCATATATTTTTTTCTTTTGAACAAACGCACCAATGACCATTTTACTAATCAACAATGATATCTATTTTTTTTAATCTTGTTCTACCTCATTTTATTTTATATTTCTCCCTTTATTTCATCCGTCATATATTTTTTCATTTTCTTTACGTTTTCCTTTCTTTTTTTTCCCTTCTTTTCACCACTCGTGTTTACATCATAAAAGTAGAATATATATACCATTTGGACTTGACTTTAATAATTGATGAATAAGAAAGTATTGCACATGAGCTACGTAATAGTGAAATGATTATGGTCAAGGATAGGGAGCAAGTTGATTTTTAGCCAAGATTCGAAACCCAACAGCTTCCCCGACATTATCAAGAAGCATAATGCTTGGCATTGAACAACTAAGCACGTCACCTCACATGTAGGGGTCAGGTGAAAATATCACAGTAGTAGGAGATAAGGGTGATTTAATATAGTTCAACTCAACCTAATGCAACTTTAACTGGTCAAAAAATGAATAGATTGAGTTTTAAGAGTGGATTGAAAATCTTGTCCAATTCAATTGTAGATGGGCTGTAAGTTATGTTGGATTAATCCGTCATAATTTAAACGAAAAAGTCATGAAAGGACGTTTGATAAATTAATATACTAAATAATAAATAAAAACATAAATAATTCAAATATAAATATATCGCTAATGAGTTCATCTAAACATCTAAATATTACAAATAAAGAAAATCCAACCAAAGTCAAAACTGGAACTTGGATTATCACCTTAAGTCTTTTTTTTTTTCTGAAGAAACTAGATGATAATCTTTAATGTACTGTTTTTTTTATCATTTTTTTATTTGCATATCTCGAATTCAAAATCTCATTTGCTTAAGAGAATTGAACACATTTCACTCATACTAACAATATGTGTGATAAGATTTTTCATTAAATTTTCTTCTATTAGTTTATAAAAAAAATAATAGTGACATTAAAACATTTCATTAAACTATGTAGGTAATAAATTTAAGTTTAAAATATGAATTTTCACTGAATATATTATACATATGTTAAAGTTGTACCAATAAAACCTAATTAAAGTAATTGCACAAGGTGTGTAAGTTTTGTACACCCTTTAATAATGTCTTTCACGGATTGGGATTTCAATATTTTTCTTCTTAAATGTTATATAGGCACAAATTATTATTATCTACTCAAATTGTACTCAGTTCCGTCCCTAATTTCTATGAGTTCCAAAATATCAAAACTCCAAATTAAATGTCAAAATTGATTATTCTAATGACTTAATGCTTTATTTGATATAAAAAAAATATGAAAGGAAGGAAAAAGAAAGAAAAAATTGAAATCTAATATGTACGCAAAGAGTTTTGTAATTGAATAACAGTAAAATTGCTATACAAGGCGCGACATGTGAATGTAATGTACAGAAAAGTTAACGGATAAATTAATAAATACGGCAAATCTTGATATGATTATAATGAAAATTTTATGCCTGTCTAGTGCCAGGGTTTACAAAGAAGCGGGACATAATTTGACAAGGAAAAAGGTGACAATGATTATAAAAATATTTTTAAAAAAAACATCATAAATTTGAAGATAAAATTCTATTTTAGTCTTTATTATAATTTCTTTTATCATCATATCAGAAGATATTTTTTTATTACTTTCCTAAAAAAATAAAAAATAAAAATCATTTCATCCACCTACAAGTGATTCCTTTATCAATTACTTGTCACACATTTAAGTTTAAATATTTGATCATAATTTTATGCTGGGAAATTCTTGTCTAGGTTGCTTTCCAATGGCACTTCCAAATGGAAATTAATTAGCAGTCCCACCGGCAAATTTAATCTATTAAAAAAACCAATTCATGTCACCACACTAGTTGTAATTAGATTTATATTTTAAAAAATAAACTTTACCAAAAATGTGGTAGCTATGAACCTATGACAAACTAGAAACTTCAACGAAAATCCAGTAATTTGATTTATATTTAAATTACACGAGTTTGGGAAATTTATATACTTACATCGATACAACTTTTATTTTTAAGCGTGACATTTTAAAGAAGTTCTGCACGAAAACATTCTGCTGATAGCTAACAAAGAAGCATTGTAAAATAAAATTAGGGTCAGTCAAAGCAAACAATAAATTCTTCATAGTACGTAGAAATAGAAAATGGAGCATCAAAACAACATCAGTTGTTCAAATAAGCATCGTATCCCTTGATAAAGTACGCCTTATATACTTCTTAACAAGTAAATGCATCAGACTTTGTCTTGGAGATTTAAGAGCGGTGAGAATCATCCCTTGGATTTGATTTTTTTCGTTCATGATGAATTGGAGATCATCGAACTTGGGTTATGCATGGGGATGATTATGAACATTTGTTAGTGCTTGATTTGAAAACTAAATGCGCAAAGATTTGTTGTATGAATTAAAAGATCCAAATGAGTGTGATACTATGTGCTTAGAAATCGATATTTCTGAGAAATGGTTATAATAGTTTAATTAGATGGAGATCTTAATTAATTATTCATGCTATATAATAGCAGAAGTAGTTCATGCTTATTCCAAATCGATAGTTTTAGATTCTCTATATATTATCCACGAAAAGCTTTCCAATGTCTGCTTGTGACAAAAACTGCTTACATATCAGCTTGACAAGACATAGATGTGAAGTATTATCTGATAACTAGTGTAATAATATATTGATATAGATAAACCGGATTAGGATCACATTTGCATTCATATCATTAAGTTTACAAATCAAACTATAACACTTAAATGTTTCCTAAACATTAAAAATATTTCCTCGCAATAAGTACCATAATTTTGAAAAAAAAAATGTTATTATTTAATTCACAATAACAATTAGTTATTAATATAATTTCATAAATGTAAATATAAATATATCATACAAAACATTTATAATAATGATTACAACTTACAAGAAGCATTTATTATAACTTTCCCTGCAATATAATACATACCCCTACCTATCCATTATATTGAGCATATGTTTACTTCATAGATCCATCCAGAGAATTATAGATAGGCAGTTTTATTCAAAGAAGTAACTAGTAGTACTGCATTTTTTTATTACACACACAGAAAAAAAATCTTGAAAAATAAAAATAATAATAATTTTTCTGAAACAAACTTTCACGGCTTCACCTTCCTTTTCACAAATTCCAAAAAGAGCGGTTTTTTTTTTTTTTGTGTGTGTGTGTGTGTGTGGAAGTAACCCAGAAATTGAAGCTTACAACTTGGGATTAACAGAAAACTTTCTTACAGCTTTAACAGAAACATTGGTAACACTGTAACCTCCATCCACAACTAGGTTGAGCCCACTCACGTACTTTAACTCATCGCTAGCGAGAAACAAAGTAGCTTCTGCCACACTCTCTTCCTTCATAACCACTCCCTTCAAGTTCCCTGCCTCCGCAAACAGTTTCTCTACCATCTCCTTTTTCATCTCGGTTCCACGTGTCATCAGAGGAGTGGCCACCGCGTACGCTGAAACCCAATTAACTCTGATTCCATGCTTCCCCAGTTCCACGCACAGGTTCTTCATTTGAGTCACCGAAGCAACACTAGAGGTGAACGCAATGCTCCCTCTTTTTTCAGGAATCATCACCCTAGCGGCGTGTTTGGCGGCGTCGAAATCAACGAAGACCTTCACCTCGAAAACCCACTTCAGGTCAGCGTTGTCAAGCGCCGTGATGGAAGGGCTCATGCTGCCAACAGCGTCGGCGTTACTGAACAGGATGGCGAGCTTTCCGTGACGCGAGACGGCAGCGTTGACGGCGGTTTGGACGTAGTTATCGTTGGTGACGTCGCAGTGAACATAGGAAATGTTGTTGTCGGAGGAGTAGAGGTTTTGGCAAAGAGAGTGTCCGAGGTTGTCTTGGATGTCGGCGATGATGACCTTGGCACCGTGGCGAAGGAAAAGCCTCGCGGTGGCTTCGCCGATGCCACTGGCTCCGCCGGTTATGAGTGCCAATTGCTTTGTAACCTGCATGCTTGGAAAGGTAAGTGCTCCAAAACTATAGTCATGTTAATTTAGTGAATGATAGATATGATACGAGTTTGAATCATATATGTTTAGAGAATAACTATGAGTTTAAATTATGATTTGATTACCTCATAGCGATTGAAGTGTGTGTGGAGGAGCACCCTTGCATGTTTCTTCTTAAGCCTTATCGTTATCAGATAACTAGGGAATGCTTTAAGTGCATTATTCATGAAACAGTAGCTTATGGGGCCATTAATTAGGAGTACCGAGTACGTACCAGGCCATTCTTTGTAAACAAAACAAAACAAAGAAAATGAAACAGTAGCTAACTTACCTATTTTATATTTGTTTTCTTCACTTGTTCCGCTTTTTATCACACAAACTGTTTTTTTATTTCTTCTTCTTTATTTGTGGTCTCTTCTGTCGTGTGGACACAATCACACAACTATTCAACAACGAGACAAAAAACATTTGAGAGTTTGTACTCTGCTCATGATACTTTGGGATTTTCATACCGTTAATTTTTTAATCAATCAAATTATATATAATATTTTTATTAATTATTTTTTGTTTTTTAAATTAATCATTGATTATTTTTTAAAATTTTTAAATTACTATTATTTTATGTCAGAAAATATGATTAAATATAATTTTCAAATTTTAAACCCTAATTTCTTTTTAGTTTTTTTAAATACTTTTTATAAAACCTATGCTTAAAAAAATAAAATCTGTACTTCAGAAATAAATAAATAAAATTTAAACTATAAAAATCTCTTGATATTTTTTTATAAAAAGTGTTAAAAGTAACTAAAAATATTTTAGGGTTCAGATTTCTAAAGTTATTTTTAATCATATTTTTCAATTTTAAAAATTATAATTTTAAAATTTTAAAAAATAATAATCAAGGATTAATTTTAAAAAAATGACGTGTAATTTGATTGATTAAAAAGATAACAGTATGAGAATCCCCCATATTATTGGATCATCACAGAAACTCTCAAAACATTTTTCTAAATGATTGCTTTGGACAACCACGATGGTTCTTGCCTTTTATAGATTTTTGAGTTTTTTTTTAAAAAATATACTTTACTTTGCGCTAACTCTAAGGAAAACAATGTACGTACTTACATGGTAATTAATATAAGTATAATATATCATATAATGTGATAGAAAAAAGAAATCAATTACGTACATAGTTTGAGACCAATATATATTATCCCCATAGACGGATTCAGAAATCCATCTAGAGGGCCAAAATTTTTCCTCGTTTGTCATTGTTATCATGTTGTTATTATTATTATTATTATTATTATTATTATTATTATTATTATTATTAATGTTACTAGCATGTCAATTTGTGATTGTGAATTGATGTTTCTAAAGTGCTTTGAGAACAAGTCCAGAGTAGACAAAGGCTTGAAAATGCATCTTGCATGTGTGAGTCTCAGTCTAGCATAACTGCATAAGGGGAATACTTATATATATACATTGTTAGCTGTTACCAAATTATGTAAAGGGTTATCATGGGGCGTAACAGAGGCTCTAATTTGCTAGAGAGCTTCACATTTCTAATGTGATCTTTGAGATGGATTCTTTGGTTGTAGTCCACATGATTCATACTGGGAGGGCGCGACGCGATCCAAGGTTCTCCAACCCATAGTAAACGATCGAGAAATTATGGGGCAGCTTGCCTCTAATGATTAGTCCCTTATGTGGTGCATGTTTTAAGAGAAACTGATTTCCTAGCCACAACAAGCTAAAGGGTCATGAAGGAAGCTTTGACTTTGTCTGTTTTTATCATCCTTCCCCGCTTCTTTCTCATATTCTATTTAACGACACTTCAGATGTCTCTTTACAAATATAAATTCAACACTCACTACAAAAAGAAAAAATCAGAATTTACGTACGTAATATGACATTAACAGAATCATTTTGATCTTTATTGTCACTTTAGCAAACTATGTCATGTCAAGAATTTCTGTTAAAAAATTGACAGTAATCTAAAAATGTATCAAAATTATTAAATTTTAAAAATATAAAAAATCAAATGCACAATAATTTTTTTAAGAGATTAAAATTGTACAATCTTAAAATTATAAAGATGAAAAATATATTTAAACTTTTCACTTTCTGTAGTATACTTTTTTATTCATCCAAACATTTATTTTTAATTTTATTTACATTTAATTTATTTCTTTTTCTTTTCTTCTTACTTTCATCTTCTTTCATTTCCCTCATAATCCATACAAAACATGTAAATCAAACTAAACAATCCTAAAATACACACATTTTTGTACCAAAGTTCTTCAGTTTCTGTATAATTGGATTTGGCTCACATGAAGGGAGATATTTTCAGACACCGGGTTATCTCTTACCTTGACTAAGGTTGAACGATACTGCCACAGACACACTGCCACATGCCTACGGGTATAATTATTGAGATGATTCAAGAGCATTTCGATTTCAACATTTTTTTTTGCTATAATAATATATTAGTATTTTTTAATTAATAATTTTAAATGAATCTAACAAATAATATCATATACATCATTAGTATTGATAACTATTATTATTATTATTATTTGATAAAAAAAATACACTACAGAAAATCCATGTTTAATAAAACTAAACTCCTAACAGAAAATTAATAAGCAAAAGGATAGGATAGCTTAAAAGGTCGTTTCAATTGTGCCTTTTCTCTTGGATTGCTTGAATACAAAAATTAAGGAACACGTGTAATAAATGACTATGGAGTATGGAACATCTGTCCAGACAGTGGACACGTGTCAATATTTCTTGCCAATTTTCCTATCTTGTATATTCTCTCTCTTCTTTGTTGCATTCAACAGTTTTAATTAAAATTAATTTTATTAACATTAAAATAATTGAGTTGCTTTTGTTCAATGGTCAATCCTAATTAATGAGTATAGAGTATGTCCTTGTTGATGTTTTATCCGAATTGCTTTAATAGTATGAATATAAAGACCTTCTTTCGTAAAAAGTAAAAAAGCAATTTAATTTAAATTTTGTCCTTCATTTCTAATAAGATTATATCATTGTGGACCCTTGTTTAGGAAAGGAATTGCTATCCTTATCTCCAATGCCACAATTAACAATTGACGAATATGAATATCTAATATATTTCCCCTGGTATTCTTGCCCATAGTTTTGAAAAAGGGTTTCTAACTTACTTAATTTAAATTTTGTCCTTCATTTCTAATAAGATTATATCATTGTGGACCCTTGTTTAGGAAAGGAATTGCTATCCTTATCTCCAATGCCACAATTAACAATTGACAAATATGAATATCTGATATATTTCCCCTGGTATTCATGCCCATAGTTTTGAAAGGGTTTCTAACTTATTCGATCATGGTACTGGGTTTATAGTTAAACGGGTGGATCTTAGTTTATTTATATAATCCGATTTATAATAAAAAATTAATTTGTCTTAAACTTTTCTCCTAGTGCATTGACATTCACAAGTTTTAAAAAACACATTAAAAAAATGACTATTATCTCAATCTTTAACATCAAAGGCATCAACAAAATTATATATCAATATTTACACTAAAATGAAACATCAACAAAAATATATATCAATATCTACACTAAAATGAAATATCATCATATTACATAAATGTAGATTATAAAAAAATCAATCCAAAGTTCTAAAAAATGATTTGGGATCACAATTTCACTTATAACCCAATCTTAATTGTGATTACTTCTAAATCAATTTAACTCAACAAAAAATGCAATTACAACTACAAAACACACTCAACAATGAATTAAAAGACCAATTTAACTCAAAATCACACTAAAAAAACTAAAATAAAAAGAAAAATAAATAAATTTAGTTTGATTCACTTTGGATAACATTGCACTTCTAATGAGATAGAGACAACATGACACAATGATGAGAGGAAGGAAGGAAAGGTTGATGAGCGAAGTGACGGTGTAGAGCGATTGAACAAGATTGTGAGAGGAAAAAAGATAAATCAATAAGGTTTCTAAAATAAAAATGCATTCAAACTAAAACTAAGTTATTTCCCCTGTCATCGAACAAAAAAAAAATATAAGTAATCCGATTTGAACTGATGGATAACCGGTATGATTACAAACCCGACTAAATTAATTAGGATCATCTCAGATAAAAAATACATCTTGATTAAACTTATGACTCAATTCAATTCAAGTAATAAATCACAATTTAATCGGTTGGACCGCTGAATCTACCCTAGTCTTAAAAACTTTGTTGCTGCCTATAAGCCATGCTTCGGAGAACGGAAATAGATACTCTCCATTTCCGATTTCCTCGGTTTCTTCCATTTCCATAAGCTTTAAAATAAATAAAGTAACATTTACTTTCTCAAAATTTGGTAGTAAAAGAAATTGATAGAAAAAGAAATGGAGAGATCCAAACCCTGTGAGAACATTTAAGCTTTAAGCTTTAAGCTTCAAAGAGGCGTGATTTTTTTTTTCACAAGTAACTGTAAAACAAAAATACTAAGACAACCATTCACTTTATTATTTTTTAAATTAAAAACAGAACAACTTGAAATAACCCAGAAATTGAAACTTCCAATTTGGGCTTAAATATTAAAAGAAAACTTTGTGAAAGCTTGTTCGGCAGAAGAATTGGTGGTACTATAACCTCCGTCCACAACTAGATTCACTCCACTCACGTATTTTGACTCATCACTAGCCAAAAACAAAGTTGCTTCTGCCACATCCTTTTCCTTTAAAACCACTCCCTTCAAGTTCGCCGCCTCCAAATATATCTCCTCTGCTTTCTCCTTCTCCATCATCATCGTACGTGTCAGCATAGGAGTCCCCACCGCATAGGGCGAAACACAGTTAACTCTGATTCCATGTTTCCCCAATTCCACGCACAGGTTCTTCATCAAACCCACCACCGCGTGCTTCGACGCCGCGTACGGGTGCGCCGAACCCGCATTCGATACCGAAGCGATGCTAGCAGTGAAAACAATGCTCCCTTTCTTTCTGGGAATCATTACCTTAGCGGCGTGTTTGGCGGCGTAGAAGGCACCGAAGACGTTCACCTCGAAGACACTCTTCAGGTCACCGCTATCAATGGCCGTGATGGAGTTGGAAGAGTCGTAACGGCCCGTGATGCCGGCGTTGCTGAAGAGGATGTCGAGCTTGCCGTGTTGGGAGACGGCAGCGTTGACGGCGGTTTCGACGTCTTTGTCGTTGGTGACGTCGCAGTGAACATAGGAAATGCCGTTGTTGTTGTTGTCGGAGGAATTGAGGCTTTGGCATAGGGAGTGTCCGAGGTTGTCTTGGATGTCGGCGATGACGACCTTGGCACCGTGGCGAAGGAAAAGCTTGGCGGCGGCTTCACCGATGCCACTGGCTCCGCCGGTTATGAATGCTACTTTGCCATCTAACCTGCAAGCGCATGCTTGGAAGGGTAACTGCTTCAGAACAGAGTAGTTAACATAATCATGGAGTAATAAAACCTAATTGTTAATACATGAATTTGAGTACGTAGTGATTTTGATTACCTCTTGGAGAGTGGAGCGTCTGAGTCTGAGGAGGAACACCCTTGCATGGCTTTCTTTCTTTCTTCTGAAGCTCTATTATTGGATAGAGAAAAGGAAAGGGAGAATACCTGTTTTTGAATAAAGCAATATAATATTGGCTTTAGTGTGGTGTGAAACCTACTCTATTAGCATCCTTTCATGAATCTCACGGATGCGCAATATTACCCCAGCTTATCCATAAAGTAAGACCTGTTTTTGAATTGCTGACACTGACACTTCATAGATTTTGCCCCAACTTTTTGTTTCTTTTCTTTAAGTGTTTGGTTTAATATGGGAATTTTATTTAACTAATCTAGAATTCTGTAAAAAAAATAAGTAAAATTTAACTAAAAATTATTTCTATTAAAGATTAAAGTCAAGTATTATTTGAATAATTTAATTTTAACTTCAATATAATCGTTTGATCACTTGATTAGTTGTAAACATTTGAAGATGAATTAATTGGGCATAAAGCAATATTGATACTGGACGACATAATTCCAATAATAATAACTGCTGTTGGTATAGATAGATGAAGTAAGATTTGTGAATGCATTATGTGAATTTAACGTATGTTTTTGAAGAATATCTAGCTAAAGAAACAACGTTGGTAAGTATCTCGTAAAAATTAAACACCAGCATCTATGAAACAAATTAACAACAGTCAAATTAATTTCAAGAGGTGGGAACAATGTGTTGTGATGGACTGGAGATCTATCTTTTTTTCTTCAAATAATAGGGTAACTATGAGGTTTTTTGGGCTCCAACTAGCTTAGATCTAAAACATTGCATTTATTTAAAAGCATACATAAACTCAAATTTAATTAAAGTAAGGAAGTGACTAAACAAAACATATGACTTTTAGAAAAAAAATGCCAACTTCTAAGTTCTGATGACAGTCTTCATTTATATATATATATATTAAAACGTTTACATAAGCCCATAATCACATTACCAAACGATAGCAAGCGGAATTGTTTTTGAGCATGTGAAGTGTCAGATATTTCTCTAGCTACAAGAATCGATCTCCTCTTAACACATAATTTTTTTTCTTTCTAATGAATAAAACTTAAAGCAAAATATTTATATTTATGTTATTATGTTTTCAATCAAATAATAATACATTAATTTTTTTAATATTAAATATTCTTCATTAAAAGAAAAGTTACTGAATACGAAAATTCAAAAATTCAAAATCGAGAATAAACAAGTTAGATATGACACTCTCGAATGGAATCTTAATTTTTGAACACCTTAAATACTTTGTTGACATCTTTATTTTTTAATTTTTTTCAATTGTTTATTCATGACTTACATTCAATAATCAATGTGTTTCTCATTCATGACTTACAGTGAAGTATGTTTATTAGTTGGTCACTTAATTAAAATTACAATGTTCCAGAATCCAGAGGCATGCTATTTTATTGTGGGGAGGGGCGTAAATTGTATTAGCTGGCGAGTGGGGTGATATATTTGACTGGTTAATTGTGAACACTGGGAAAGTGTGGGGCTATACTGTTAATAGTGTTATTAACTTATGTATCCAGTGTACAGCTTGACGAGTGAATTGGGTACAACTTGTGCTCTTTTCACCTTATTATTAATATTTTTTTATGACAAAAAATACCTATTATCATTATTATTATTATAATTATTGTCATTATTATTATCATTATTATTATATCAGGAGTGTCTACTGTCTATATCCAAGAAATTTCCAAATATTATTTTCCTGTTGGAAGCATTCTCTGTACTTGAAGGTCTTCATCAGTTGCTGTATTATTGGATCATATATCATGTTCACATGGAGGGAGATGCTTTTTGGACATCGGGAATCTCTTACCTTGACAAAGGTTGAACAATACTGCCACTTGCAGGAGAACAGTGGCCAATGTACAACGTTTGGCAAAAAATTTTCCCTAAATGTCACGCTCTTTATATTAATTCTCAAATTGTCACATCTCCTAATTGGTTGGTAATAGGAGGGAAATAAGACTGTTAAGTTGGCGCTTCCATATTGGCCACATAATTCGTTACAGTGGTCAGCGAATTATGTGTGTCAAGCCCAATATGTAATTGTTCAGGACACGTGGCCTATTTCTCTTACACTCCCAACGAATTACGTGGCATATGTCACGTGTCAGCTCCCCATTAAATAATCAATATATTTAAAATTTCAAAATTGTGCATAAACTTCAAACGGTCATAACTTTTGACTAGAACGTCTGATTGAGACGAAATCGGTGGCCAAACGCTCAAAATTGAGAGGAGAAGCCCTTGGCAAATTCCTAAAGGGGATTTGGTCAAAAAAAATTCTAAAAAAAGCCTCTAAATGCCTCAAAATTAGGATTTAAGATTCAATCATCCAAAAAAATTAGTTTTGTCTACTTTTTTAATTATTTAATTAGTTAATTTAATGTTATTTTTTATTTTTTCAATTACTTCTCTAAATTTCGAGCGTTTTGACATATCGTACGTCTCCATCGGACATTTTTATTAAAAGTTATGATGTAAAATTGATAGTGCCAAATCCCCTTTCGAAATTTGCCAAGGGTTTCTCCTCTCAATTTTGAGCGTTTAGCCACCGATTTCGCCTCAATCAAGCATTCCAGTCAAAAGTTATGACCGTTCGAAGTTTATACACAATTTTGAAAGCTTGTCACGTGGCATACGTAATTCGCTGGAGGCCCAAGCGAAATTATAGGGTGCTAACATGTGGCATTAAAAGGCGTTGACAAGTCGTATTTCGCAGGCCCCCAAAGCGAAATATGTCATGAGCGACACCTATCCTGGCCGCTCAACCCGACCAACACGTAGACGCCATGTCACAATATGTAATTCACTGGTCTGCATGGCAAATTCTGCCACGTGGTACTTTGGAAATTACTTCTGAGCGCATGACTATTGGGTAATTTTTTTTTCCTGTGGCAAATGGGCCACTGTTCCACTTGCAGGTACCATTGCATCTCGATTCCAACATTTTTTGTTATTTTAGTTATTACCTTTTTTAACCAAATTACTTTAGTTATTTTATAACTACTATACGCTATTTTAAAAAATAAATTTTCAAATTGTCTTAACACCTAAATATATTTTTAATTTCTTAAATTTGAATAATTTTTTATTTATTTAGGTTTTCTAGATTCAAAATTTATATTTTTTGTTCCGTTTACGAGAAACAGAATGTACCCAGCGGAGTTTGCTGGGACTTTGCTATAGGATCAAACTCTCCCTCTCTGAAGATGTCTATGGAGATTAAACACCCCCAAGAAGATGATCACCGCTAGAAACAACACAAGTGGTGTGCTGTGTGTGCAGTGTGAATGAAAAAGAGAGAGTTAGGATTGTTGTGTACCTTTCACCATGAATGATGCTTTATTTATAGGATGATACCTGGATCCTGGAAAGATATTGTTGAGGCCCATTATCTTTTGTAAAGATATTCAGGTTATCTAATATATGAACGGAATTGGTTGTAATTATATCTTCTGTTTTATCTTCTATCTTTTGATGGTTGCAACATTTAAATA
>CM023945.1:19654538-19836205 GCA_013407115.1 Glycine latifolia | reverse complement strand
ATATATATATATATATATATATATATATATATATATATATATATATTGTAATACAATGTATAAATTAAAATTAATATGAAATGACTAGGTAAGAATGCCTTACCCGTGACATTGACGCTTAGGACACGTTCGAAATCTGCCTTATCGTTGTCAATGATTCGGTTCTTGTTGGGATCAACAATGCCGGCGTTGTTGAACATGATGTCTAGCTTCCCATAAGCTTCAACGGCTTTGTGGACGGCATTTTTTATTTGGTTCTCATCGGTGACATCGCAATGGACATAACAACATGTTGATGGCCCTATGGACTGAGCAACGGAATGTCCCAGTTCGTCTTGGATGTCAGCGATCACTACTTTGGGTCCGTGCTGAGCGAACTAGTGCGTTTGTCGATGCCACTAGCTCCTCCTGTGATCAGTGCAACGTTTCCTTCCAAACTGCACAAAAGAAAAGGATTCACAACTTTTCACAAGAGTCTATTTCATATCTGTATTGTGCACTACATCATCAAATTCTCAAAACTGAAGCATTTTATATACCTTTTATTGAGTGCAGAGGTTGAAGTTGCCATTGATATATGACCTAAGACAAAAAGAAAGGGATAGAAGGAACAACCTGTTACGATATGAATTTAACGACAAGCTTAGCTTAATGCTACTATCAAATAGCAACGGTGAGGTAGGCCAACGCCAAAGTCATCGCTCATGTTTTATCATTAATCTTATTGGAATTTACGCCGCTTGTGGGTTCTATATATAAACAAACCCATGATTGGGTTAAGGAGTTATTTACCGTTTTGTTTTTATTAATTAGGGTATCAAGCAATAATTGAAAACAATGAATTGTTAGTATAAAGGGATTAGTTTATTTAAATAAATAAAAAATTAACATCTACATAATTTCAGTACATAAAAGTTTATATAAATTACAATCCTTGCATTCGTTATATATAATTCCACTTCAGAAGGTAATACGTCAAGATTAGCTCCCGTGCTTACTAGGTAGTCAAGTTTTTTAAAGGGGTTAACTTATTTAAATAAAAGAAATTTATAACAACTACATAATTTTAATTATATAAAAGTTAATACAAACATTCCTGGTTACATCGGTTATATATAATTCCACTTCAGAATGTTAAGGTAATACGACAAGTTTAGGTCTCGATGCTTACTAAAAATAATCAACTTGGAATCTTATCCTGGAGGGTTTATTTTTCATCTTGGATTTTTAAGACGAACACTGCTTGCTTAATTTGAAATAGCTGAAGTATATAGATTTGGAAAAAAAAAAATTAAAACTATATAATTATTTTTAACTGAAAATTTGCAGAGTGTGTAGTACATTATGCTTTAAAAATATGTTGAAGAGTTGCTGTTAAAGTTGGTCTTTGAAATTTTTTGGCTTCGGAAGTCTAGCTAATTAGTAATTATGCTTAAAAACATGTGTTGTTATAGAGTGTGTAGTACATGATAATGGAGTCAAAGTGTTTTTTTTTATAGAGTTAATTTTGTTATTTAGTAATGAAGACGAAGTAGACAGTGGAGCTAAAATGTCTTGACTGGGTTAATTAATAATCAAAACTACGAGTCCATCATGTTTACCGAAAATGGGAAAAAATATATGAAAGACAATTAAATTGGGTCGAGCCCACATTGATCTGTCAAGTGAAAAGAAGTAAAAGAAAAATGTTTTAACAACACCCATAACACCCACGATGCTATCTTACACTTAAGAGAGACAATTAAAAAAGAGAAAAAAATTAAAGGTACGATAAATTTTATGCTATGATAAGAAGAAAGAGATAAAAAGAAATAAGAAATGTTAGTGAAATGTTTCAAATAGACAGGTGTATATGTATCATGATTTGAAGTAAAAACATGAGAAAATGAAGATAAAATAACAGATAAAAACAAAAACGTTAACCTTGGCGCACAAGGGCATTCTAGCCCTAACCGCTACGTGTGTATGAGGTGCTGGCTTATGGATGGTCCTGTTTAATTTCAGTTTATGATCCTTATTTTTTGCTCACATGTTATAATATATTGCAGGGAGTTTCCTTAGAGGAGAATAATGAAATAATATGGAACGAAATCTTTACCTATCCCTCGCATGATGTTTGATGTGTCCCTCGACTTCTGAATTTCACAATTTATGTTTCTTTCAATTTCAACTTTTCGCCTGATTTAAGTTTTCAGTATTTTTACACCCTTTTGGATTGATAATGTGTTAAATTTCACGTGTTTGATTAGTGCCACAGAACTTTCTCCTCTTGCTTTTTTGTATTTTAATTTTAATTTAATTGTAATATTATTTTTCAAAAAATATTGTAATATGTTAATATCTACAGCTTCATATAAAATATAATTAAAATTTATAATTGTTAATAGAAAAACATAACTATAAATTGGATTTTCCTGACTCTTTAAAACACCTTGTGGGAGACAAAGTGGTAGTATCCTTAGATACAGAAAGGAGAAAATACAGAATGTTCTTAATCACCTTCAGCATATGTTACAGGAGAAAACAAAAACTCGCTTGTTATACTTATATAACACATGTTCTGAACTCTACAAACATGATCATACCTACACATAAAGTCAAACGAAAATTTAAGCAGCGATTGCTGCAACTTCAGCAGCCATGGGCTATCAAAAAGATAAAAACTTAAAAGGAGGAAAGCTTCCTTCAGCTTTCACCTAGTGGTAAGCGGATCTATGATAATCGCTGTCCTGCATTTTTACCAGCCATCATGGTAGCAGAAGCAAACGGGTATGGCCTTCACAACCAAAGCATTGTAGACCATTGCCCTGTGCTTTAACTCACCTTTTTGACTTCCTTAGATTCTGGCCCTCACCCCTGGCTTCCCCTAACCTTGATTTTAGACCATTGCCCTCTGCTGTAGCAGGTCTTTCCTGGAAGTTATTTGCGAGATCTCGTGATGACCAAGGCTGGGAAAATTGTCTAGTTGGACTGGCATAACCTCTGGAAGATGCAAGCCTAGAACCAGCCAATATCTGATCCCTTAGACCTTTCACTGATTTATAGCCTTGCATTTCATCCCCGTAACCTTTTCCTTGAGTTTGCTTTTCCAGTTCATAAAAGCTTTCCCAATCTATCCCATCTCCTGAATTTTGAAGCTTATCAGCTTGGACTCCCCATTCCATTCCATCTGATATACTCCTCTGCAGAGATGTGCTTTTCCTTGAAGTTTTCCCAGAGGTAGACCTCCTACTACCTTTCACTTCTTCCTCAATTGGATATCTTCTTGTATCAAATCTGCTTTCAGGAGGGTAGGTCCACTTATAACTCTTGTTGTTGTTGTTGTCCATATTTAAATCTATAGAATGCAGATCACTTTCAGCAGATTCCTCCTCACATTCTACTCCATTGTCAACCTCTCCTCCATCATCTTCTTTATCTTCAATGAGATGGGAACCTAATCGGCTTCTGCCGAGATAGGCAGCAATTTCTTCATCATTCAAGTGAGTGGAACTGCGACTCTTTTCTCTAATTTGTTTGCCTCCAAGAAAAGCTTCAAGTTGATTCCTTAGCTTATCAACAGCTGCATTATTTTCCTCAAGCTGATATTTTGCATCAGAGAGTTTCTTTTGAGCTCTCTCCTCACGTAACCTATCGGTCAACTGCATTATTTCCTTTTCTTTCTCTACCTCTTCACAAACTTTTGTAGACACTCTCTTTTGTTTCTCAATCTCAGACTTATCTTCATCAGCATCTCTTGCTAACTCATCACATACTTGCTCAATAATTTCTCTTGCTCTCTTCTCACTTTCAAGCTCTTTCACCACCTTAAGAAGGGAAGCTTTAGTGTCAGCCAGTTCTCTCCCAAGCTTCTTGTTCAAGCTTTCTAATCGTCTCCTGAGTTTCCTCTCTACATTGAGTTCCCCTGCAACAGATTCAATTGCAGCCTCAACAATTTCTTGCTCCTTGTTTTTCCAAGCAGCCTTTTCTTCAGCAAAACACTTCATTAAATAATTTATCTCATTCTGATCTGAGCATTGTTCCTGGATAAGTTGATTGACCTGTAGGCGAGCCCTCTCCAGCTCAGTATGCAGAGCTGAGATAAGAGACATACTAGATGAAGGACGATCTTCATGACTCCACATCCGGTTTATAATTTTAAGTAGCTCTTTGGATGTTGTTAAAGCATTACTAACATCTTTTAAACGTCCTTTAACTCCAACAGCAGATGAAGCAGGGGTCTGTGCTCGGGATCTAGTTTCAATCTGCAAGAAAACCAAGATGTAACTATCAGGAGGCATACACATCAAATATTTTTCTTGAGAATTTAAAATTATAAAGGCTGAATGAAAAACAAAACGCAATTGTATGCTAAAATAGGCAAGTATATGGCAAGTTATTTTGTGTTTGATCATGATACATTTCAAACCATACCAAAATAAAGAACAAAACTAAACGTCTAAACCTCCATCCAAAGTAACAGAAAAATGTGGAATTAACTTTAGCATGTAGTTTGGCCATTCTGATGTGAATAGAGAACCTTGGCATGCTATACTTATACTTTTTTTTATATTCTAAGTCTTTTCTTCATGTATCAAGAAGAAATATATTAATCTGTCAGCAACCATCAAAGTACTAGTAGATGTACTAATAATATAATATAATTACTAGTAAGAGCAGCAACAGGGGACCTGTGAAATAGTGCAGTGCATGCAAATCCTTTGCAGCTGACACCTACACAGTTTTCATTGAAAGAAGTTCATAATTTGTCCAAAATATATTGAAAACATGAAAGCAACAGAGCTGTCAAGAAATATTGCTATACATGACGGGGCATTTCCTGCTAGAGGGATGGATTTCAACACTTAACAACACAAAAACAGAAAATATCTATCCAAAGTAACAAAGAACAAAGCATAAATTAACTTCAATGAGAATGGATCCTCTCTGTTGATATTTTCAAATGACAAGGTCAAGTAAAATTTGTGGGAATGAATCCTCACATTTGTGTCTATCTCTCTCTTTACAGACATTAGATTGCAGGACCCATTCATCATCTACGATGAGACAGACAGACAGAAAGACACAATATTCACATTGACATTTTCATATAAAAATCTGAACGAGAGGGTCCATCCCCATCTTGTTCATAAAGACTAACAAAGGTTGATAGGAGCCCACCTATTTAATGCTGATAAAGAGAGACAGACACAATTCTCACCTAACCTTAGTTGATATGTAATTTGTCCATTCCAATAGAGAAAATCATTCTCAAAGTATAAATAAAGTATGTATAGTAGTATGGGAATTAATTAGATTAGATACCTCCATGAGACTGACATTGCTAAGAGAATCCAATGGACCAACATGGTGTTCAGTGATCCTAGCCCTGTGAGAAATAGACGGAGTTCTTTTCTGGCGACTTCCAGTTCCAGATCGATCCATTCTCTACAAAAAAAACAAAACTAAACTGTGACAACACATAATTTGTAGTTAGTTGGTTTTTTTATCTTTTTATTTCCCACAAGACAATCATGTTGTTCGAAACACCATCAGACACTAAAAATGAACATCTCTTCCAAAAGACCCAAGTTAGTTAATAAAACAAAAAACATGACTTTTGGCGAAAGTACCTCGGACACAGGACTGTGTGATGGATCGGACAAATGGGGAGGCAAAGAACCAGAACGCATGGACCTGGGAATTCTTTCTCTGGTTCTGAGTTCCTTCTTGGACCTGACGCTGGGCGAAGGAATCTCGTTCATCTCCCAAAGCGTGGCGGCGAGCTTCCTGGCGGAGACCGGAGCTTGGCGGGGCTTGTTAACCGTCTGCGACGGCGGGTATTTGGGGGAGGCCAATGCCCGGAGAGGAGATCTCGAGCTCATGAGCTTCCACGTGGGCACGGGCGTACTGGATCCGCCCCGCTTTCCGACGAGAATAGTCCTCTTGAAGCGGTAGTTGTGGAGCACGGAGGAGGAGGAGGAGGCGGAGGAGGAACAGCCTCGTTTTCGGATCTTCCCAGGAATCAGGTCCATGCTGCGTCGGTTTTGGCTCAGCATCAGAACACTGAGTTTTGGTGCACTGACATGGCAAGAAGAGGAGGAAAGTGTGACGGAACACGTGTCGGGTTATGAGTGGTGGGGGTGGAAGAAGCAACGACGTAAGACGGTGAGTGAGTGATTGGGGCTTGGAAGGAAAGTAGAGAGAAAAAAGGAAGTATTAGCGAAGATTGGGTGGAGTCAGGAGTTGTATTATAGCGACACCATGTACGCCGCTTTTGGCAGTTGCCAACCTCACTCACTCACATCTCAATCATCATCACCACAATATATTTGACTTTGACATCTATTCGATTCTCTTGCACAGTTCACCACCCAAGTTTCACCCATTTAATTCTCCTCCTCTTCTTTTTTTTAACACATACAATTTTATTTATTAGTTTATTTAACCTTAAAAAACAATTTTAAAATAAACTTTATACATAAATATTTTTTAAGAAATATATCGGATTTATTTTTAAAATTAAATTTAAACAAAAATAATTTAGATGAACACATTATTTTTTTTATCAAAAATAAATAAAATATATGTTTAAATTATTTCATCAAATTATAATAAATAAATAAAAATCAAACTAATTGAATTAAGTTTGTGTTGAATAGAGTTGTCAATGTTATCCAAGAAAAAATGGAGCAATCAAAATTGACTCGGCTCCTAAATACTACCAAGTCTATTTGATTTGGCATTTTTGTATTTTCCTTTCAGAATTAATATTTTTCATAAATTAAATAGGTCAATTTGGCTCTACCCAATAATTTAACATATGACATAGGAAAAATTCAAGCTAGGCGAGCCAACCTATTTGATAGCTCTAGTCTCTCTCACACGCCCATTTTCACCAAATTGAGTTATGAACAATTTTAAAAAATCTTATCAAAGTGATTTTGATATTTTATGTACTACTCAGACTTATCAAAATGAGTTATGGATAATTTTAAAAATTCTTTTCCAAATGGTTGTTCTTTTCTTTTCTTTTCTTTTTATTGATATTTTTAAATAAATGTTTCTGTTTGTATTTATGTACATATTTTCTTAATTATACCCACATCAGAAGATAAAAAATATAATAGTATGTAAAATGTTTTCTATCAGTCGTGCGAAGAAATCTTCTCAGTTGGTCATCCTCTTGAACAACTTGTCAAATCCAAATAGTACACAAAATATCAAAATAACAAATAAAATAAATAATGAACATATTAAGAATATAAATAATTTAAACATAGAAAATTAAATAAATTTTGAATATGAATGTAATAATCTTAAAACGATCCATTACAAAAGAAGAAAGTATATACCAGATCACGTGGTCAACTCATGTCACCAATACAACCTCACGCAAGTCCTCCTCCTAAACCCTCGATCCTCGTCTTCCCCACCCCTACTCCAACTCGAAAGTACACCAACTAAAAGAGGCAATTACAGAATTAGACAAAAAAAAATTACATCACATCCCCTAATTTGAGTGTATCAATCTCGCAAACTGCTAAGGATAGCACTTATGATGTTGCCCTTCATTCAAAGGGTCATGACTTTAATTTTGCATCACATCCCCTAATTTATATGTTTATAAACATTTATTTTATATAAAATTTATTCATATAAAATAAATTCAGATGTTGACCTAATTTATGTATTTAAGCATTATATCATATGGATTTAAAAATACATCAAATTCTACTGGTTTGTGTTCCTCCCAATATACTCAGTACTTGCCAGTTGCCACACTCGGCTATCATGAAAGGAGTGCACACTAATTTGGACTTACACGTATACAATTTTTTTCAGTCCTATATCACTTTTTCGAAATGATTGAATCCATATTCATTAGTTATTATAACTTTAAACAAGGAGAAATTCAAGGAGAGAAAAAGGCAAATTTGATTTAAAGCAAGTAGTTCATACTTCTCCAGTTAATGTCACATGCATCATGTTTCTCCTTTTTGGATACCTCGCCCTTCTTTTTGTATATTTCCTTTCGCTTATTTTGTTTCTTTTTGTTTGTGTTTTTTTGTTTTTGATTTTAGAATCTGCCCTTTTACTATTTCTATATGCTTTATTTCCACTCGCAGAGTTCCCACTATCATTGCAAATTCATATGGACCCAACAGTTTGGGCAACAACTTATGAAGCCCTCTATATCCCTCCCAATCAGATCATACACGGCTTTATATATTTGCCATTTGGCAATGTGAGTTCATGATGTTTGGAAATGAGGTGAAGAATTGAATTAGATTGAAAACCTACAGTCTTACACGTATAAAAAAGTCAATTTAAAATGACTTTTTTCTTATAAAATTTTAAAATGTGTTCAGTTACAATACGTTGTTGAATTTAGAACAAATTAAATGTATTGTAACTGAATAATGTAGTGGAATATTAAAATGACTTGATGAGAACGAGAGGTTACACATTAAATTTAATGATGTTTTATGAAATTAAATATTAAAATGACTTTCTGTCAAAAAAAATATTAAAATGACTAGTTAATTATAATTTCAGAATTAAAATAAAGATATATTACCCAGAGCTATCAGACTTTTCAACAAAGTTATCTCATCAATGAAACCTACTGGGGTGGTGCAAGAGCAATGCTCCAATATTTGTCTACACTGGAAATGAAGGGGACATAGAATGGTTCGCAGTTCGCACAGAACACTGGCTTCATGTTCGAAACAGCACCTTATTTCAAAGCCCTTTTGGTTTTTATAGAAGTATGAGTATGACTGCTTAAATTTCGTTCACTTGTTTAATTTGATGAGGGATACTATGTCTATGTGCTTGATAAGTGATAACCCAAAGGGAAACCTTTAAATGCAACTTTGCTACTCTAAGCAGTGGAGATCTTAACATTACTAAAATGTTTTCAAAATAAAACTCCATGCAGCATAGATACTATGGAAAATCATTTCCATTTTGGGGGGAACGAGGAGGTTGCAAATGCAAATAGCAGCACACTTGGATACTTGAGCTCCACACAGGCTTTGGCTGATTATGCCACTCTCATCATTGATTAAAGAAGAATTTATCAGCAACATATTCCCCTGTTGTATATTTTATCAAAAATCAATGTGTATTCTATATATGACAATAATGTTTACCTCTTTCAGATAATTAGTCTGAATGGATATTTTGCAGTGCTGGCTGCATGGTTTAGAATGAAGTATCCACATGTTGCCATTGGAGCCTCCATTCCTTCAATTTCTGGATTTGGTTTCTGTTAAAAAAATTTCTTTATTTGAGCAATATTAATTAATTAGTTTTATATTTTAAATTAATTAGGTTTATGGATATTCCAATTTTAATATTTTGACTGATCCATTGTGATCATATTGAGTTGGACTTATGACATCTATTGCTATTAGGCCTAGTTAAGCAACAGTGTAAGCTTTAGTATGATCCTGGTTTTCCATGATGGGTGGACCTAGTGGACACATACTCTTTTTTTGAATAGGCAATAGAGAGGAAGACTCTAACACTTGTTCTCTCATCTTCTCTAGCTTTTCTTTGATTCAGTAATGGTCAAACAAGATACACACAATCATAACTCTGATAACTCTCATTTATTGTTATTTGATGTTTTATAATCATATGATTGATCCGCTATTTTAGATTTATCATTTGGTATCAGAGCCACCTTCATATGATTATAGAATCCATTAAACATGAATTTGTTTGGTTGTTTGAATTGAATATCTTAGTACTTTTGTGCTATCTTACTTAAAAGGTCTTTTTTTTTTGTATTCAATTTCCATTCACATTCGTTTATGCCTTCGTGATCATCATTTTTTGTACACTATTGTCCTGTATTTTTTATTGGAATTTCTTTTGGTTTACATACCTTATTGTGTACAGCAAATGATCCACTCCTTTTTCCTCCAATTCAGTCGTTCTCTTGGTGCATTTTCCTTTTTGATAAGATTTATTAAAAGATGTGATATCGTTTAGTATTTGTTTTAAAATATACATCTCACTCTTTCAAAACAGAAAGATTTTTTAAAGATTTTTATATTGTTTGTGAATTTTATTTTTAATTAAAAATTAAATAAAAATATAATCGTATTATACTCATTTCATGTTGTCATTACGAGTTTGTAATTTGTTTGACTCTTCTTTTCAGTTGCACGAATTTCAATGTAGTTATATTATATATATATATATATATATATATATATATATAACATAATAAGTTATTGTATTAAGCAACACCATAGTTTGAGTAAAACAAGTTTTTAAGTGATAAGTCTACATAAAATGTAGATTTTATAAAGTAATGTCATGTGAGTTTAGCATCTAATTCACAAGAAATGTGTGACAAATTGAACCAATGATAAATCTAAAATAACAGATCATGTATATAATTATAAAATACCAAATAACAATAAATGAGAGTTATTGGGTTATGATTGTGTGTACCTTATTGAACTTTTACTGGATCAAAGAAAAGTCGGAGAAGATGAGAGAACAAGATGTCAGAGTTTTCATCTTTATTGCAAGTCTTTAGTGATAGGCCCATGATGGCTCATGGGGGCTTAATCCCATATAAATAGGCTAGAGAGGAGACTAGCCAATAATCCAGCTAGATGTCAGAAACACAATTCAATATGATCACAATAAACCTGTCAAAATATTAAAATTGGAATATCCTTCCTATACCTATACTGATATCATCACTCAAGACTATAAGGTCGCCTAGCCACTCTCCAATCTCCATCATATCATTATGGCTGAAATTTAACCCAATACGTACTAATCCTCACCAACATGGAGATTGGTGATATTTTTTAAAAGTGATCATTTCCTAAATTCTAAATTCATTTAATTTTGGATTATATATTATGATAGTTAATTTTTTATTTTCATGAAATAAAATAAATATTTTGAAATATTTATATATCTGTTTGTGTGACAGAAAATAAAGATAGACTCCTGAATTACTTTGTGTTCATCTTTATTATTAATTTAATACATTCACGTCTTACTATACATATGGACGGTCCCTCTGTAGTTTTGGGGGATATTATACTATGCAACGGTTAATGGCGCTTTCATGTACTTTGTTATACGGGTTGTGGTGGGGAGGTTATGTAGTTCTCTATGTTTTGCTTTCTGCCGTAACTTACCTTGTGATCAGTTATTCTTCATTAATAAAATTCGTTTGCTTTTTCTTTTTAAGAAAAACTCTTACGGTACGTATAAGATGCCATTTTAGATTTTGGACTAATTATGTCATTTTAGATTTTGAATTACTTTTTATGGATGGTATAATGTCATATATGATTTTTTCTCTTTTTTTTCTTTAATGATAGGTTCCACTTTAGATTCTTGAGTCATTGTTGTAAGGTTCACAATGAACTACACTTGAAAATCAGTTAGGGAGAAAAACATTAATTTTTTTATAAATAGAGACAGTTCTTGGGAGTAAAGAACCCAACCTCTATGCTGAATATTTCCTTAACATCTGAACATGTATAAGGAAAGATTGACGAAAAGTGGTTTTTGAGCTTAAAAATCCAATTCAAAAACTCCATGTTCTAACCGACTCCATGAACTAGTAGTCCTAACTCTTGATTAGTCAAGAATTATGCGCCGATATTTTTTGTTGTTGTTATGATCCTTAGAGCGAGAATGAGAATTGTTACAAAGTGATTAAAGGGTCTTGGAAACTAATAGAAGACAGAGCCCGAAAACCTGGAGGACTAGAACAACTACGGAAATCGTTCAGAATATGCAAAGTGAGAGCATGACTTACTAATTAACCCTTAAAAAAAACAATTAATTTTTTTATTCAGATTATTTCCCATATAACGGATGATAGATTATTTGTTCTTGTTTTCCTTAAGGAATTATATAAGCGCAGGTGCTCTGGTATATTGGCATCAAATGGCTTTGGGTACTGCGGCCATGACAGATTATCCAACACCTTCCAATTTCCAAGCTCCTTTTCCTGCTTATCGAGTGAGGAAGGTGCTAATAGTCTCAAACTATTTTTTTAAATGGCTTTGATGTTTGACATCCACTAATGTAATTATAACTGTTTAAAAGATGAAACAAATTCATGGAAACATACTGAAACACAAGTTATATATGGATGTAACAAAGAATGCACACCTTGACGTCATGGCCTTGAATCCTGTATGCAGCAGCAAATATCTTCTACTACTACAGTGGGACTGCCACATATTTTAATTTGGATACTACTACGGATACTATTGGGGGATGGGATTGGCTGTTGACCAATTATTCTTATCTAAGCACGGTTATAGATTCTCCATTGTTTCCATCCTGGTTTATATATATTTTGAATTCTTCAAATTTAAACATCTGTCCTTTTTACTCTTTTAAATTAAAATTTATATTTAGTGTTTTAGCAAAATACTTTTTTTACTTCTCTTGATTGATTTTTTAAAATTTGAAGGGACAAAAAATATATTTAAATTTTATAATATTTCAAATTAAATGAGGGAATTATGTATCAAATGATGAAGTTTTAATTTGTGTATGCAGGCATGTACGGAGTTGATAATGCCCTTGGGTGCGAACAATGAGGAGAGCATGTTTCACCCTTACAAATGGAAGCTGAAAGACGTAGTCGTACTGCAAACGTGTCTATCACATTTACCCAAGACCTCATTGGGTTACCACTGAGTTTGGTGGCCATGTGCATAGTCAGTTAAATTAATTAAGATATATTAACAAAGTTATATAATTCTAGTGTTTAATATTTTTTTATTTTATTTATAAATATTTTTTTTTAGTGTACATATAATACTAATATTGTGTCTAATGAAGTTTTTTTTTCTCTTTTGAAATTTGCCAACACTGCAAAGCAATTTCATACTCTGAGATGGCAGTGATTGATTCTTCCCTGCAAAGCAATTTGGTTCAATATTGAGAGGGTTCTAAAAAGGTCTGGGAGCAACATTATCTTCTTTAATGGTTTAAGAGACCCTTGGAGCGGTGGAGGGTGTGACATCTCTCTTTCTATCCACTTTTATTTATTCTCACTAGTCGATAACGTGTACATTCATACGGGATGTACTTATTTGCTACATTTCGTTCCTTTCAAATTGAAAAATTATTTTTATAATAAGTAAACATATAAATATTTTAGAAATAAAGAAAAAGATTAATTTATAATAAGAATAAGAAATTATATTTGTTGTGTAAAATATAAATATATAATAATTATAAGTAAATACACAAATGAAAATTCTAACACTTATTTGTGTATATCTTTTGTCTTAGATCTCTGTTAACATTCCTTTATTTTTGCATATGTAATAAAGAAAAATTATTTAATAACAATAGATATATAGATGTAATGTGATATAATTGTAGACATATGACGATCAATTTGTTATGTAGTATTCCTAAGTGATTTTGTTAATATCTTACAAAATTTCAGCCTAGAAATAGAATATTGTCTATAAATGTAATTGATGGGTCATAGAAATTTCAAAAAGATTGAAAACTTAAAAAATTTGAGTGGAACATGACTAATGCATGACTGATTGAGAACATGTTAGAATTTCAATTCATATAATCATTATAAGATAAAAATATAAGATGGATAGGAAAATGGAAAAATTAGCTTGGAATAAAAATACTCATTTTCAAGCTAAGCAAGAATTATAATGTATAGCAACTTTCAGTTATGAAATTAAATTAAAGAAAATAACTGAAAAATTTATGCAAAATTAATGTTATGCTAGTAAACTTCCTACTTGTTTAGGTATTTTTTTTCAATTTACTTAAGTAATACATTCATTTCTCAACCTTAATCTTCTACTCAATCATCAACTGAATTACTTTTATTCACTTCTGTTTATATCAATGCTAACTTTTATAGAGGTCATATATCAAATTTCACAATTGAACATTTTATTGATCATTTACCCGTTCACCTAAATTTTTGCAATAAATATCAGTTTTCATTTACTAACAAAAGATAAGCAACAACAACCAAAAATTGTATGTGAAAAATTACTATTATATAAGATAATACCGAACCAATGAAATCAACTGAAAAGTAACCTCAAAGTGTCATAAATTTAAAAGTAAAATGAGAAATAAGGAAACATACCCAAAAATGTCATTTTGACATTTGATTAAACACATAATTTGCAACCAATAAATTAGTCTAGAACAAAATCAAATAAATATTTGAAAAATCTCTAATTCTCATCTATTGTTATAAAGACCCGTTTAGTATATTTTTTCACAAATACTTTAACTCATAGGTCATATCAAATAAACCTTTTTAACAAATTTAGTCCATATTCACAATATTAGAGAAATTTTGATGAAGGAGAAAAAAATAAAGAAAGTAATTAACGCAAACAATATCAACAAAGAAAATAGAAACTAATAAAATTGTTCACCTTTGTTGCTACATATCACTATAAATCATGAAAAAATTATGAAGAAGTTGTAGTCACAGTGGCTGAAAAATGCATCTTCAGTGAGGGTTGCGATGTTGAACGGTTAATGGAGAAGTAAAAAGACATTTCATTGGTTTATTTTTAGAAGAGAGAGAAAATAAATTGAGTGAATTAAGAAGGTAAGAGAAAATAGAAAAATGGTGAAAAGACAGAGAACATCAAAGAAGGAGACGTTCCAGAGTTGAGAAAATAGAGATGAAAAGAAAAATATTTGAACACACATAATTCTTAAAAAGATAGTTAAGACAACACATCATCTAGACTGGAAAAATATTTTAAAAATTGCAAAATCTAGCATAATTTATTATGACAAAATGGATGTGTAGCAAAAATAAGAGAAAGAAATAAGTGAAGTTCAATAATAATTTTTTATTCTTGTGATAATATACCTTTGTTGAAATTTGGCCATAAGCAATTTATCCACTTAAGGCTCTATCTTTTGTCATACTTGTGCAAACCTACCAATAATTAAACTCAGTCAATTGAGGTGAGAACCAATAACATTGAGAAATATGAAGGGTCCAAAGAAGAAAATTGTGAAAATCATAACACAAAATGAAAGGATATCACTACACTCTAGACAATTGTCAAGTATATTAATAAAATAAAGAAAGAAATGAAGTTCAATAATAATTTTTTCTTCTTGTGATAATATACCTATGTTGAAATCAGACTTTAAATTAGATTAGGTCAATTAAGGAATATATTTGAACACACATAACTCTTAAAAAGATAGTTAAGACAACATATCATCTAGACTAGAAAGATATTTAAAAAATGCAAGATGTAACATAGTTTATTAATGACAAGATGAATGTATAGCAAAAATAAGAGAAAAAAGAAGTGAAGTTCAATAATAATTTTTTATTCTTGTGATAATATACCTATGTTGAAATCAGGCCATAACCAATTGATTCACTTAAGGCTCCATCTTTTGCACGCATGTGCAAACCTACCAATAATTAAACTCAGCCAATTGAGGTGAGAACCAACAACATTGAGAAATATGAAGGGTCCAAAGGAGAAAATTGTGAAAATCATAACATAAAATGAAAGGAGACCACTGCACTCTAAACAATTGTCAAGTAAATTAATAAGAGAAAGAAAGAAGTAAAACTCAATAATAATTTCTTCTTCTTGTGATAATACACCTCTGTTGAAATCAGGCATTAAACAATGGATCCACTTAAAACTTCATCTCTTGTTACATTTGTGCAAACCTATCAATAATTAGACTAAGTCAATTAAAATGAGAATCAACAATATTGAGAAATATGAAGGACCCAAAGTAGAAGATTGTGAAAATCATAACATAAAATGAAAGGAAATCACTGTAGTTTTCTAAACAGTTGTTAAGAAAATAAGAGATGAATTACTATATCAGCAGTGGTTTAGAGTCTTTTGGGAAGGGAAAATTAAAATAATATTGAGATTTTGTATTTTTGTAACTTGCTAGTAAGATACCGTGCATAAACAGGTAATACCACTGCCTATGCGTTAAAGAGATAATGTGTGAGATGAATGAAATAAATGATATAATGAGTGAAATCAATGCACTTAGCAAGTTTTTAGACAGTTGTTAAGTAAATAAGGGAGGAATTACTATATCATTAGTGATTTAGAGTCTTTTTGGAAGGAAAAATTAAAATAAAATTGAGATTTTGTATTTTTGTAACTAGCTAGTACGATATACTGCATACACAAGTAATACCACTACCTACGCGTTAAAGAAATAACATGTGAGAGGGATGAAAGAAATATAGATTTTTTTATCAAAAAGGTGATGCAATTAGCAAGTTCTAATTTGAAAATATTTGAGTGCACTTATAAAAAAGGGTATGTAATTAGCAAGTTTTAATTTGAGAATAATGGAGTACACTTATTAAAAAGTGGTGCAGTTAGTAAATTGATGTTCAACTACCATTTTACCCCTATTTTTTGCCAAATGTCATAAATATAGGTTGTCCACTTTTGTACTTTTACAAGCAGTTAGTTAGTTTTTATGCATGTATAGTAGATTACTATGACTAATAATATAATGGAAGGTCCCATATGACAGCAGTTAACTATAAGGTCTCATTAATTACTTGCAGGGTGTTGAAATATATCAGAAACTACTATAGTTGCAATAGTTGCAAAAGAAGGTTCATTTTAAGTTTTGAACCAAATTAATTAATATCATCTATGATCTATCTTTTTTTCTTCTTGTTTTGATTTGCATTAATTTATTAGTGTTTTGTGAGCAGGAGCTCATCATGTGGACCTAAGGTTCTCAACTACGGAAAATCCAGAGTGGCTTAAGGATGTAAAGAAACAAGAGATAAAGATCATAGCAAGTTGGATCCACTTTTTCACCTCAATAATTAAAATAAATAAATATTTATCCAAATAATATAATCTAAAAGATGTTTACATCAATAATACAAAACATTGTTCACGTTAAAAATCGATTCCTAAAAAATCAATTTCTTAACATGAATAGTGCTATTTTTTTTCCTTGGTTTAAAAATCGGTTTTTGATTTTTTTTTCCCTAGGTTTTTGCTTTTTTCTTAACTCAGTTTAGAATGGGAGTTGAGTTTTTTTTTTTGGTTTTTTTATTTCTTTTATTTTTTTAAAATTGTTTTTCTATTTTTTTCTTACAATTTATTTTATAAAAATTAACTTTTTTTGTTTTAATTTTTTATTTTCATAATTTATATATTTAATTTATAAAAATATATTTTTTCTAGAATAGAATTTAACAAAAATGTATATATTTAAATACTCAATATAAATATAATTTAGTTAAATATTTATGAAAAATATAACTTATCTAGAATAGCATTTAAGAAAAATGTATATATATTTAAATACTCAATACAAATATAATTTAGTTAAATATTTATAAAAACACATATATTTAAGTGATTTAAATTTTTTACCTAAATAAATTAAATAAATAAAACAAGTTCAATTTTAATATAGAATGAATATAACAATAAAATTATATTTTTAATTTATAAATCTTGCATTTTTTTTCTTTAAAGAAACTTGGTGAATGATGTTGTTTTAAATTTTGCTTTTATTTCTATTAATCTTTTGTGTTTAAATATATTTATGATATTAGAATTAATCGAACCTAAAATAATAAAAAGATCAAAATAAAACAAATAAAAACAAACTTAATTAAATTATATAATGAATAATTACTTTTTTTACGCATGAATAATTATAATGTAGTAAAATAAAAAAATGATTTAGGGAAAATAATTAGAATTATTTAGTGAAAATAAAAAAGTGGTTGGAATTATCTAAGGTAATAAAGTAACATATTAAGAAAAAAGTGTGAAATTATACAAAATTCCATGAGAGTTTTTTTCTTACTATATTAGCATATAGATAATTAAAAAGAAAAAAAATAACAAAATAACAAAAAAAACTCAATTTTCTGAACTGAGTTAAAAAATATAGTTTAGAAATTTGTTCCCCAAAAATTGATTTATAAACTAGATAAAAAAAATAATACTATTCAGAAACTGATTTCTTAATGTAAATAATAATTTATCATTGAAATAAATATTTTTTATATTGTATTATTTGGATAACTATTATTATTATTATTATTTGGGTGAAAGATTCAGTTGTATCTCACAATATCATGGAAACCTACTATACGTGGAAGAGAGACGAAGAGAGAAAAATAAAATAAAAGAAAAAAAAGAAAAAACTGATTAGTGATCATGATGTGATAAAAGAAAGTAATAAAATTTATTTCGAGTGTATGAATATCTACGTCTCTTTCATTGATCACTTAGCTTCCATAGCCATCGTTATGCGAATGTAATATTTGAACAAAGCATAGGAGACACGGAAGTGAATCTCAATCGGATTTGACATTTTGGTTAAATCCTTTTCTTATATAACTTCAGTTTCAAAAGCTGGATGGCTTTTTCTTTGAAAAAGATGACATTTTTTTCAAAGATGTGTTTATATTTTGGGTAAAATTTGATTTTAATTCTTATATATTTCAAATATATGAATTTGGTTTTTGTACTTTAAAAAATAAGTGAATTTAGTTTCTACACTGAAAATTAAGGGATCAAATAGGAATCAAATCCACCTTTTCTTAAAAATAGGAACCAAATTGATCAATTTGAATCTATGACTAAAATAAAAAAGTATAGAACTAAAAATATATTTTACTAAAATTTGTATATGTCTATATCAGTTGAGATAATTATGATTATGCACTCTATGCAATGTTTGACTAAGAGGATAAAAAATAAAATAAATAAAGATAAAGATATATTTGAATTAAAATAGTGTATTAAAAATGTGAGATTAGAAATGACAACAGAAGAGAAAAGATACATATAGTTGTTACTAGCTACTTATCTCATTATTTATCCCATTAGAAAAAATTCACATCCGTTATCCATGAGTACCCGTTTAGAAGTTACTTATAGGGTTTTTTTGGTATCCATGGATATTTGCATATACTTCTTGCAAAAAATAAGTATTTTGTGCATTTTAAATAAATTTATTTTAAAATTACTCTCCAAACACCTGAGATAATGTCTTACATGACATGTATAAATTATTTCAAGCATTCGGTATGAAATGGCACAAGGCAACAACAGTTATAGTGAAGCAGGATAGCTTGGAAGAAAGATTGATTTGGCTCAACAAAATTGTAGAGTTATTAAGTGTAAAAGAACTTGTTTGTTTGATCTTTGATTGTCTCGTTTAAAAATTTGGAATGGACAACGTTTTCAAGTGTTATGGTTATGGAATGCAGATTATATCTAACTAGCTTTGAGTAAATACGGAAACTGACCAAGTGGCAATGTATGCTAAGAAATTCATAGGTAATTTTGTGTTTTATACGAAAAATCTTCTAGTACCAAATAGCATTTTTTTAAGTGAACAACTGAACAAGGGAGAGAAACTTATGCTTTGCACATGTTAATTTTTAGCAAATATTTCCGATCAAAGAATAAAAATTTGGTGATTTACTACAAATTTGAACAAATAATTTATGTTTTATTCTATGAAATTATTAAAAAAAACAAATAACATGAAAGGAATGCATTAACGTATAAATTTTAACACCAAATTATATTGGTTTATAATGTTTGATTAATAATGGATAAAAATATTATTTAATATATTTTAAAAACAAGTATAATAAATTAAAAATCATCACAAAAAACTAAAAAAAATATTAACTTTTACAAGAAAATTTGTGTGGCAAATATGAAAATGAATAATGATATATGAATGTACATTTATTTGACATCCTCTCTTTTTTTTATCTCTCTTTCTATCAAATCAAATAATACTAAAAAGTTTTTATATGGTGTCCCAACAAATTTGGGGTTCTGTTAGTTTTTTTCAACCAATTAAATTATATGTGATTTTCTCATTAATTATTTATTTTTATTTTTTTCGAATTAGTTCTTAATTATTATTTTTTAAAATTTTAAATTTGTAACTTTTTAAAATTAGAAAATATGATTAAAGATAAAATTTAAAATTTCGAATTCTAAAATCTTTTTAGTTGGTTTCAACATTTTTTATAAAAAAACTTTTGGGGTTTATGGTTTAAAAATTTCTTCTTACTGTTTTTTAAACATAGATTTTATAAAAGTGTTGAAAATAACTAAAAATATTTTAGAGTTCAGACTTATAAAATTATCTTTAATTATATTTTCTAATTTTAAAATTTTAAAAAATAATAATCAAGGATTAATTTGGAAAAAAATAATGAAAATATAACATCTAATTTGATTGGTTAAAAAATTCACAGTATCAAAACCTCTTAAATTACTGAGACACCATAGAAAGTAAAACACTCTTTTAATATATTGAAGCGGATTAAATTCAAAATATATATTTTTTACTTTAGTTGTACATAACAAGATATTATGTTTGCCTTCATCCACCAAAATTTTATACATTCATGTATTTACTGATAGACAGAGAATTAAATGAATTTTTTTTCTGCAAACAATCTATGCTTTTGCTACATAATTAAATTTAAAATTATATATCAAAATTAATAATAAACAAATAAAAACATTTATTAATATGCAAAAACAGAAATGACCAATTATTGATTTTGTGCTAATAAAAAGTTAAAAACTACTATTATGTATGAAAGCTATAGATTTCTATTTTAAAGATTATAAATACCAATCACATTAATTTATTTTGCTGAAAAGAATTAATAGGTCTATAATTGTGATATTTAAAATCTAATCTATCTTAATCCAAGTCTAAACTTGTCATTGAAGAATGTGGATAAACACATAATAATAATTGCAATGGTCCACTGATTGTTGGTGTGTAGCCCAACCAACGAGGTTTTATTCTGCGGAAGCTCTGAATTCCTGAGATTCTCTTTTCATTTTTTTTCCTCTTTTAAATACACATCTCATTTGTAGCCACAGTTCATTAGAGAAAAAATAATGGCAATTGGCTTTCAGTTCATAATCACACTCTTCTCTCTATTTTCGGTTCCCTCACTCACTTTTGCTTTTGCCCCTATCCTTCCCAGATTTCCTTCTTCAGCAGTTAGTGCAGAGCTGAAGCAACGGTCACATTCTTCCCAAAATGGGCTTTACAGAACAAAATTCTTCACCCAGATACTGGATCACTTCAATTTCAATCCCCAAAGCAATCACACTTTTCAACAAAGGTATCTCATCAACGATACCTTTTGGGGTGGAGCCAAGAACAATGCTCCAATCTTTGTCTACACTGGCAATGAAGGGAACATAGAATGGTTCACACAGAACACGGGCTTTATGTTCGAAAACGCTCCTTCTTTTCAAGCCCTTTTGGTTTTCATCGAGGTAATCTTTCTTCTTTTGTAAAGGGTGGTAGATCTCTGTCTGTAATTTGATAAAGTAAACTTTTTGCTTGATCACTCAAAAGCAACACTTTACTGTCTTAAAAGTTGAAATGCAACTTGTCCAATATCTATGTTGTTGAGATCTCTAACTAGGATTTTTAACTGTTACTAACAATTAAGTTTTAAAGTTACTGTATTTCATGTATCTCAAACTGAACTGCAGCATAGATTTTATGGAAAATCAATACCATTTGGAGGAAACAAGACGGTTGCATATGCAAATACTAGCACACTTGGGTATCTGAGCTCAACACAGGCATTAGCTGATTATGCCACTCTCATCATTGATCTGAAGAAGAATTTGTCAGCCACTGATTCTCCTGTTGTGGTTTTTGGAGGATCCTATGGAGGAAGTATAAACCTATCACTTTTATTTTTATTTTTTTAATACTAGTATTTTAAGTTTTTACCCTTATTGATTTCAATAGTTCAATCCCTCAAATTGAGATGAGTATAAAATCTAAATGGGCTTTGTTTTGCAGTGTTGGCTGCTTGGTTCAGGATGAAGTATCCACACGTTGCAATTGGAGCTCTAGCATCCTCTGCTCCGATTCTCCATTTCATGGGTTTGGTTTCGCCAGATATCTTCAACAACATCATCACACAAGACTTCAGGGTTTGATTCTCTCAATAATTTGCAATTAATATGAACATGCATATGTGGCCCAGGCCATGGTTAGTGAGGAATGCTAAGTACTACTATTTAAGTAAAAATTTCGTTTGATGTACTACCGCAGAACGAGAGTGAGAATTGTTACAAAGTGATAAAAGGATCTTGGGATCTGATAGACGACACGGCCAATACACCCGGAGGAATGGAATTGCTACGGAAAACATTCAGAATATGCAAGTGAGAGCATGATTAATTACTAATGCAAAATGATTTAATTGAATGATCAATTAATTAAGGTGACGATGTCTATAGCTTAGTTATTATTAATGTTTTTCAGGAGCGATGATTTTGGGCCTGGTTCTTTGGAAGGTTGGCTTCGGGCGGCGTGGATTTATACAGCCATGACAGATTATCCGACACCATCCAATTTCCTGAATCCCTTGCCTGCAAATCCCGTGAAAAAGGTAGTAGCAATTAATTATACAATCTTAAAATATGTTTTTTTTATTATAAAGGATACTTTTCTGGCGTGTTTGATTATACGTTTCTGATGTGATTTTTAGAACTTAATTGTTATAATTTTTTATTGTTGAAAGAATGAACTTAAAGTGCATTTTCAAATCGTTATATAGTAAAGTAATTGTTGTAAATAATTTATTTTACTTGTTTTGACTAAAGGGCAGTCATGTGATAAAACAGTTCTAATTGTTTTATTACGAAGAATAATTATTTAATGCATAATATCGATCAATTTTTAAATTATATATATACTGTTAGCTAAAAGAACTTTTTTCAACAAGTGGAAGAGTCTATTTCAACTATGATGATAATGACAAAGAAATGGAATGTCAAGTTTTTAAATGATAAAAACCAAAAAAAAAAAAGCTATCATTTGGATTTAAATAGTATTACATAAATAATTTTATATTTTCATTTTTAATAAGTTTATATATTTACATATAACTAAAGTTAATACAAATGTTATAGTCTTAAATTATTATTTTTTATTGGAGATTGAATGTGAAAAGGGGGAAGGGACCACTGAGGCAGGGAGACTAGAGGAATATTAAAATGATTTGTTGTGGAAAGATTCAAAGAATAATTTGACTAGACTTAGAATTGTGGAAATTTAGATGTGCGAGGCGATTGACAGCACAGTAACGGGAAATAATAGATTAGCCAAGTTGTATGCAGCAGCCAGTGTCTACTACAACTATACAGGCAAAGCAACGTGTTTCGATTTGGATGACAATTCTGATCCTCACGATCTTGGAGGATGGCAATGGCAGGTAAAGCTATCCCATTCATTGTCAAACATAATTTTCTCAATTTCCATTTCTTGTGTTTTCAACTTTAATTTAATTAAAACTTACGTGTGTTGTAAGTAATTACCACATTGAAATATACTATTAAATTTTGTCCAATCTTTTAGAATAGGGGAAACATTTGAAGGAGTAGCCAACTTGCAATGGAAAACGCATATTATCTTTTCGACTTTAATTAATTTCCAGCATATGCTAATGCTAGAATCCTAGAAAAACATGTGCACGTGACAGCTTCAAATGGAGAAGTCAAGGTGTTAATAATTATCCCAACGTTAGTGCCTCATATTGTGTTTCCACTTTCCATTACTCAAACCAGACGTTAGCTTAGAGCTTCCAGGGTCTTGGTCTTGGTCTTGCATTAAGGGGGAAAAAACCCTTTCCATTGACCGGAAACTATCGGTAGGAGAAAAGCCCAACCCCCTAGCATTGCATTACGGCATCCAGCGTTGAGATCAAATATTTTCAGCTTAATTATAATTTTAGGTACGTTTATTTATATTTATAGGAATCACATTCTCATGTTTATATTTTCGGAAATTTAACTTAAATCCATGAAACAAAGGCACTCATTTTGTTCTTACTGTTATGATCGATGAATGAGTTTAATATTTCTTTTCGGGTTTAATCTTATAGTTTTTAATATTATAGTTACCTTTTTCAATTAGTTTTTTCTATGTATTTAAAAAAATGATTACACAATAAATATTTATGATTATATGATTAAAATTCATAATAAACATTTAATATAATTAAAATTTGTAATAAACAAATAATTTAAATATATAATTTTATTTTAAATTTATTGTGAATAATTAAAATGTGATATCAGGTTATTTTCACCCCCTTAATAAAAAAAAATATTATCAGGTAACAATTCAATAGCTTAGCATAATTAGACCGAGGGACGAAAATTTAAGTTTTTAGAAAATGCAACTTGATTTTTTTATATTAAAAACCAGGAACAAAAAAATATTGACAATGTTACAATGACAAAAAAAAAACACCACTAACTCTTACATTTATTAAATAACTTTAAACCCTCTTTCACTTATTACCCACCACTCAAAACATCATATTTTAAACTAATTTAACAATCCTAAATTTTCTGCTATTCAAATCTTAACTTCACTACCTGTAAATATTTTAAATTTCATCTAATTATTAACCTTTTAAATCATTATACACGTCAAATTTATCCTAAACCTCTAATTATTTGAGTAAAAAATAAGGATTTGTATCTCAAATTATTTGTGCAGCCATAGTTCCTCTTTTGTTTTTAATTGTTTGCCTAATAAGAAACGTCATCATGATTTATATCTTCTTTAATGGAGTGGTTTTTTTATAAGAAAAATGAACGCTCATCAAATTTTTTAAAGGAAAAAAATCTCTTAATTTTTTAGCCAGTTAAGGAACTCTATCCAATAGGTTTGGAAAATAAAATTGCAGGTTAAACCTATAGTCCAATCTGCAAGCTCACCTCGTAGAAGCAAGACCAAAAATAATTAGACCCATTTGCTTACAAACTTAGCAGGCCGAGCTTAAATAGTATATACACTCATGTAGCCCTATCCAAGTACTTGGAATTTCAACACTTACGAGTTACGACTTACGAGTATATAATTAAAATTCATAATAAATAAATATTTTCTAATATCTAATATAATGTAATATAATTAATTTCTATATTTTATAAGTAAAATATTTATTTTTATATAATTAAACATAATTAAAATTCATAATAAATATATGTCAATATATAAATTAAATTTTAATTTATAATAAATAATTTAAATTGAAATCTAAAATTATTTTCAATTATTAGTAATTTCTTTTAAAAAATTAAGGAAATTCAACTTGAAGATAGACATAAATAAAACAAATTGAAAGAAATAAATGATTAAAAACACCAAGTATATACATGAAGACAAAATGAGAGTAGTTTGAAATGGTTGGGAAAAGTTTTTTTTCTTCTAATTGTATGAATAATGTGTGAAATGCACATTAAAAAGAGAAAAGAGAGAAGGTATTGAGAATATCTATTTGAGAAAATAAAAATCTCATTCTTAGAGTTCTATTTTAATTTATAATATAAGAGTGGACTATTTCTGTCTTTATACAGAGTTAAAGCATGAACAGAATTTAGTTATTTCCTCTGCAAAACCTTGCACCTGCTTATGTCAATTATGGACTAAATTAATTTAAAATCCCTCAACCTTGTCCACAATTTTAGTAATGATGCTATGCAAATCTTTCAAATTGACCATGTTCCTCAGCGCTTTTAAAACGTTTACAATCTTCAACAACTTCAATATTATAATTATTTGCAACATCACATGTTTGACAAAATCTCTTGAATCAACTTGTATCTATATATTAACAACAATTTCAGTAGTCTTACTATTATGGTTGCCTGAATACTAAATAGAAAATGACTTCATATAGTTTTTCTATCATGTTATAGGCGTGTTTCATTTCAAAATTAAGGCAACATTGATATTGCATTCTTGTCGACAACCCCGGTCATTATATTTTCTAGTTTTTGGACTCTTTTTAATTGCTTCAGTACTGTCACATTCACTGATTCAGGTATCAAACTTGTCCATCTGCTGATATATATATATATATTTTAAAATTTCTACCACTTTCTATAGTCAAAGACAACAGAGTTTTTCTTATTTTGGTTCAATAGAGACATAACCTATGTTGGAGACTCCAATGATATTGGACCATATAGTATATAAATTATAAAATGTAGTTTATTAATTTGTTGTTAATGAGGAGATGTAGTTTTGTGCATGGTGCAGGCTTGTACGGAGATGATAATGCCCGTAGGTGGAAGCAACAAGGAGAGCATATTCCCAGAATATGAGTGGTCATTCGAAGCAAGAGCCTCTTGGTGCGACTTTTTCTACAACGTACAGCCAAGACCACACTGGATTATTACTGAGTTTGGTGGTCATGTGTGTATATATTACTATTCACTATTCAATTCAATCTCACTTTTAATTTGCATACATTGCCAACCATTTTCATATAATTGTTATCACTTATTCATGCTTTTGGGCAGGCTATTGAGAGAGTTCTGAAAAGGTCTGCCAGCAACATTATATTCTTTAATGGTTTAAGAGATCCTTGGAGTGCCGGAGGGTATAGCATCTCCCATTATTATTAGCATAATTTCAACAATGCTAAAAGCAATTACACAATCTTGCTAATTATGAGTTTGGTTGCAGGGTGTTAAAGACTATATCAAAAACAATAGTTGCTATAGTTGCAAAAAAAGGTTAGTGGACCAAACTAATGTATAATTTATGTTTCAATTTCAAATCCTTTTTTCTCTTCTTTCCATTTTCCTATTTGCTCTATTTATTTGGACATTTTTCTGAGCAGGAGCTCATCATGTAGACCTAAGGTACTCGAGTAAGGAAGATCCACAGTGGCTTAAAGATGTAAGGAAACAAGAGGTAAATATCATAGCAAGTTGGATCTCACAATACCATCAAGACCAACAATCTAATAGCTAAAGGTTGTTCTCATTTTGGGGCATCTTTGGAGGTACTGCAATTGTTGTTATTGTCAAATGAAACAAATATAAATTATATAATGGATACCGAGAATTACAATAACATATAAGTGCTGATTAGTCATAACAATCTTGATCATTAAAAGATAATGTGATAAAATACTGTTTCAGTTTTAAAATGAAGGTTGCTAAATATTCTCAATATTGCGAAAACATTATAAGCTTATCTGATTGCAATATTCGCTTAATCAATTTAAAAGATAACAATAAAGTTAGAAGAAAAAAATCAATGTCCTATATTATATTTAAATCTGTCTAGACCACAAGCTTCGGTCACATACGAATCTTACTAGAAAGCTAAAAGTCATAATCTCTGTACTCCTACAATGTCCATTTTTGTTTCATGTTTAATTACAGTAACTTTATTTTACCACCGGGATACAGCATCAATCTAGTTAATTTATAAAAGTAACAATTTTTTTTTATACAAGTGAAAAACAAAAAGCAACACTAGCCCCTGACGAAAACGACACCCATCTTGTCGATCAAGGAGAGTGGAATTAAGATGGGTGGTCCCAAACCTTGCAAGGAATTGAAAATCGTCCTTGGCTCCAGCCTTGGCTAATTGGTCTGCGCAATTGTTGCATATCTCATAAAGTATGCTCCAGTTTAATGGTCCAATCTGCACCCAATAGACTCTTAATGCTATAGAACAGACAAATGTATTAATGAAATTTCCTAGCTAGACCTAAAGGTTATGAGCAGAATTAATGAAGGTCCAAATAAATTTCCCAACTAGGGGGATGCTGAACTTCCTAGCCTTAGCTTGATTAATACCAAGACCCCCATCTCCATTTAGGTTGAGTAATGATGTTCAAACTGACGAAATAAAATGTCGAACAACCACATCGATAGTGTCATAGATCCCCAAGGCAGCCATAAATTTTGCATGCAATAAAATGGAACAACGGTAAAGACCAAACTGGTCAAAGAGGCTTGATCAATGTTCAGTACTAGTGTACAGTTCCAGCCTGTCTATCTTGACTGCAATTTCTTTACAATGTCGAAAATCTTGTTTGGAAACTCAATCCTAAATGATAAAGGTTTAGATGTGTGTGTTTGGTTTGTTGTTTGTAAGACATCAATTGTCTATTAACATATTTTAAAGCTGAAAACAAAGAAGTAAATACATTGATGGATTGAGAAAAATGCGGGTTACCTTCTACTTAATGTTTTCTCGGGCGCACTCTTAGTGACAAGAAGGATAGAACTATATTATCATCTAATTTTTAGGAGTGTTATGCTCCTAAAGAGGTCTTCCACATACGAACAAGGACAAAATTGAACCAACGAGGAATGAGAATTATAAATTTTGAGAGACTTTTTTACTTTATATGAGAGCTATATATTAAGTTTTTTTTTGCCAATATATGTGGTCTTATTATTTTAAAAAAACTAATAATAAATAATTTTTTTATTGATAGGTCTAAAGTTTATGCTTTGCCTTACACTTGGGCAAACCTTTAGAAAGGGAATTTTTATTGAAAACAAATTTAGTCCAAAACATTTAAGATTATATTGGATGAAATTTAAATTTTAAATCAAACTAATTAAATGATGAATTAATACAATTAAAGTTATTAATAGATTTTTCTCTCTCTTTAAAAGCTTCAAATTCAATCCATGAACACCCATTATTTAATAGAGGTCTAAAATTTTTTTCATGACAATTATCATCATATAATTGAATTTATATAAAGTGATTGATTTGATCAATGCTATGAGTTGGTTGATTAAGAATCTCTTACATTTTTATATGAGTAATGGTAAAATCCTATTTCTTGCATATCATATTATTAATTTTTTTAGTTAGTTAATTTGTTAAAATGTTAATTTTATTATAATAGGGAATCAAACCTACAATCTTTCTTTTTTTTCCTCCCTAAACTATTCAACTCACTTATATCCCTTAATGTGATTTCTTAAAATTTATTTGAGTTTGAAATATCCCTTAATTGTATAGTGCATCTAAATTACTAATACATTTGCTATAAAAAAATGCCTCCACTAACCTCATCCACCTAGGTTACAGCCATCCAACATAGGTAGTTGTTTGTGCAAAAGAGGTGATCAACATCAAACTCCAAGTCTTCTAGGAGTAGAGGGTGAGTGTCGTCTTGAAATAAATGGCTTTCATTTTGTCTATCTTATGGACCTACTCAAGGTTTTAAAAGATGGCCATGGTACGGTCCAATATGAATTTTGTCATTTTTCATGTTAGAATTGGCATGCTGAATTGCGGTGATGATGGACAGAAAAATCAACAAGACGCGCGGTCTTCTATTGAGTCTCAAATATATTGACTTTCATTGTTCAGAAGTTAGGCCAAGATTATGACAGGGTCGATGGTCTCGATGCTTCACTCTTTTTCTGTTTTTTTTACTCATGAATAAGTGATACATGATTAGACATTGTGGCCTCAATTCTTCACTCCCCCCACTTAATAAGTGATACAAGATTAAACATAGCCCAGGTATAATTTAACACAGTTTTTTAGGGAATAATTTAACTTGAAAACAAATAATTCCTAATTCAATTTCAAAAACTAATTCAAACCGATACGAAATCTTGACATGATTAACAACATACCAATATTTACATGTAGGAGCATATGAATCTCAATTTTAAAAAAAAACTAAAAATGTAAACAAAATTCTTTCCAAAATCTAAACGGGTGCTAATTTCATATAAGTTAGTCCAACGTTATAGATTATGATACCGTTAACATTGGTAAAGTTTTATTTTTAGCTCCAAATTTTATATTTATATATGTCGATATATGATTGCACAATACGCATATTTGTTTGAGGCCGCGCTTGGCTTATTTAGAGGCGAATATGAATTCCCTCAAAAGGCTGGGTGCCAATGTTAACTATAAGATTTCTCCATAGAAATTAATCACCAACACTACCCCCGTAAAATAGTAACTTTCTTAAAATAATTTATTTGACTTAACCCAACAAGTGTTTATATTATTACTTGTTGAAACTCCATCAAGCACCTTTTTTCATATTTTCTTTTGATATTAACTGTATCTTTTATTATCATTAATGGTTTGAACGGTCATACATGAGTGGATAAGATTTGTTGACATTGACTATATCATAATAAATATAGGGGTATGATTCAATGTACATGAAAAAATGAAAATGCTACATATATTCTTATATGGATAAGGCATCATCATAGTCCAAACCGTTCGTCGTCTTCTTTGTAGTTTGTTATATTAGGTAATCAAGATTACTTATACAAGTCTTTATATATGTCTTAATCAAACCACTTATAATCTTATGTTGAAAGCTTATCAGCAGAATGAAGTTCGTCATGGCTTAATTAATTTTGTCACATTCTTAATCATTCTGTTCCAATAATCTTTGCATGCATCCATCTAATTAATAAGACCTATACCATTTCACTTCAAAAGGAAACTAGTTAAGTGGTCGGCTAATTTACTTGACAAAGTCTCTCTCTCTCAATTCTTTTTATGGAGTGCTTGTAGATGACATCCATGTATGATTTGTTTTTCGAATACATGGTACATTTTCATTTATTGATGAGCTGCAAGCCCATAACGCATGCATTACAAATTTACCTTATAATTTACCATTCTCTTTAAAAGGCAAGTCAAAGTTGAAAGTTGATGTTCTTTTGGTCACAAGTAACAACCAAGAGGTGGTGTGCATCATTTTCTATCCCTCTCGCAGGAGAGTAAAATGAAAAGTGAAAAAGCATGGAGTTGAAGGGTTAGTTAATTAGGGCCTAGTGGACCATTCTATTGGGCCTCCTACGTACGTCAAAATGGTGGAATGGTCCCAAGTCTAGATCCACCCCCCCCACTATACCACAGACCTACACATTACATACACCAATCACGTGGCACGTGCCGATTACCCGATTCAATCACCATTTCTGTGCAACCCTTTTGTTGTTGCAGTTTTGACACCACACAAGCAGGGAAAGAAATGCTCCTTCGTTGCCATGCCATATAAAAAGTAAAAAAGAATAAAGACGGTTTGACAAATATGGGGAAGTTTGGTGGGCCCACTTTCATTTACACATTGACATTGTGGGCCACAGCCCAACCCGCATGCCTATCCTGACGGGTGAGAAAATAAATTCAGACAAGCCAGAAAAAAAAAAAAGAAGAGGTGACGTGGCATTTTCTGTGCTGTTTAGGAACCCACACTATTTGCATTTCATTCTGTGTGTTTGTTTATATGTGGAGCCTTTACTTTTCTAGCTGTTTCACTATTTCTGACAGAACATGATTTCTCGGGATAAAAAAGCTAGTTCTTTTTTCTTCTTTCCTTGTTTTAAATTTCCAATTTCCATTGCATTGTAAGTTAAAAATGACAATAAACCAAATACAGAGTTCAAACTCTTCCTAATATTAATTGAAGTCTTATTTATCATTCCTCTCATAGACATCACCGTTTATTAGTACGTATAAAATCGAATATAAAATTTATGATTAATTCAAATTCATTTTCAATTCTAATAATTAATTGTTAAAAATAAAATTCTAGAGTGTTTTTTTTCTAGAATGTAATGCTAATTTCTCATTCAAACTTACTCAAAGTGCAACCTGTTAAGTGACTAGACTAAATTAAATCTCACGCAGGAAGTATTCGATGGCTTGTATAAGAATCAAAAAATGAAAATAAGTAACTTTTGTAAACGATATCTTACGTGCCACAATTTTCTCTGTATATAATATGTGTGTGTAAAAGAGAGTTATGAGCCTTTTTAATGTTTTGAGAGGTTGTATCTGCTTCTGCTTCTGCTTCTGATACACTTATTGCTTGGGAAATTGTCACTAGGGTGTTTAATTATTTAATTCATTCAACAGCTAGATTATTGTACATATTTATGTAAGTTGATTTCTTGCTGTAGCTAGGTATAGCCAGTGTTTTGCACTGGAGTTTATAGCCCAGTGATTCCATCTTGCCAGATATTCATCTGTTGTTTGGATTCATGACATAATAATACACTTGCCTTTGCCTACCTTATTATGGAGAAAAATGGGGACCCCACATCTGCTGCTGTTTGGTTCCTGATCGATATTTAAAATTCTCAGGGCTGATACAAAATTAATATTCTCTCGGGAGAAATCACTTTTCTGTACTCGATCTATTATATAAAGTTGATATTTTAGGCGGTGTGTGTAGTGATTATTTAATTAGTTCATGTTTAATGTTGATGCAACTCCTTTTCGTCATACGTAATGTTTTTCCCGCCTTCCCTAGCGTGTATAGCTTTCTGTTTTGCGGAAAGTTCATATAAAATTGACGTCCAATGTAATTAACCTTTTGCATGAATACCTGAAAAAAAATATTTTAATAAATAAATTGAGGAAACTAATGCACTTAAAAATACGTTTATAAAATAAATTAAGGAAACCAGTGCACTTAAAAATACGTTTATAAAAACTAGTGCACTTAAAAATAAATATTTTATCGTATTTTCCTTTTTCTTTTTTACTTCAAAAATGAGATCGAGGTAAATTAAAAAGCAAATCGAATGAATTCTTATTGAATCGTAACATATTCTGGTGAGATTCAAAAGTAAAATATAAAACAGAATATATAGTGGACTTCAAACATTTCTGTATGTCCTATACTGATCATTCGTGCATCTAAAGGAGTTATTACAAGTTTAGAGAGAGAGAGTGTGTGTCTGTGTAAAGGAGTCGGTGTAGTGTGGGGGCACTGTATATATTATGCGGGCATAAATATGACATTATGCACTACAAGATTAGACTTGCATGCCTACAATTGAATGCTGTTAACCTATGATTAGTGATCTTTTCGATAATTAAGCCAAATCGTAGGTATATAACATAATCAAACATCTCAAGGGATTATTAAAAGAGAAATTTGAGCCACTCCTTACCACAAATAGATATAGAGACCAAGTGTTGCATGATGAAACGCATTCTGAAAACAGCGTATGGTATATTCCTCGGTTCAATAAGATTAGCTATTAATGTCAAAGACAATGAAAAGGTTAGTCCCACTTCGGTCCCAATCTATGTGATGGAAGTCTACCATATCGGCCACTTTGCAATATTGGTGCACTACTTTTTCATTATCAAATCTGAAGTATATCAATTCACTAGGTTCAGTCTAACAACGAGAGGTTCGAGTAATTTGTATAAAATTATAGATTTAAATCTCATTGTAGTTGTTATTAAAAGAAATGGTATATATAAAAGACAAGTCAAGCATAGACTTAACGGCTAGGGTTCCCACTAAATTAGATATCTTGAAGGAACAAATACAGAAAATTTGAACATGATCGAGGGGAAGTTATTGAATTTTGGCATGGACTTATTGGTGTTTGACTTGATTATATATATACACCTTTCAACAACCTGCTTTTCCATATTATATTTAATGCTTTTGTTGGAGATATAGGGTCACACACACAATATATAATTGATGCATTTGAGATCCTTGTACTATTTTCAACTTTAATATAGCCACATGCAAACATATTACCATATTTATAATGATTAATATGACAACTTCCAAGTGAGGTGCACTCCAATTTGCCCAATTAATTAACCCTTTACCCGCTGGCGCTTTAGCATATTCTAGGGGAGTCTCTAGACAGAAATTTGATCAATTATAATCTGAACTTGACTAACGGATATGCATGTGTGTTACAAAATTAGTGTCAAGTCAAAGTAATTAATAAATAATAAATTGAATGCTAATTAAGTTGTTGACAAATGTGCTAATTATTCTGCTATAATCAAGCACAAGGTGTGTTTATATATTACTTAGTTGTTTATTAATCTCTTTGTACGATAAACTCAAGTGTAGGATGCGTATCAAGATAATAGATTGCGTACATTGTTCTTGGCCTTTTAACAAGTTGCTTTTGGAATTTATTACTGCTACAATGAACTAGTATTACAATCTGGAACAGTCTCTCTGATCTCGTGCATAAGTCAAAATATTTCGTTAAACCAATCATAGCATCTCACGAAACCATGTTCTCTTGCTTTTGTTAAGCGAAACTAACAAATTAAAACAAGAGACACAAATTCCAGTTTGCATATATAAAAATTCTGGCTAGCAAGGCCAAGTTCTGAACGTATGTACCCTTGTAATGTATTGCCAAAAGAAAGACAAAGACTTTAATTAGTCACGATTTGAATTCTCGCCATTTATAATATAGGTATTGCAGAAATATTATGATCATGGTGTGATATGATTCATAAAGAATTATGTCATAAAAGAATATTAATTTATTAAAAATTAATATCAATTCTTTCAATGGAATTCAATATTTTAAGAGATTAATTTCTGATTCTATATCAATTAGAAAACAGTCAAATGTTCTATTTGGTAGAAATGAAAGAAATAAGATAATGAAAATAAAATGGATTAAAATAATAATAAATAATATTTAGCTAAGAAAAATAGAGATGAAATAAAGAAAAAGATTAAAAAAATGTGTAAGAATAAGTAAGAAATAGTATAACGGTCCCATAAATTTTAAATGTATTTTCACTCATTCTTCTCAATAAAAAAAACCAAATAATTTGCATCTCTCCTCTCCTCTTAAGTATTTCTTCTCTACCAAACATAACATAAAAAAAGAGTGACCAGAATTAATTGGAAAATACTCAATAGGAAAATCTTGCCCGTAAATGTTTTTATATTATTATTATTAAACTTATCAGTATTGTATTAATTTTTAATAATATTAATTAACATACAATTTTATTGGAATAGAAAATTTGTAATATATTAATTAAAATGTTAACTTTAATTAAACAAAAATTATATTATCAGAGACAAATTTAATGCATGAAAATTTTCGTTTATTGATAAATGACAGTTTTTTTTACTGCATCAATGTATATTATTTTTAGTTAAATTTCTCTTTTCTCTTCCATCTTGCTGTCCCTACCCCACTTTCCTTACATATCTCGTGGGGTTGTCTTGTGTCCCAGTTTCCCCTGAAATAAACTATTGAGATTTTCCATAGTCATACACACAACCCAGGCAACGAATTAGCATGGCAGATAGATTCTCACCTAGACCACTTTTCTGTATTTCTTCATCATCAAGGATTCCAGCACGTAGCCTAGCAACACCTTCGGGTTGGGCCAGTGCTATTATTTATATAACACAATGTATATAACAACATATTTTTTATTTAATTTATTGTTATCTTTCTCCGTTAACCATGCATATTATTGTATATCTTTGTCTCTTTTTTTTTGTAAAATTTATTATACGAATTACACAGTACATAGAATATTTCTCTAAATTTTTTGAAATTTTGATATATATATATATATATATATATATATATATATATATATAAGTATCACCATTTACAGGACCCGCAAATTTCATGTTCTCTTCCGGGAATTAATTGCACCGCCAAGAATATCTGGTTTATGCGGACCGTCTCATCTAAGGTTTCGTGACATGACAGTGAGCATTTACAACTGTACATTTGATTTTCCGATAGAATAAAGCCCAATTGACATTTAGCTAGGTTAACGCGGAAAAAAAAATCTTTAGCGTTTTCTGGTCACTCTCTCTTAACGTGTGCAATATTTCTAATGAGTAACTAAAACACACGCACCCTAGATATATCGATTGTACCAGGTGAATTATTTATATTAGAAAATGAAAAGAAAAAAACTCAACAACTTTTATTATTATTGCTGTGTCCCCAACATTTATATACTTAAACTAAACAAATGAGCGCGCTCAACCTTTTGTAGGGCTGAAAAGGGTGTCTGAATCTACCTGGAAACTGAGGTGGGTTTTGTCTACAACTGATAGAAAAGACATAATCTAAGTAAAGAAATAATTATATATGGAATATAATTATATAATATAAATTATTAAGATGAGTAGACAACTATAGGACCAGATAATAAGTAAAGAGAGAGAGAGTGTGTGATTATGTGTACGAGATGGGGAAGGTGGGGATTCAAACACGACTGCGCAGAGTTTTGTGTGTGTTCTCTAATTATTGGACAAATCAAATCTCATTACTCCCTGCTTATTTATTGGAAAGACAAGAGAAGGCATATCTGTGGAAATTTTACTCCTCCCATGCCTTTCTTTGTGTTAATTGTTGTTTTCTTCTCTTCCCTGCCTAGTTATGACGCATGTAGCTTCCTTAATTTGAAAACCAGGAACCAGGAATGGCCAAAGACCAATAATGAAGTCATGCACGTGACACAAATACTATTCTTTCATTATCCTAAAGACAAATACATTTTCACAAGACTTGAAATGAATCAGACCTATATACACTTACATTCATATACATGTCCATCATACAGATTCAAAACAACTTGTGGCGGAGGAAGTGGACCACTCTATGTTAGTTTTTTCCTTGATCCATACCAGAATTTATAGGAATAGAGCAAACAATCATAAAAAAACAATTATACAAATTGACAGTTTTTTTCATTAGTATATCGTAATTTTGAAAAAGAGGACTATCTTGAAACAACGGTAAAGTTGTGTCTTGGTGACTTGTTGGTCATGAGTTTGAATCTGGAAACAATTTTTTTGCATATGCAAGAGTAAGACTATATACAATATTCATCCCCTTATATGCGCAGAGCGTGGAGCCTCCGAAAAATGGGGTACGAGAGGCCTGAGAGATATTGCATTAAAATAACTGACCAATCTTTTCAATAAGATTCTTCAAGCAAATGAGATGTCTGATGCTTTAAGGAAAAATATGTTTGTGCCTATTTACAATAGTAAGGGAGATATCCAGAATTATTCTAACTATAAAAACATTAAGTTTATGAGTCATACTATGAAATTGTGGGAGAGAGTTATTGAACATCGCTTGAGGAGAGAGACCAAGGTTTTTATAAATCAATTTGGATTTATGTTAATAAGATATACTATGAAAGTTATTTTCTTAATGCGACAATTAATGGAAATGTATAGAGAAAAGAAGAAAGACTTACATATGGTGTTCATAAATATTGAGAAAACATACAATAGGATCCCAAGAAAAATTTTATGGTGGGCTCTTGAGAAGAAAAAGTATCATTAAAGTATGCAAATGCTATAAATGATATGTATGATGGTGTATCACATGTGTGAAATTTTGTAACGGAACATCAAATTATTTTTCGATCACTATAAGTTTACACCAAGGTTCATCTCTTAGTCTTTATCTCTTTGTCTTAGTGATGGATGAACTAATAAAAAATATTCAAGAGAAAGTGTCAAGGTGTATGCTTTTTGCAAATGATATTGTGTTTACCGATGAGACCAAATACGGTGTTAATAGAAAACTTGAATTGTGGATAAATACTTTGGGATCTAAATGATTCATGTTAAGTCGGAGTAAAACTGAGTATATGAAATATGAGTTTTCACTGATAATAGATGATGATCAAGATACTATGCATCTATTTAGTCAAGAGGTACCCAAGAAATATGATTTTAGATACCTGAGATCAATTTTGCAAAAAGGTGGAGAGATTGAGATGATGTAAATCATAGAATTAGAGTAGGGGTTGATGAAATGGTGGAGTGCATCTGGGTTGTTGTGTGATCGCAAAATTTCTCTTAAGCTAAAAGGAAAATTCTATAGAATAACAGTAAAACCTGCAATGTTATGTGGAGCTGAATGTTGGTCAGCACAAAGACAACATGAACATAAAATAGGGGTAGCAAAAATGAGAATGTTAAGGTGGATGTGTGGTTATACAAAAACGGATAACATAAGAAATGAAGATATTCAACATAGGTAGCAATAGTACCGGTGAGTGAAAAGATGATGGAACATAAATTGAGGTGGTTTTGGCATGTAATGAGACAACCACTGAATACTTCAGTAAAAACAAAAGTTTATTACCAAGAGCTCGATACAAAAAAAGAGGTAAAGGTAGGCCGAAACTTATATGGAAAAAGATAGTTAAACAAAACTTAATAAAGTGAGATATAAATTGACGGACGGTGTATCTTAGGACGAAATAAAGATAAGCTATAAGTTTGGTGGATGGTTAAACACGTTGTTATTTCTATAATCTAGATGATTTTTTTTAGTTATTTTTCTCTTCATTTCTCCCTTTTTCTTTTTTCCTTCTTTTCTTTTTCTTAACTTTATCGTATCTATCATTGAATTCATTTACCATCAATTATAATTAGCTTGAGTTAAAAATATTGTTAATGTTGACCATTTTGTGATGAAGTAAGGAGAAATTGGGTGTGAAAATAAAGTGGAATGATAGGTAGGCCGGCCAATGGCATTGGATAGGATTGAGAATGAATGAAGCAAATTATGATGAGTGCTTAGTTTGATGGTCTGAGGACCAGTGAGAAAAGGGCCCATCACTTGATTTGTTAGCCAATTTACTAACATGGGATGTCCCTAATTACACCAAGCTATCCACCTGTACAACCTCAATACTCATAAACACATGTTCGGTCCAATTCAGTAATTTTTTCAATTTTAAAATGTCACCATGTTTCACTTACAAGTGTTCAACATCTTTTGCCAAAACTCATCAAACTTTCATCATCATAAATTAATAAACAGAAAAGGTCCACATAATATATACGACCAAGTTCACACGAAAAAAAAACAATTAAATACATCATTAAATTATTTGAAAATTTTAAAAATTGACGGTAGTAATTTGAAAAGAAACTGAAAAAAGAGCATCGAAATTGGAAACCACCAAAAACAGACTTGTCGATCTTTCTTAATTTATTTTATATGTTCTTCTTCATATAGTAACGCAAACGCACTTGGGAAATAACCTTAAAAAAGTGCTATCGTACTGACTTTGCATTTCTCTCTCTATAACACTGACTCTCCCTCTCTCATTGTCATATCTTTGCTAGATCCATCAAAGTAGAAGTGATTCCCCCAGCTTCCACATCAAATGAACCCATAATCATCATCATCATCACCACGCCTCTTCTTTCTCTTTCTCCCTACCATTCACAATGTCATCGATAAACCACTACTCACCGGGAACAACACTATACTGGACCAGCGACCAACAACAACAAGCCGCCACGTGGCTTAGTAATTCCCACACTCCGCGTTTCAACCTGAACGAAGACGAGGACGAGGAAGAAGACGTTGTCGTTTCGGACAAGTTTACTAATAATAACTTGGCGCAAGAACAGGAGAAGGAAGCGATGTTCGAGAAGCCGTTGACGCCGAGCGACGTCGGGAAGCTGAACCGGCTCGTGATCCCGAAACAGCACGCGGAGAAGTACTTCCCTCTCGACTCGTCCGGCGGTGACTCTGCGGCGGCGAAAGGGCTCTTGCTGAGTTTCGAGGACGAGTCAGGGAAGTGCTGGCGCTTCCGTTACTCATATTGGAACAGTAGCCAGAGTTACGTTTTGACCAAAGGCTGGAGCCGTTACGTCAAAGACAAACGCCTCCACGCAGGCGACGTCGTTTTGTTCCACAGACACCGCGCCCACCCTCAACGCTTCTTCATCTCCTGCACCCGCCGCCAACCCAACCCCAACCCTTCCGCGCACGTTAGCACCAGATCCTCCTCCTTCTACTCTGCGCTCCCAGCTTATCCTACGCACCATCATCATCACCTCCCCTTCCCATACCAACCTCACTCTCTTCATGCACCAGGTAGCTCATCCATCATCACTTATTATAGTAATAATATTCTCTGTTATGTAGTAGTAACATTATTTCTTGTTTCAGGACAAAACTTAATTTAAACGCGCTCTCTAGCTTTAAGTATTTTTAGCACTACAATTGGACTTTTATTTCATTAATCTGATGTCTAATGCAGACATTTTATTATGCTAATTAACGTATGAAACTCTATTTCTTTTTACCTGGACAACAATACGTCCAAAATAATATCCATGGGAACAAATGTAGTCAGAATGCAGAGAAGTCGCGTGAGGGACACGCGCTGGTTTTCGTTGAATTAAACGTGGTGGTAAAAATAAATAGGATTCACATTTTTTACATACTAATACTGTAAGCTTGTTAAATATTGCAGCTGGTATAAATTAAATGGTTTTGTTGTCTTTGAATGTGGTATAGTACATACTATAGTGTATATTTGGTAGTAGAAGAATAGAAGATATATTTTGATTGGAACATGAAATGTGGTATGATTGAAGGCGTGGGCATTTGCACGTGTTGGTAATGTTTGTTACTTACAGGTGGAGGGTCCCAAGGACAGAACGAAACGACACCAGGAGGGAACAGTTCAAGTGGCAGGGTGCTGAGGCTGTTTGGGGTGAACATGGAATGCCAACCTCAACAACCTGATAATGATAATGATTCCCAAAACTCCACACATGAATGCTCCTACACCCACTTATACCACCATCAAACCTCTTCTTATTCTTCTTCAAACCCTCACCATCACATGGTACGTCAACAACCATAATAGAAATTAGAATCTATTAGATATATATGCCCCCCTCTTTATTAGATTCTCCCCCAGTTTTTTTTTTTTCTTTTCCAGCTTCAGGGTTAAAGTATGCCCTTAAATTAATTTTAGTCAATGACCGTGTCGTTAACATGAGCCCGTGAAAGGAACCCTTCTTTTATTATATGTATATTTAGGTTGACGTTGAAGATTATAGAGGATCTTTCTTGTCTTGAATTAGGGAGATGCATGCAAATGGAAATGCCTTGTTTATTCGTTTTATCGGATCTTCTTGTTCCCTGTCACTCGAGCATATTAATTATCGACTAAGCTGTGAATGTCAGATCATGGGACCTTTTTCTTATTTATCAACTTCGGTTCTTATTATATAATATATTAAAAAGGCACAAGGGGAAAAGCAATACATGTATACAAAATCTAAATAATACATTAAAATTGAGAAAACTTCATGGAGGTTATAATCCGTTTTGTATTGAAACTTTGAGCATTAATTTGAGTCTTGTAATGAGGTTTGATCCGCCACGATTGTCTTCAATTCATTTAATTGATTCTGCATCTTTGATTAAAATATGGATGGAAAACTGGTGGTTTCCTTCAGAGTTAAGCTGCATTCTCTTTTTAATTGGAAACACCGTTCTCTCTCTACTGTTGAGTGATCAAAGGTGATAGCCAAAGAGTGAAAATAGATTAACAATGGACCATGGAACGGGATTTATTGGGTAAACCTCATCTTTTTTGGCCCACTTTGCATGTTGTCAGTGTGGCCTACCAGCCAATAGACACAATATTGAAAGTTTGAAGGATGACAAAGATCAAATTATAATTAATCTCTTTCTCCGAACGAACTTGTTTGTGGGCCTTAAATGCCTTGTAATTAAGTTCATTATTAAACATATCGGTGCCGTGGATCACCTTTCCAACATAAATATGTATGGTTGAGAAGTCGATCCAAAACTTTCCTAAAGCAAACTCGATAAATCTTCTAGACATGGAAGTCAACTAACAATGCTAGCCTTTCCATTGTGATAAAACTAATCTTATTAGTGTCTCTTCAAGTCACACTCAAGTAGCTTATCCCACCTCAGAATCCTGAATTTATGGGATTACTTGCTTCGCATATATTTTGGTATCCGGGAAAAGGTTCAATTGATTCTCTAAACAATTTTTTACATAATTTTCCACGTACAAAAAGTTTCCATCTAAACATTTATACCTCTTTTTTTTCCTTAATGGCACTAAATTAACCGCAAGAAATGCATTAAGTTGCTAACGTGCGAGTCCACAGGAAAAATGTTTTGAAAATATCATTTACTCTTTTTTCACATAAACTGATCAATACTTTTTATTCTTACATTCCTCTCTTTTTTCTTTATTAAAATCAATGGCACATCTTACTCTTTATGGGGTATGTATGTGTCATAACCATTTAAATGTTTTCAACTGCAGTGAAAAACAAAGTAGGAATTTAACATAATGTGTCGATGCGTGATTGCAACATGATGTCAACCAGAAGAGAAATCACCAAGGGATAGGTGGATGCGACATCTCATAATTGATTAATTAACCCACTTGTCAGGTTGCCCTCCTCAAACCCTGCCTAAAAGGGAAAGCGAAAGGGAAATGAAAGAAAGAGAAATGATAGAAAAACAAGAAGGGAGAAAAAAAAGAAACGAAATCCCTGATTTTCTTACCAAACTTTCACACCAGAAGAGTGACAATGAGTAAACCCGAAGGTGGAGTGTAGTGATGGGAAAAGAAAAGAGACTGCAGCCAGAGGGTAAGGTATGGAGAGTGTTTGATGGGCCCCACTGAGATAGCTGGGTGACATCATCCCAGTGCTAAATGGAGAATTTTAGGTCAATGGAAATCAGAAATGAGGAATCAATTTGCCACTGTTGGGATTCTGCCTTAAGATTTTTTACTAGGGCTCATGATAATATACGTAGGAAGTAAGGTATGATGCCACTGATGGTGTGCTGCTATTTGGCTTTGGTGGGTTAGGATGGGTGGGTGGGTGGACTTGACTTGACTCGATAGATGACACAACTAAAGACATACTAATAAGCCCACTCCTCTAGTTAAGCAACACAGCTTCCACCTCTTGGTAGTGGCAGCACTCACATCTAAATCAATATATGTTAATATGTATCCTGCTATTTTAAAGTAAGCATGTACGTAAAATAAGTAATCTCAAACAAACAACAGCAGAAGTCTTAGTGCATGTTTAGGTTAAAGTTAACAAACTTAATTTTGGAGTAGTTTTTACTTTGCAAACTGGATTCGCAAAAAAAGCTTTGATCTTGCCTTTATGAAAACTTGACTTTAGACAAAATATATACAAGTGTACGAATGTACGTTTGAAATAATCAAACATGACACAAAACTGAGTTTATTATCCAAATTGAGTAGGAAACACTACAAATGGAAATCCAACATGCTCTTATCTTACTAGGTAAGTAATTTCGAACCCTAATAAGAAAATTAATAGTCAATAATACATATATATGCATATCAAATTATGAAAGTATTGTCAACAAGTAAAATTACTTATTTTACTCTTACTTATTTTAGAGAAGCCAAATTCATATTATATATACAGATATAGATTTGTTGCTACAGCCTACAGCACCAGCACCATTCCAAGGGGGATATTTTGGGTTTTTCTTCACAAGACATAATATTTCAAATTTTGTTTTCATGCAAATTTTCAGTTAATAATATCTGATTATGCATTTATTTGTGTAATGACAAGCTCATGTGGATGAAAAATCAAGTAAAAATGGGGAAGATGAAGACAGAATTAAATTTTGGGCACGTCAACAGACCAGGGTGCCGCCCCCCCAAAAGCCCCGGTCGTGGCCAGACCTGTTTTATATGGTCTGTTGTGTGCAGTTGTAAGTTTTTGCAAGCTATAAACTACACGCAATGAAATAAAAATGGAAGAGAGAAAACGTTCACAGCATAACTGACTAGGGTAAAATGTAAAATAAAGACCATAAACTAAAAAGGAGACAAGGATATCCTTAAAGAGCAAGCAAGTAAAACAGTATGTCACTCAAGGCAATGCAGTACGGCTCACAATGAATGTTGTTTAAATCTCCTATAAATTCTGAATTGCGTAATTCGCAACAAGTTCTATCATAACACCTAGTTCTAGTTATCAATGCCACTGAAGCAACCTCAGTGCTTCTTTGTTGCCATATTAACTGATTAACGGGGAGGGCACAATGAGTGAAATAGTTTTGGTCCACTTCTGATTGATTTCCACCACTGAACCTGTCTTTAAGTCTATAACTCCCCACGTACATGCTATACATTCTATTTTCTAGTGTGTTTTTATTCCATACTTCGGGTACAACAGAGGTATTATCAGGTGAAGAAAGACAGTTTCACTGACTGAAGTTTTAGCTGTCGTAGAATTAACTGCTTGTATAGAGTACAAGCAGGGGTTGAGGAAATGAAGATGTGACCCGTCAGTGAAGTACTTTTGATCAATATATGATTCATCACACTGAATTACCAAAAGTCGAGTACAAGTCATTGCCCTTGTCTCTGACAGAGGAAGAAAAAACAGAATAATCCAACTTCTTTATTAAGGACCTAGGGGAGGAGAGAAGAGCTTGAACTGATCACTGGGTTTAAACAGTGGCTTCAACAAAGCTGTTTAGCTTTCAATCAACATGATGGATACCAGTTTCATACAAGCTAATGCAAAATAATTGTGCAAAAGAACGACAGGAGTGCAGAATACCTTTATGAGTAATCAAATAGTGTGCCATGTGATTATTAGGGGCCCATAAAGATTCACACAAGAGGCCCATTGAGCTCCTGCTTGAGAAGGTGTCCAATCTCTCTCTCAGTGGCTCACACTGGCTCTGCAAGTGGGAGGGTCCGCAGATTGTGGTGTTTATCATTGGCCTACACATAATGGCCAATCAAAGTCTTTGATCTGCAGGAGTGATACAGTTATGCATTAATAGTAATAATACAGTACAGATGACAATAAAGGGAAAAATAGGAGAGAAATACTATGGGTGTGTGTATCTTTGATGCCACTTCACTTGGCATTACTTTCAAAGGCCATGATGAATCTCACTTTGCGCCTCCTTTAGGAGATGCTGTAGAATAAAGAACACCAATGGGAATTTGATTTCTTCTTGAAGAATAAATCACTGTATTGATATCAGTATCAACACCAACAAAATCTACCTTTGCATCTCAGTAACCTGAGCCTCAGGTTTCAGCATATGAACTACCAAAAACAAAATTAAACAGATTAATCACAGAGCAATGCTCTTTCCTGCATTCATTCAAATGGAAAGCTCATCAAGTTCATTTTGTCAAATTGATTCTCACTGCAGAATAGTATAATGTATGTCAATCACGTCGATTATGCCCCTCAATGTTATAGTATTACTGATCCAAAACTTGTGATTTAAAAGATTCCCTACAAATTTGGCCATGATGCAAGACTGGAAATATAATCCCTACCTATAATGTTACAATAAAGATAAGCATATGTCTCTTACCTGGAATAGTAAGAACTATTCCTCCATAATTCGGACCAAGACTATAGATGCAATCTTCATATGGAAATGGACCAAATATAGCAGGCTTATCACTCGAAAGACGGAATCAATAATATTTTGTGCGACCTTAATTTTATGTCTTATTTCTCACATTATGCAAGTCTTTTCAGTCATCTCAATCTCCACAATGAAGCCAAACTATTCAACCTGGCATCTCATGACCCAATTTGTCTGCCACTTACATGTTATAATAAAAAAAAAAAAATATAACACCCAGTGGTAGAAGTGCTACCTCGCAGCCTCAGCTGATAATTCAGCCCACCTGGATAGCCAGAAAATCTTCTAGGATGCCAAATTAATTCTACCTAGAAGAAATGATAACATTATCTCCACTAAATAGAATTAGCCAGGATACCATACAACCCAACCCAGAAACAATCATATAGGAAGCTCGCCTTATATAATCTTTTAGCAGGCAAATTCACATATCTAAGTGAACAAGACAAAGATGCAACAGTGACCTTTAAATGAATGAAATACATATAGTGATTATTTTACTATGCATCCATGACAAGAAATGGAGAGGATCAAATAAAAGAACTCCACCACCACCCCCTCTCTACCAAAGTCTTTCACAGAATATCTGAACAAGTTTGGCAACCACAAGTTATAAGAAGATTGAAACCATAACTTAATGTGATTACTTGCAAATTGTTAAAATTCACGTATGTGGAACAAATAAGATAGGTGTCAGACTAGCTGTCATAAGCCAATGTCTTGAAATTAATATATACAAATTTTCATAGTCCTGTATCGTCAACAATTATTCCAATTGTGTATTTTAGGGGACAAATACAAATAATAATAGAGAAGCATCATTAGGTATAGCAGTTAAAGAAACATGGCATCAACATATGCTATTGCCACCATTTGCAGAACAAACAGATCTTTAATATCACAAATAAGCACACAAAATTGAAAACTTGAAAACGAATTTGCAAAAACAAAATTCATGACTACCACTGGATGTTTAGTATCCAAAATACACCCATTTTGGAATATTTGATTATATCTGTTCGGTGCAATGTACATTAAAACCCTTTAATCAAGAGGACTGTCTATATTTAAAAAAAACAAACTAAAGGTCTGCAAGAGAAAAAAAAACACCCTGCCTCCTACAAACAAGTTTAAGTTGACTTTTTGGGTAAATCAGCATCTTCTTGAGGTTTGGAATCTTCCTTCTTCTCCATTACTTGCTGAACACCCTCTTGGTACCCTTCTATGAAACTTTTAAGAGCATCTCTGTATGCAGATGCTCTGGTCATGTACACACGCTGCAAAGCTGGTCTGAGAGTCTCCATTCCCCCTCTTGCAGCAACAGCTGTAAATTTTCCAGTAAAAAAAATACGTATGGTCATATGCTTGGTCAAAAGTCAAAATCACCTTCACAAACTCATTATTCAAAGCAGTAGTAGCAAAACGTAACCAGAAAAATAATGGGAGGGAAACTAAAAACAAAAGGAAAGTAGAGGAAGGTTATAAATCACTAAGAGTTTGGAGTTGCAAAAAAGCAAGAGCAGAGAATTCTACTCAATGCTGAATAAGCAAGGGGCGGCAGCGGCACTCTAGTTGGTGAAAAAATCGTTGACTAATTGTTCATGTTCATCATAAGTTTTGCTTTCCTATCCAAATCGCTTTTTACTTGATGTTCAGCAGCATCCTTGATTGCTTTCTCTTGGTGCAAGTCATTAATTCACTATAGTTTGATTATGCAATTGAGGGTGAGCCCTGACAGAACGATAAAGTTGTCTCTTGGTGACTTGTTAGTCAAGGGATTGAATCCGGAAAAGCCTCTTTGCATATGCAAGGTTAAGGCTGTGTACAATATCTCTCCTCCTTACCTGCGCATAGCATGGAGCCTCCGGACAATGGGGGTACGTAGTTTGATTATGCAACTCGCACAACCACATGAGGCACACCGAAGAGTATAGGTACATCATAACTACTCTTGGATAAATTCACAGAAACAAGCACCATTGTACTTTGATCATAACAATCGTAACTTTGACAAAACAACAGCCATTAATTCCAAAACAGCATAATGATATCAAACTAGAGAACAAGATGGTACCAAGGTCCTCCAGTGTTGAGGGTTATTTTCCTTTAGTTGTTTTCTTTTCACCATTTGTTTCATCAGTCATGTCATCATCCTTCTTATAATCATCAGGCCGAAGGTCAGGACCAATGTCACGAACCCAGCTTGCAGCATAAAGCCGGGCAGCTCTCTTCAAAACCTGAACATTGAATGTTTCTCAGCACAATCTAAAATAGCAATAGCCAAGTGTCATCCCTTCAATCAAGTACAATTCAGTATCTCCAAACTGCAACGTAGTAATCCACAAACAACATCGATAATAAATTATACAAGCATGTGAATCACAATAAGTTTTTTGTGATAGTCACAATCAAATTGAAAGAAAAGTAACAAATGCCCAGATCTCGAGTGAAGGTAAAAGTAAACCGTGAGAAGGGGCATACCCAGATACGCTGGTCCCAGGTCCATTTGCGGCGCTTTTTTATGTGAGGAGGGTCTGCCAAAGAAGGTGGAAAGCGATTTCTTTGAGATCATAGCGTATGTAATCGTAAATTTTCCTGCAAACAACCCTCACTTTCATTTCCGACCTACAAAATGCAACTATCAACTAGCACCGAGATTGCAACTATGACAGAGCCAAACGAGACGACGCCACTGAATTAATTTAGTTCCTACCCAGTAAATCAAGTTAAAATTTAAAATAAAATTATCACAAAGTGAAAAATTAAAATATATATTCAAATTTATTAATTTATTACTGAGTATACCAACAACAACAACAAAAAGATGTTTTCATAGCTCTATTAATTTTGGATTTATCAAATTTTAAACAATCAAATTGACATAATTATTTTACCAATTTTTAAAATTATTAAACTATTTAAAACTAAATTTGTAATTTTCCTTACAAAGAAGTGGAGCTCCAATTTCCTTTTGCGGTGAATCAAAATTCTGATACTATTAATCTTTTTTTTTGTTGTTGACAGAATATACTATTAATTACACTACGTGTCTTTTAAATTAATTATTATAAACATTAACAAATATAACAAACTAATCATTAATTAATAATGTAAAAATTACTATTAATGTATATACTATTTATTCTTACTGTTTTGTTAAGTACAATCACAACAATAAAATTTAAATTTAAGACTTCATTCAAACTATCCAAATCTTGTTCCTCCTACCAGACAGATCTCATAAGTTTACTTACTATTTAAAATTTCCTCTTACATGAATATATGCACTTTTTTTCATCCTTTTTCCTATTTATCCTATTCTAATTATTTTCTAACCTCCTTAGCACTTTCCATAGATAGTCTACAACAACAACATTGTGTGTGTGTGTGTGTGTTCATGTAGGTTTCCAACAGACAGTGGCATGTGAAATGAAGGGGGAAACAGGACGCTGAGACAAGCGAAGAAGGAACTACAAAGCTTGTCATTGAATCATATAGTAACCATATGATTGTCAAACAAATGGAATATGGAACCTGGAAATTCCAGTTTTTGAACATCACATTTTTGTCAGGGTACACTTCCAAGTTTCAAGTATTGGGGAATCAGGCAGCCCACCCAACGCTCCTTGTCAGGATTGTAAGTTGGAAGCAATTGGTGCTTTTATGAGTGCCATACACTACGTCTACGTGTAATGATGATTTTACTAGACCCTACGTTCTTTTCTACGACTACAAAGAATGATAATTTTGCTAGCTGTACATAAACTGCATTGTCCACTTCCACTTCCTCATCCGACTACACATCATCGATAGTCATTTGCTTCATTTTCTCTAGAGATCCAACTTTCCCGGTGTATAAGTTGATGGAATCTGCCAAAAAGAAATGTTATATTCTTACAAACTGATAATAAGAGGATTAATATCTGAGGAGATTAAACAAAAGAAGCAGATAAAAGTTGTACATACAAGAGCTGCTACATATCTATTAATAGCAGCCAACATGGCTGCATGCCCAACTGCAGTAACCTGTAGGAAATCAACATTATCCAAACTTATTAACAAAGGATGTCACTACATCTGGAACTTGCTCTTGGACCAAAACCATTCATATGCTTCCGGCTGGTTACTTGATAATTTTTGGCTAATTAAACTCTCCAAAGGAGCAGATAGCCGAAGTAAACTAGATCAATATTTAACAAGTTTAACGCCCAAATCAACTTGGGAGTAGAATAAAATATCAAAACTAAACAAATAAAGAATTGAAATAATATAACAACAAAAGTACATCAAAGATCAGCAGACAGTCAAAGTACTTTTCAAGTATGCAATCATTTTATGATATAATTTTCTCACTTAAGCTACAACACAAGCTTTTACCTTAAACACTAGACCATAAATTCAAACAACATGGTCCTCATAGTCATAATAATCAAGAATTTGCAGATTTAATGGGGGGCAGGATACATACTTCAATCTTCAGAATTTTAACATTCAGATCAGATGCACAAAAACTGTATAGCAGACACTTCAATTATATAAAACATTACCATCATCAATTAATAAAAAATTCTGTTAGAAATGCAATACAATAAAGCCACTCACTAGTTAGTTCATCTCATGGTACCAAAGTCTGTGACAAAGAGATCTAGAATTCGATCCTTGCCTCCCTTACTCTTCTAATAAAAAGTTGAATTTCAGAACAAGGTAGGCAGGCCTATGCATTGTCCATGTGTCAAAGCCAGAGGAGTCTTGCATGAAGGAGTGTGGTAGAGAATGTAATATTTTATTAAACTGTCTTCACCTAGTGGCTGAAGCTTTTAGGAGAGTGGTTTCGTGAAGCTAACAGAAAAAAAAATGTTCTTCACATAATAAGGAAGCATTTAATAAACCTATAAAATGCAGAAATGTTTTGGACAGTCAATAACAAGTTCAAGCATGGAATCTCTATTTCCTTCTGATAACAACTGCGACATGTTTTAGATAAGATTAATCTTAAGGAAACAGATAAGAACTCAACTAAAACACAAGGCAACATGCTACCTCCTTTGAACAAATACATGGACATTCCTGTCTCTATCACCACTTTGGGATGAAATTTCATTCGCAACTTGCAATAAGGAGTATACAGCACCCTGAGAGAATTAATACCAACTTATTTCTCAGTTTTTCATAAATTATTGGAAAATAAGGAAACAATGGGTCCAAGTGAATTGTTACTAATGAGAAAACTGGAAAAAGAGAGTATCAGTTCTTGTAGCAATGACAAGTTGGTAACAGTAGAAACATTACGAATATATTCATTCATGAATGATGAAGCATCTATGCATTAGCAATATACGATTTGGCAGCACCAATACAAATGATGTTCATTGGATTATATGTAGGGAAGAAGGTGGTGACAAATGATCCTAAGTCCTAAAATGTAAAAACACATACAATATGCTAAAGTTACCCAAAGCTCTGACATTCTGACTCAATCTGAATGTCAATAATAAAGAGTCTCGAGATCCTTGGAAAAATTTCTTGCCTAATAATTATAAACATGGTCCTTTAAGTTTGGTAAAGGAAGCGAAGAGATTAAATTTGTTAGAAATAAAGTATGCAGTCATATACAAAATCATAAAGAGACAAGTCAATGGAGAACTACCAATCCAATTATGTTATAGTAATGATGATTTTGAAGAGTCATACTCGTACCATTCTGTAATATCCCATCAGTCACAACTGAGTCTAAACCAGTTTGCTTAGAATATTGCCCTGAGTAGGGGTGCACAGTATTTATTCTATGCTTTTAAAAGTTAAAGTCATTAGAATTTAGGAAAGAATGATAATTAATTTCTTGTCATATTGATGCACTCTCCATCTTGATCATATCATATTATAAATGAAGCAGCTAATTTCAAGTTATTAAAAAATGAGCTAGTATTGCAGATGCACTCTCCATAACACATGCTGTATTATGAACCTACAAGATTCTTCAGTCCTGGGTCCTATTACACTGGCACTAGATATGGCTCAAAGATTATGACTTGCATCAAGAAAGGATAATATGGTTTGTTGACTTCAATGTTTAAGGCCTCGTGTACATGCCACACCATGGAAAGCCTCTCAACATAATAATAAATATGCTTGAACCTTGCAATATATGTTAATGCATGTGTTTCTCAGAATACCAATACAGGCTAGCAAAATAATACATATAATAACAGCTCTTCCTTAACTCTCACGAGTAAGACTACAGATTGACATGCTACAGCAAATTCTGCCCTGCTGTTCATCAAAATTTCACATGTTAGGGCCCAAATAATAAATATCTACCATCAATCTTGACATCACCTGATATGACAGTTCCTTCACCCATGCATTTTGGTCTACCCCAAGCCAAGCTTTTGAAAACCAATATAATCTTAATAAGGAGTTAGGCTCCATAATTGTCAGCTCAAAAACCCCGGCAGCATCATATAAAGATTGGAGTAGTCCATCAAACAAGTCTACATCTACCAGTGAGCTATTCAGCTTCGCCCTCATTGTTTCAATTTCTGTACTAGTGCTAGCTTGGGGACTCTCATTGACAGCCCCACCATCATCAGAAGCAGATGCAAATAGAAGGTTGTTTACCCTCCTTCCAGGCTTCGAAAATTTCAAGCAATATTTTCTATAAGCCACCAAACCATGATCACTGCATGATTCATGAGGCATCTCTTTCTTGAGCTACCCCATTCACTTAGTAGCTGGCAGTGCAAGTACGATACTTTTATGCCTCCATTAGCAGAACCGCGTTGATCTTTTGAAAGCAAACAATTTGAATAGCTGCCCAAAGAACTGTAATTAGAAACATTATATACATAAGGGCTGTTTGGAATACAAGCCACAGCTGCTCTTGGAAGTTTTTCAATTGGAAATATAAAGTTTTTTTAGTAGAGAAATTCTTAAAAATATTTTTAAACTTATATCCAAATATTGTTCGTAGACAAAGAATTCAGCTCAAAAGAATGAAATAAATTCTAAAAGAAAGAAAACTAGTTCAAAGAAACTATTTCTCAAAAGCATCTATTATCTTTTTTTCCAATTTTGTCCTCTTCAGGAATGCATTTATTAATAACATATACCCTCAACTTGAAAGTCTCAAGAAAATGGCAATTTAATCTGGGACTTTTTTTTCCCTTGCATTTAGAATAATTAATGATTTTCTTAATTTTTGTGTAACGCCCGTAGCAGTGGTAGCCCATAGGACAGTCAATGTGCGCAACCGCCCAAGGGTTTATTTTTAGAGGGGTACCAATTTTTTTTATATAATTTATATTAATATTTAAAAAAACTATATAATTTTAAAATCATATAAAAATAAAATATTTTTCAATATATTTCTTCTAGGGGAAACTAGTAATTAGTCAATTAATAGTGATATTTTTACTTATTAACAAAATTTATTCATAATTTTAAAAAAAATAATCAACAATTTAAGTACAATGTTGAACATAAAAGAGAAATATATAACATATTATTGTCTTCTATTGCTATTAGCATTAACATAGTTACGTAAACAATGTTCTGGAATAAAAAATTATAATAGTTATGATTCAAACTTCAACAATAAATCAAGATCAAACTTTATGATATTTAATTATTTTCTTAATACATGTACAACTAATAAAATAATATTAATTATTATTGCTACTATTGTATGCACTAAAATAAGCTAATTTATTTGTTAAGTCCTATTTGAAACTATGACACAAGATAAATTAAATAAACTTACTTTGATTTCTATTGAATATGATTATTTAAAAATCTTGATTATGAACAAATTATTAATGATTTTGTCATCAAAAATGAAAAAAAAAAACAAATAATCACGCAGGTATAATTTTTCAGTTCGCCCACAGCAAAAAAATCTCGGGGTCAGGCTCGTAGTGTAGGCAACTGTAGTTTGCCCCTTGATCTTGATAAGTTCATATCCATATATAGTCAACTAGTTTAGGTGAACGCAACCTAACGAATAAAATGCGTGAAATGCTTCTTCAATTCCAATTATTCATCAGAAACAAAGCAACAAAGTCTTCAGAAACAACAAACGATAAGTCAAAGTTTTATCGGTGGAATAGAATGTGAGACAGGATATGCGATTTACATCTCTTTCTAAATGGTTTAATATTCATTTTTCAAAATAATTAAAATATATTAATTGTTTTTAAATCAACAAACACTCACATGATAAGAAACAACAACAGTATATGAGTGAAGCCATTCCACTCAAAGAAAACCTATAATATAGTAAAAATATTATTAAAAAATGTTTTATCAAAAATAGAAACAAGTCCCGGTTTTTTTATCTATTGCCTACAGCATATGTTTAAAAACTTTTGTTAAAGGAAAAATCATATTATAAAAAAATTGCTATAATTGCCCTTTAACATTTTTAAATATATATATATATATATATATTAAAATTTCCCTTTAACATTTTTAAATATAAAATTATTGTTAAATACTTTCTACTTTTTTTAAAATTTAAAGTTAAAATACTTGTTAGCCTCTCTATGTAAGGTTTTCTTTTCTCATACAAGCACACCATTTTTTAACTAGAACCTATCTAAGGTTTATTATCTAACATTCAACTAACCTTCATTTTATCAAGTTGATCCATTTTAAGATTTATCATCTGACATTCAACTAACTTTTATCTTATGAAGTTGATCCATTTTAGGGTCAAGTAATACATTCAATCACAACGTCATATATAAATTGAGTTTCAAAATTTAACTTTGATTAAGGAATCCAAGTAGTGAACCACTTCAACAGACACATTGTATGATTTAAAAAATTAAAGAACTAGATACACTTTTAGCTCATGTTGCAATAGGAAGAAACAATGGAATAAAAATAATTAGTCATATAATTATTTTGGAAATAGAAATATTATAAAAGGTGAGTAAAAAATAAATGAGAGATAATTGTTTTTTTCAAAAATATATAACTATCATATTAGTTAAAAGTAGATAATTAATGATACTTAACTTGTGCAAACTTGCACATGATAGAAAATCATATTTTTTCATTTCCTCTCTCTAGCTATCACTTGACATTAAATGTTCATCTAGTTGAACTTATATGTGTTGTTAGATTTTTTTTAAGGCTTTCAATACTTTCTCTTATGTTTTGAGTTTCTCATGGGCTTTGCTTTTTTAGTCTTTCAATATAAATTTACATTTTTTAATTTCTCAAATTCAAAAAAGTGTTATTTTAAATCAATCTATTAGCATTCAAACTAAAGAATTTGACACAAATGATTAATGTGTGTGAAATTAATGTTGAATCATTCGGATAATACTCGAATTCGATCATTGACAAAAATAATTATTGATTAACCTTTACTTATCTTTCAATTGAATTTCGAATTAGTCAAAATTTATTTTTCCTTAATAACTAGAGGGTTAAAACCAAAAAATCTACTAGAATTTGAGGGACTAAAAAATAAATATTTTTTTAGGTAAAAAACTAAAAAAAAAAATTCAAATTCAAAAGACTAAAATATCAAAAAAAAAAAATTGGGACTAAAAAAATCTCCTAACTTAAAAAGATTAAAAATACGATTAAGTCTTATTTTTATATGGTGACATATTTATTTGATAAAAAAAAACCATTATAGCATAAGGTTGTGAAGTCAACGTCTGGTGTTGACTCTTAGCACCTAAAAAATAATCCAGCCTTAGGTGTTATGTATTTCTTTTGTCTTCTAGCAGTTAATGCTATGGAATAAAAATGATGCCTAATATTGTGAAAAAATGTCTAACAATTTAGGGGTAATAAAATAGGTTGAACAAGCCGAGACAACTCAAGTTGACCCGTTTTTTTATCAGGACATGTTAAGATTTTTAACTCACTAACCTGTTTTGATCCCCCAAAAAAAGAGTTGAAGGCGAGGCGGAATGTTTAACATGTTAACTTGTTTTTTAAATATATATATAAATATATATATATATATATATATATATATATATACACTATATGAACATATAATATGCATTTATCTTTATATTTTAATTTGTACATATATTATTAATATTTATTTAATTTTTTTAATAAATTATTATTATTAAAATTTTAAGGTTATATATTTAATTTTTAATAAATACTTATTTTAATATTTGTTTAAGATGAAATAAATTAAAATATATTTGTTTTTTTACCTACTGCCTACAGAATATGTGTAGTAATAAATATAATATATATGTCATTTTATAATTAAATATTAATGTGAAAACATTTTATATTATCAATTTATAAACTATTTATTTATATGAAAAAGTTTGTGTGATAGACTTTTCAAGAAAGAAGGTGATGTTCCACCAGGCGAGAATTATGTATCGAAGATAATAACATAAAAGAGCTTAAATGCTTTTTAGATTTGTGCAACTTTTGTTTTTATTATTATAACTATCCAATTTTAATCTCTAAATTTTATCATATGCTAAAATTAGATTCCTTCATTTGTGTTATATCCAAGTTGTAACCAAATTTGCTGATATCAACGGCTTCTTAATTAACAGACCGTGTGCAAAAAGGTGCATTAACTCCCTAATTTATTTTCTATTTTTTTTAGTTTCTGATATGTCAAATATTGTTTCCTTATCATTAATTACTTACTCATCACAATCAGCAACCAAAAGAAATACTTACACATCAAGTTGTTAATTAAGTAAAAGACGACTCATTTTAGAAAATTCTGTTATTATTTAGATGCGAGACTATTGTAGAGACTCAGTTTTAACATATAATTAAATTTCGGAATTAAAACCACTCAATTAAAAAATATGAGAATTAAAATTATACAAATATATAAAAAAAACACAACCAAAATGCATTAAGCTAAATAAGAAGTAAAATTACATAAGCATTAGACTCAGAGCTATAATTAATGTATTGTAATTCAATTAGCTGAACGAATTTGAGCAGCAAGTCAGATGGAAGTTTCTATTCACATTATTTTTTTCTCTTATTTTATTGTTTGCGTGTATAGCATCATAAAAATCGTGAGCCTCGTGCACAAAATAATATATATATATATATATATATATATATATATATAAAGGTACGAGGACATAAAATACAATGATTTTCTTATCATGGTACTGATGAATATATCTGCTACGATTTCGTGGAAGATTGTAAAGGGTGAAATCTAATATGAAGTTTAAAAACTTCCTCCCTCACCTATGTAGCCCCAATTTTACCGGCAATAATAAGTTTGTAACGAGAAGAAAAATGTATATAAATTATATAAAATTATTTTAATTTTTTTTTTTTCATCTCCTTTCATGCAAGCCTTTCCTATGTTGTCCTCCTTCATCGCACCAACACAGCTGTCTTAGTGACCCACTTTTCCAACTTGAACCCATAGAAGGTGCAAAGAAATCCTTAAATGGGTAATCAAATATCAAATTCATTCTCATTCATTCAACATGCATCAATTACAGAAGAAATAAAAGTAAAGGAGAAGCCCCTTTCATTTTGGTGAAGCATGTCTTTCTCACCGAAATATAATACTAATATATACTCTTAACTTATTTTGTTTTCTTTTTTTTTCTTTGATTTTTAATCTTCCACTTCCTTGATTCAATCATTTTTTCCCTGTCATTTTCTCTGTTTTTTATTTTTTTCAGATCCACCCTAAGACCTCTCCTCCACCACCGTTGCGCCTTCCCCAACCCCATATTGCTCTGATGATGAAGGCAGCGTTCTTCATTACTCTTGGTTTTTGGGTTTTGTTTACAGATTCGTGCCCCCTCCTCCTCTGCTCTTCGCTGCCCCTTCTTCCACCTCATCTGCATGATACGACGTCATGCTTCCTCCCACACCAACAAGATGAAAATTTGAACTCTCAATTTTCTTGTTTTGTTTTTTAATTTTTAGATATGATATCTACTCCACCGCACGACTTTTCAACAGCTTTGCGGCTGATGTCAACGAGATCTACTCCACGTCGATCTCGCTATGGTGACAGGGAGAGGGGGTTTGGTGAGGTTAGCAAGCTTGACCAAGGAGGAGAAGTCGGAGACAACGGAGATGCAACAATGGCGGTGCAACGGTGAGGAGGTTTGGCGTGGTGGTGGTGGGAGTTGCAAAAGAACAACAATAACGACGTTGTAAGCGTCGAATACAAAAAGAAGAAAAGAATTAACAGAAAAATGAAAAGCGACCTGCTCATCCGGTTCCCCTTCTTAAATCTCAGTCATTGAATATTTTATAAATATATCTAATGGTATAAATCAAGGCTTCAAGGGTGAAGGGGAAATATTACTGCTTCATATTAGAATCCACCATTGTAATGCCTTGCTAGGCTTTTTTGGAGGCTCAAAATCTTCTTTGTTAAGCGCTCAGGCAATAGGGTAGCGCATGAACTTGCTAGTTTAGCTTGGCGAAGTCTAATATGAAATACCCATTTTTGATGTACACCCATGAAGCCATGATAATTACTAGCTATTGTAAGTAATGCACATTTTTTATCTTCAATAGCCAGTCATTGACCGATGAAGTACTTCATATACCGTTAGATATATTAATAAAAATAATGAACGAATGTGATCATTTATTTGTTACCGGTTTCTTTTGAGGTGTTGTCTACCTGCTACTTGGTAGTATAATTTTATTGAATTTGCATTTTAGTCCCCAAATAAAATAAGCATTTAGGGATAGTGACGAGGCCAAAGTGTGTCTTACCACGGTTTTCACCTCCATCGCATGACGGCGCTAGCGCGAGATCTACATTCTCACCTTCGACCTTTTTGATTTAGCCACCATCTGCAAGAACCACAAAGTTTACATCGTTAGCCATGTGTTCTATTTTTTTCTGATCTGCTTTACAGTGACCATTTCCTCCGCAACGCTCTCTTCTCCGACAACTGCGGCGCTTCTTCTTTGTTCTTCACTCTTCTGGGTTTTCTGGATTTCTTTTTGGTCGATCCACTCCACTCCTCCACACCATCCTCTCCCGCTCTCTGCCCCTGATGCCCTTTCCTCCACTTCACGCGCACGAGGTGAACGACTGATCTTGGGGTGCCCTTTTCAGAGGAGAACGTTTGGGAGAAGAGGGGGAACGAGGACGAGAAAGGAGAAGAGATGAAGGGGACGGAGAAAAGGAGCCACGTCGCATATAATCACCGAGAATTACCGCAACAGTGCACAAAGAATTTAGAATTACATGAAATTGATTTGGAGGATTTCAAATTAAAAATGTATTAGTTACTTTTTAGTGAGAAATTTTTTAATTTTATGTAAACAATCACACTTCTTAAATTTGGACTTTTGTGAATTTGAAATTTGGAATGGTTCTAGTTTAAAATTTGGAATGAATTGAGAAATTACCATGAAGAAAGCAACAGTAGCATGGTGGTGGATTGGTGGTAGGGGTTGGTGAAAATATGTGCGGCAACGTATGCCATCGATGAAGGAAAAAATGTATGATTTGTCTCCTCCTTTATTTGCTTTTGGTAGGTGTGGCAGCGTATGTCGTCGATGAAGGAAAAAATAGGTGCGGCACAATACTCTAGCACTGTATTATACAACTTACAGGAAATGGACTAATTTGCAATTCATTAAAAATAATTGAGACACTGTACAAAACTGGATAGATGCGCGTTTACTTACAATAGCCAGTAATTATCATGGCTTCACGGGTGTACATCAAAATTGGGTACTTCATATTAGACTTGACCGTTTAGCTTATTCTGTTATAGATTATTGTTGGATCGAGGATATAACTCACCATGTGGCTCATCGACACCTCCTCCTTGTTGATGTACATAATTTTTTTTAAAAAAATTAATATATATTTTTATTCTTAATAAATATTTTTCAATAAATTTTTGTTTTAGGTTGATTATATATTAAAATAATGTTTTTTTTTGTTATTGACACTTCTTTTTAGTTTTTCATAAATTAACGAATTTTGTATTTATTATATGATAAAATTTTCCATTTATTAATAGTTGAAACTAATTTCTTTTTTTTGCTAATTTAATATGAAATAAACATAAAATTGACTAATTTATCAATAATTTTAAAAAAATATCAAGAACCAAAAATAAAGTCTTGTTATTAAAGATTCAACACAAATAAAAATTTTATTAGGGAACGACATAAAAATTAGATATTTATTAAAGATAAAAAATATATTTTAGTTTTTATTTATTTACAGAAAGTAAGATAAGATGACAGTCTAATTATGTATTGGAGTAATTCTTTTGTTGACCATGATATTAATATAAAGTTATTCAAGTCGACAAATATTTGTTGGGAAGATCTTGAGCATATGCAAAATGGATATTTTCTTTCAATATAATTTATTCCATATTAAAGGTGTGTTGGAGTAAATTTTATTCGTCAGAGAAAAGCAACCTTAATTAATTCGAGGTTCAATCAAGATGTAAGTAAAGTCTAAAAAAATTATTTTTGCTAAGGATTGAATTTTTGTAAAATCCAACTATTCAAACTCAATTTCAATACATTAAACATAAGAAAAATATTGAGAAAAATAAAGAATTATCACTATTTCTTAGATTCATGAACCCAATTCAATTTAATGAGATTTTTCATTCATATTTTTTTTTCATTAAGAGAGTTTTATAAAACTTTTGGACTCTTAAATTTGAAGTTTCCTACTTTTACGTAATTCATAAAATTTAACAAGTAATCAATATTTCATGATTAAGAAATATATAATACTTTTTGTAATAACTGTCATTATCTATCATATTAATAATAAAAAATTGATTGATAGAAAAAAATTATATTTAACAAAACTTCTTACTATATCAATGAATTCCATTAAAACTAAAAATTATACATAAGAAGAATCGTTCAATTAGTTAGTTAAACATATTTTAATCACCAAACTCTATTTATGTTTTAGGTAAAAGCTTGACGCTTGCGCAGGCAGGTAATGGCATGCGACAATGACATTAATATGTGGATGGAAATGCGTAGCGTAACCTATCTCCATCTTTCAGTTTTTAAAGCTTTTTATATACATTAGACAACGGCAACGCTTATCGCATTCCCCTGAAAATATGACGTCTCTCTATTTTCAGGATATGCATAATCTATAAGTCACCTCAAATTAAATACTTGATCGATAGTCGGTTCAATTTTTTTAATTTTTTTAAAAAGATTAATTTTCGTAAAATAAATTATGAATCTAAATACGCATTAAATCTCTAATCATTGTCAATAAAAATATACAGATCCACCAACAAACAAAAATTAAAATCCGAAGGAATTTGGTACTCTAATCGGGACCACTGTCCACTGTCCACTTTACATTATATCACAACATAAGCATGGTTCATGTTAATATTTTTTTATATGAATCATTGTTCATGTTTTGTTTTATATGATTTTAACAAGCGTGTGAGCTAAGCAGAGCAAACAAAAAAATACGGAATGGGCCATAAGTAAAGTCAGTCTCACCGTGTTGATGGCTAGTGCAGTCAACGGTGGTAGAAGGGTAGTCTTGTAAATAACTCAAAATGGAAGGGGCATTTGAAATCTGATTTTGACTCCTCAATCGTCCTTCCTATTACCGCTTGTCCTTCTCTTTAGTTCTCTATATATAAGAAGTGGCAACCAAAATCTTTCACTTCAAGGCTTCAAGCTAAGCACGCTATGGCCTGCATCGATAACACGGCCGCCACGTCCACGACTTCCACCGACGAAGCAGGCGGAGCTTTCACCATCACCGCCTTGCATCCCGACATAATTCAAACCCACATCCTCACGTGCCTGGACGGCCCCGCGCTCGCCTCCGTCGCCAGCACGTGCTCCCAACTCCACGCGCTCTCAGCGCACGAACCTCTCTGGGAGAACATTTGCCACTCCACGTGGCCCTCCACAAGCTCGCCACGCGTCCGCCAGGTCATATCCACGTTCCCACGCGTGTCTCGGTCCTTCTTCTCCGACTCGTTCCCTTCGTTCGCCGCGGCGCGCGAAGGTTCTTCTTCGCGCGCGCCGGAGCTGATTTCTGCGGTGGACATCTTCCACCGGCGGCGGGCGGTGCTGTCGAGAGTGGTGGAGACGGAGACGGAGTCCGACTGGTTCCGGTGCTCGCCGTTTCGAATCGATGTTCTTGATCAGAAGGAGGCAGTGGCGACGGCGATGGAGTATCCACGGAGCGAGGAAGCGTGTGAGATTCTGGGCGAGGATTTGAGGTTGAGTTGGATAGTGGTGGATCCGAATGGAAAGCGTGCGGTGAATGTGTCGAGTGGGAGAGTGGTGTCGGTGGAGCGGCACTGGCTGAGCGGGGAGGTGAAGGCTCGGTTCGCGACGGTGGTGGGCAGAGGGGAGAGGGGGACGGCGGTGGAGGTGGCGCTGTGCAGCGTGACTGTGACTTTCGGGGGTGAGATGCAGGTGAGGGAAGCGTGTCTGCAGATGGAGGACATGGATGGAATGTTACTGAATGGGAGGGACAGTTTGGGGATTTTGCAGCGGGCCTTGGAGGGTAAAAGGGGAACATTACTGAAGGACGGAAAGGAGGAAGAAGGGAGGAATAGATACTTGGAATTCATAAAGAGAAAGATGGAGAGAAAAGAAAAAAAAGAAAGAGATGAGAGGAGGTTGGATATGCTCTGCGTGGCTCTCGCGCTTTTCTCCTTTGCGGCTTTTTCCACACTCTTTCTCTTCTGAATCAATATACACTATCACTTCAAATTCAATATACTACAATTTACAAAACACAACATGGAAAAATTTTACAAAATTAACTTAACAAACTAAGTGTCAGTCAATGCTTTAATGTCGCATACTAGTTTATTTATTTAAAACAGTAATGAATAGTGAATGAGTTCTTCTAGCAGCTGCAAATATTTTGGCATCATCACTGAATCTTTTGTTTTATATAGTGATAGTGATACAAAAAAAATACTATTATTGTTTTTTTTACTAATCTTCCATCACGAAACATGAACATGGTTGTCGTGAATTTTGTGCACGGTAACATTTTTTTTAGTGGGTTTGTTTCTGATATAAAAAAATATGAATTATGTTCTTACCAGATGTTTTTTAAGTGATCTTCTTCTTCCTTTGCCAAGTTCCTTCTCCAATGACTGGGTGTAATACCAAAAAAGGAATTTCGATGCTAAAGTGAGTGCATGTAAAAGATGTGTGTAGTGGACAAATGTCACGTACCTACTTCTACTTCTCTAGTTCGTTTTCCATTAATAATTAAGAACCAATTGGTAACTATCCATGTTATCTACTAAGAACAATGTGTGATCGTGGTGGTCGGTTAACCAAGAATGACCTCCTATGGGTCCTGTACAGTACAAATTAGAAGCTAGGACGAGTATCTTAAACGTTGGAAAGTATAAGACTCGAGTGCACTCCGTTCTTAGGTTTCGGGGTTCAAACTTTGTTTTGAGATTTGATGAATGGTGCAATTCAAGTTTGTTAAAGGAGACAAACAGAGGCCTAGATGTCCCAACGGCAACGCGACACTTTATTTGTCATTGAATAGTAAATAATTAATAAATTTGAAACTTGGTAGACGGTGTCTTTAATTGGGGTGCATGCAACCCACGTTATATTTAATATTATATTGAATGATTTAGGTTGCTTAGATAAATTTCTTTATCAATATTTATATAAAAAATAAAGAGATAAAATCAATTAAAATTTTGAAATCAACTTAATTGGTTTTTATTTATAAAAAACATTTATTTATTTTCTTTTAGTAAAAAATTGATTTATTTAATTTATTGAAAAAAATAGAGATAAAATGAATTAAAATTTTAATATAAAATTTAATTCATTTTAATTTATACAAAACATATAATTTATTTCACCTTTTTATTTTCATCATTTATGAATATTTATAGACAAGATTACGTTAGATTTTATGCGTTACCTATAACTATTGAGAAAGTAAATCTGACTACCTGGATGAAAAATGGTTTGGCTATTCAACTCAGTGGCAACACGTCCTCCGTGTTCATAAACCTTTTGCAATACTCCAGAAAAACATAAGAAGAATAACGAGGTACATTTGCAGATCTATAAATTCTAAGGAAATGAAAATGGGTTGGAACTTGAAAGCTTTAAGTCCTCTTGAATTTCTCAATTTGCCCTGCACAAATGAAGGAGGAGGAAGTCCAGTTTCCATCCAGTTCAACTTTTTTCAAGCCATGCTTCCTTCCCGGGTTAGGAGCACCATAATCCGAATGCTCGAGGTTGGGTATTTGTCAACTTGGTACCCAGTTGCTGGACTATATATCATTAATTCATTATATTTGGTTATCGACCTAATACCAAGGTGACAAATTTGATAGTTGAGAACAGTAATAAAGGACAAAATTATGTTTGGGATTCTCCCACAAAGTGGATAATTGTCTCCTAACACAAGGGTTTAACGTCCAATACTAAGGAAAAATGAAAAACACACATTCAAATGGTGCAGTGATAAACAACTTTTAGATCGATTCTCGAGAGTTATATGTGACCGAAACCTTTATATATCTTTTTTTAATTATATTTTTCATTTTTTTATCTATCTTTTTAATTCATTTTATATATTTTGAAAGAATGATAATATATGAACATTTTTACATGTCATTCACGCTGTCAGGTTTACTCGTATTTAATTATCAAGTTTCTTAGATTAGAGTTGTACTTGTACACCATTTTTGGTAATGTACCTTAAAACTCACTTTGGATTTTCCAAAATGTTAGGCACATACTCAATTTTAGGTGAATTTAGGTTCTATTAATTGACATGCGGTTTCTCTATGCAGCCGTGCCGCTTGTTGGGTAGTAATAGTATAGAAGTTGATTCAGGGTTTTTTTTTTAATGCTGTATTTTTTTTTTTTTTTGACAGAGAATGCTGTATTTTCTTAGTAGGATACATCTTGTACTCTATTTGTTTCTTAATATAATTTGGCTTTTTTTTATTAAAAAAAAGGTACACACTGATCAAATTCTAGCTAGTAGACAAATAAAGAGAGAAGAGAAAGATAAATGTATATAAAATATAATAGATATACAAAAATTACGAGTATTAATAAAATGTTGAGTAAATTATACTCGCATTCCCTATGTTTTGCTCAAATTTCACTTGATACCCCTTCCTTTTTGCACCCCACAAAAAACCTCTTAATTGTTTAGTTCACATTACACTTAGACCCCCTCATTCCTAAACACCGTTTAATAATCTAACAGAAATTAGGCACATGTTGGTCACATGACTTTTAATGAAAATTTATGTCTAAAATATCTTCATCTTCTTCCTCTCAACCTGAAAATATTTTAATACTCTTCTTCTTTTTTGTTTTTTTACATAAACCCAACTTTGGACCCACTTTGTTGGTACGCAATGTTAACACATTTTCTCTCATCCTTTGTTCTACTAACTTATATATGAACTGAATTTTGATTCTCAACAAACATTTTCATCCATTATGTTCCTGTGATCCAAAACATCAATACTATTTTAATCAACAATAATAAACAGATGATTTCCAATTCATCCATTGTGTTTCCTGTAGTCCCAAATATCAACACTATTTTAATCAACAATAATAAACAAATGATTTTCAGTTCATCCATTGTGTTTCCTGTTGTCCCAAACATCAACATTATTTTAATCAGCAATAATAAACAAATGATTTCCAGTTCATCCATTGTGTTTCCCTGTTGTCTCAAACATCAACACTATTTTAATCAACAATAATAAACAAATGATTTACACTTCATCCATTGTATTTCCTGTTGTCCCAACCATCAACACTATTTTAATCAACAATAATAAACAAATAATTTTAAAAATCATAAGTGATATCAAAATGGTCTCCCATTGAAACCCCATTCAGAAATAGGCAACAATAAACAATTAAAATTAAATAAATAATCTTAAAAAGTAACCTATATACAAGGTCCAATGGTCACTTACAAGCATAGCCTAGCGTGAACAAAAATTGTGGAACAGGAAGAAAAACAGAGTGCTCGTGAACGTCGAAGAGGAAGACAAATGAAGACACTCATGAACGTCGCGAACTAGAAGAGGAATAATGAGAAATTTACAAACTGTAACAAGAACGGTCAAGATGAATGGAACGTAAATATCATGAGAGAAAGAGAAACTCACACCCCCTGGACGTTGAAGAAGAACTCGCCAACAAGAGGAAGATGAACAGTACTCACTAATGGTGAAGAGGAATGAAACGTGAATCATAAATTCTGAAACTAATTGGGAAGGGATAATTTGGGTTTTACAATTAAAATGTAAGGGTAATTTTGTCTACTCACATATTTCAATTGACATTAGTTAACAGCGTTAATAAAGGGGGATAAAAATAATGTGAAAAAATGAGAAGTATCAGGTAAAATTTGATATTTATGAATAAAGTGCTACTATATCATCACTATTTACCTTTAACATTATTCCTTTTGTATAATAAAATGATATGTGAATACATATCCAGGAGGCAGATAGAAGTAATCAAAGTACAAAATACCATACGTCATGATGGTGTACCTGAGAATTCACTTTGATGCTTTTAATCTTACATTTGACATTATTACTTTTATTTAATCAAAAGTACGTGTTAGGCAACAAATTCTCACTAGAAGAATTAATCTTATTATATTGTACATGTTTAATTAGAATAACATTATTTCTCTAAGAAGATTCATGTATCCATAGAGGAAAATAAAGTACAAATCATTGAATTATTTATATTTAAATGTATCAAAATAGATTAATGAATTTTAATTTTATATAGAAAAGAGTTTGATATTTATGAATATCAATGTAAAAATGATCAAGTACTAATAAGAAATCATGATAAATAATATTTTTAATTTAATTATTATAAAAATTAACAAACATGATAATTTAGAATGAAACTATAATCTTTATTTTATAATTGTATTAGACTATTTATTCTGAAAAAATTAAGTTAAACATAGCTTACTAAGCCTGAATCCGTTCCCTTTGAATGCGTCTCTAGAAAAGTCAACACAAAAATGAAAAAGTTTTAGTTTATACTTTATAATTTAATTTAGTTATGAAATTAGATCTTTTAAGTTAGTAGACCTTTTTTTATTTAAAAAAAAAAGGCTCCCCTATCCGAAAACCTATAGTAACTTATACTAATATTAATATATGAATAACAATAACTACTTACTGTTCAGGAAATCAGTTAAAATCATTTTAATTTTATTAATTTCAAGTAAAATATAAAATTATTCCTAAAATGTTCTTCCATTGAAAATTTTGACATTATGAATAAAATATAATCCTTAAAAATAAATTTATAATTAAATAAATGATATTTTAGGAATAATATCATTAAATAAAGATAAAATTAATTAGATTTATTTATATTTAAGTTTAACATAAAAACATTTTTTTATATGAGTCCAAAAACAGTATTAATTTCCAGTAAATATTTTTCGTTCAACACTCTTACATTTTCATTATTACAAATAATGTTAAAAACTCAGATGGAATAACCTATCGACTGCTATACAAGCCAGATAAATTAACAACCAACCACTCAGCCGAATTTTGAAATTAATTAATTAGCGAGCATGGTAAATGAAGAAACAAAAAAAGAAGTTTGTAGCAGAGATATATAACCATATATCCCAAATACATCCCATCATGTTCCAAATTATCATAGTCGTCACTACTACAAAACTAAAAGGAGTGGCCTTGGCGTGCAAATTAATTACATGCTCTCACTTTGAAAAAATTGTATGTAAATATTTTTTATTTTTTTGTCCTCCTTCATTTATATATTTAAATTCATTGTTTCTAATTTCTCATTCATTTGATGTATTTATTATTTTTATTTAAGTATTTAACTTTAAAATTTAATTTAAATTTTTTTATAAATAAATGATCGCAATAGGATCTTATATCTGTCACTAAATCGTATCCATGTACTCCAAGTATGTGTGTTAATCAAATTATAATATATAAAATTATCTTAATAGATCCAAGGACTTTATTTATTAGTAAATGAACAATTGGCATGTGCATTATATAAGTATTTTGAATTTATGAAAAAAAATTATTTTTTAAAGAATATAAATGATTAGTCAAAATAATTTAAATTTAAAAAATGAGTTAAGTGTGACATGTATGTCTCATTCTTTAATTATGGGATAATAAAGTAAAAAGTTATAAAAAAAGTGAAAAGTTTAATGTTTGCATTTAGTATATTAATATATATTGAAAGAGAGAAAAAAAATAACTAATACATTTAGTATTTTCATTTTCTTCCTTCACTGAAGAAATAGTTTAATGTTTACATTACAGTTTTCCAGTTACTAATATCTTGTAGTAATCAACTAGGCCAAAAAAAAGTAAATATTAATATTAGTAATTAATTATGAATTTACTTTATTTTTGAAACATATTATCAATCTATGGGGGGTAACATGTCCAAAATGGGCGTGATTGGTCACGCCCAAATTGGACGTGTTTCACTAGATGGCGACACGTGTCACGCATATAGGAAGCAGTGTGTATATAAATTTTGGAAGGTCATAGCTTTTGACTTGAATGTCCAATTGAGGCAAAACTGGTGGCAAAACGTTCGAAATTGAGAGGAGAAGACCTCGGCAAATTTCAAAGGGGATTTGGTAAACTATTTTTTCCAAAATATGCTTCTAAGTGCTTCAAAATTAGGATTTAAGATTCTATCATCCAAAAATTTCATTTTTGTCTACTTTTTTAATTATTTAATTCGTTAATTTAATGCTATATTTATTTTTTTTCAATTAATTCTCTGAATTTTGAGCGTTTTGACATATCGTACGTCTCAATCGAACATTTCTATCAAAAGTTATGACCGTTCGAAGTTTATACACATATTTAATGTTTTTTTATGATTATAAAATAAATAAATTTTATTTAATTTAAATATCCGGTTACTAATAATATTTACTGGTCACATTGATACACTGACACATCACGTTACTTAACAGTCAACTTTTTACTTTAACAATTAACTTAATCAATTTATTAAAGAAAAAAAAATTAATATAATAATTATCCAAAAATGAAAGTTGCTTTTATAAATTGTTATTTAATATTATTAATTGTTATTTTTATCTAATTTTAAAGTCTATTTAAACCTTTATTTAGTATATTTTTTAATTTTATATTATTTTATTTAATATATTTAATATATTTTCTATATTTTTTAATATTATTTTATTTAATATAATTTCTAAATTTTTCTATGGCTTTGTTTAATATTTTTTAGATTTTTTATATAACTAATTTTTAATATAATATTTTATTTAAAATACTTTCTATATTAAAAAATTATTTACAATTTAAAAAAACAAAAATTTTCAATTTTTTAAAAATCAGTCTTTATTTCAGCTGCTAACACTTTTTGTGACGGAATATTATTGCAAAACGTGTTAGCGATGAGATTAGCGACAGAATAAGTCAGATCCATTTTGGACGTGACTACCCCTAGATTGATAATATATTTCAAAAATGGGACAAATTCATAATTAATGATTAAAAAATTATTATTTAAGTTTTTTTCCAATCAACTAGTTATTAATATATATTAAAGGACAAAACACTCATTTCGTATTTTCAACGTCTTCCTATATATTACATTATAGTTTTCAGTCATTAAGAAATAAGAAATGTGATTGAATATCATTTAGTCCTTGTGAGATTAAATTGTTGTCCATTTTTAGTACCTTCAAGGTCTAATTATTAGCAATAAAAATATCTGAGACTAAAAATGACAATTTTTAAAGGAACTAAAACTAAGTTTAAAATTCATCAAAGAATTAAAACTTATTTAATCCCATTTTTAAATACCTTTTACTACACCGATTATTTATGTTCTTTTTTCTGTATGATATTTTTTATTTACACGGACAATTTATGAAAAAAGAATAGTTGAGTCAGAATAATTCGGCCTTGTGTAACTTCTTACTCTTAGGCTCTTGGCACAAACACCCTACTATGACAGTTTTATATCCTTCTGCTAACAAACAACCACATAATTCTCCACATGCCAGTGCGATAATCATGGACCCTTCAGCTATCACTTGTGCTGAGCAATGCTTCTAATTGTTGTGTGCACAATGCATCTATAATCCTAAAAAAAAAACTCAATTTTACATATGCAACGAGCAAGAGCTGATGAAAGAAAGATTGATGTTATTTTCCAACATATCTCTTCTCAAGTAAATTATAATAGACATTATATCTCATTATAGTCTGAGGGAAAATCGAGTATCTGGTGTTGGTTCAGGAGGTCCTCTGGCAATTGGAATTTCACCACGAGTGTTGATATTGGGCTTTGCATTACTCATATTTCGACGAATAACTTAATTAAGTATTTGCTGTAAAAAAGAAACTTCATTATTTATTAATAAGAAAATATTACATAGGGACTTATTTATAATATTTTATAATAAGAATTATAGACTTATTTATATCTAATTTTAAAATTTATTAAAATAAGTTTTTAAAAAAGTTCATTTTAACGACTTTGGCATGAAATTTATTGATTGAACATTTTTTTTAATTAAATTCACATATAACCTGATTGAAAAAATGATTTAAGATTGGATTAGTTTAACACTCATACAAATAATATATATAAAATTATAATTGAAGAGATGTTCCATGTAGTTTAAAATAAATTATACACATACAAAAGATTATCATTTTAGTATTTGTTTGGTTTTGGTCTCAGCCTCACTGCTACTTGACTTCTGTTACATGCTAAATTGATTGATTGCATTTTAAGCCATCATAAAAAGGATATAAAAATTATTCAAAATGTCTACTTTTTTATTTTCCCTCCTACCTTCTTTTCAAATGAACTAAAAGAAAGAAAATTAATCATTATAATGTTTTATGTACCTCCCCTTTTTCTTCTTCTATGCAATAGAAACAATATTTTTTTCTATTTATTCTCCGCACATCAAAACAAAGCATTAATGATTATTTTTGTTCATTAATTTGCTTTTCAAGCTGAATCCTATGCACTTACTCACAAATAAACAAAAGTTCCTGCTCCAGCTCATAAGGAATGGAGATGTGTTGTTTGATTTATTGGCAACACGAATTCCAAGATCATTCAAATGGAGAAGTATGTGAGAGCAAGTTTTTGAATGAACGTCCATTAAAGGTTTTCAAACAGAAATTCAAACACGCTATAAAACAATGTGTCTGCCGGGCATTTCCAGAGAAACAAACTTTCTCGCACTTAAAAATTTCACAATAGGCTATTTCTACAATACACAACAGAGTTACAGTGTAAGAATACACAGAACCTTCACCATTAGTTTTTTGTGCGTAAACGTGGAGCAATCGTTATATCAACATAGTGATTAAGATCATTCTATAATTTTGTCATTGTTTTCCCTTATAACTTGTTTACGTATACACACATAAACTCAGTGGTGAAGATCATAGTGTATTAATGCACCATATGATTTGTTAGTATACTGTGGAATTGGCCATTACAGATGTATCGTGCAAAGTTGTGGCTAAAGCTAAAGACGGACGGATGTCTATACTAGGTTACACCTCCTGTTAGATGTGACGGTGTATAACTACAATATACAGAACTAACTTTATATGCAGTTTCCATCCAACCTTCAGAGTTTGATTACTCATGAATGACTCACCTTCAGTAATGCCTGGAACATCATGTCAATAAATTGATCCTCCTGGCACAGGAAAATTCCATTAGTAGACAACAATTTAACAAGAGAGGCATTAAAATAAAGCAAGCATTAGATAAAAAAGATAAAACAACTCATATTTTGTTACTTCAATTTTCTTGTAGACTAGTGATTCGTTTTATATTGAAATCCTAAACATGAAAATTCTAAAGTTGCATACTAAAAAACTTACGTCAAAGTTTCTCCCTTTTCCAATTATTCACAATCTTTTTCAAAATCTCAATATTAATAATTTGAATAGATAATTAGGTGTACTTCCAGTCTAATAGCTAAATATTCATTAACTATATAATAGATATGGGTCAAACTGGACTTTCTTCAGTGGGGAAGAACTCCGTTTATTTTAACTCACCCAACCCCAAACTAAAAGAAGTAATTGAATTAGAACTTAAAAATACAATTAAATTAATAATGGTCAACAAACATAAGGGAACTAAAACAAATATGGCAAAATCATGAAATACCTGAACCAATGATAAAAGTGCATCACGGACATTATCCCTGCTGAATACAGGTCTATTTGGAGTGGAGCTTGAAATAGGGGTAAGAGAAAGAGGAGGATTAGGGGGAGGGAAGGGTTGAAGTACTGGAGTGCCATATTGGCGTGGCAGATTCAGGGAATGATGAACAGCTGCACCAGGCGGCACAGATGAAGAAATAGGTGGAACTAACACTGAAGATGAAGACGTCGACGCAAAAAAAGTGGAAGGCTTAACAAGATTAATGATTTGATTGCCACTCTTGGCTGTTTCAAGAGAGTCAAGGGGGAAGCCTGATATTGATAAAGTTGAATGAGAGGCAGATGGTATTTGCACAGCAGGTGCAGTAGAGAATAAACCACTAGAAGCAGAAGTGACAGTTGCAGAATGCTGTCTAAAATTTTCCATATTGGAAGCATAATTTCCAGTAACCTTCAATGACTGCAACAATTGAATTAAAAAAATTCTAAAGCCACATACATTATATAATAAAGAGTGCAACTTAATATAGACAATGTGACATTGCAAAAGTATTCACAAAAAAGCAGATAAAATTGACATGCAACAACTTTACGTACGCTGAAGAAGTTTGTAAATGCAGGATCTTCAACAGCATCAATTGCAGAAGCAGTAGCTGAAGATGACTCCAGAGGGCTTTCTGGTATAATTGACACTGGCTGAAGTTCCTCAGACTCACTATAATATATAAAAACATCAGACATTAGATATTCAACTTTCATTACTTATAAATCCAACTAGGAGAGATCCTTAATTGGAAGTAATAAATAAATACAATATGTATATTGATCTTTCTCATTGATCAATTCACTGAAGAAAGTTATTTCCCATTTTGAAATCACAAATTTCTTCACAGAAGGATTATTAGAATCATCGTTGTTTGGAATCACTAACGTATAGGAAGCACCCCATAGTGTGCAGAGCAACCGACCCCAAAATCAATACAGTGGGATGGCCACTCGAGTTAAATAATATATACCACATGAGTATAAAAGCTTTTTTTTTGTTGGGGGGGCATTAAGCTGCCGCGAATGCAAAAATGGTCCACAATCTGAAAGTTATAGTGGCCAAAGATTGTGACACTCTACTGTGATAGCAATGTGATTGATAATGATAACTATGATTCAAAGAGATAGAAATAGAGACAACTTCATATTTTATAAAATTAACAAAAATCCTTACCTTATGTTAGCAGGCAGTATTGTAGTTGGAGGTGTCTTTGGGTATGCATTAAGTATCCTGTAAATTGAATCTGGAAAATTATTAACATCTATACAACTAGCATATAAGCATCCTGCATCTCAATTTCATGGAGTATATTACTAACCAGAAAATAAGAGGTCCTCACAGTTTAGACTAGATTGGCAATAAATTAGCATCTTGTAAGTTGTAACTAATAGTTTCAGCATAAATAAGCAAAGAAAAAACACTATGAATTACTTGAGTGGTGAAAATTAATAAATTACCATACCTGTTAAAGAGATTTGCAACTTCTTCACATTCATCTGGATTGTAAAACCATATACCGTTAACTTCTTGAGCAGCATTCCGATATAACAGGTACGGCTTTTTAAGTTCATACTCAAAATCCAATAGATTCTCCACTAGGTTATCTGTCAGGACAAAGATCAGAAAGATAGCTGTTAAAGTAGTGAATAGATAGCACAGATTCAGAAATGTGGCAATAATAAATGAGTAAATACTAATTAGTCTATGCACTTAGGTGTAAAGACAATGTAAGGGAATTTTGGGTTATCATCCAATCACAAATTGCTGCATATGTAAGTTTATTGACTTCTATTACCTTAAAAGTCACACCAACCATGACCTATATCTGATTAATTGAAAGTGTAGAAAATTTTACAGAGAAATTAAACTATGGATAAACTTAGCATTGCCAAAAAGTGGACGTTACTTACGACAAATAATTAGTAATAATATTAGGCCCTAAACCTTTTTTTCCTTTTCATCTAGTAAGACTAATTTTCGCAATAATAATAATAATTTAATAAAAAAAAGTACAAATCTGAACCTGTATTCCGTCGATTCATTACGATGAACTGAAACCGTGGTTGTGAATTCCTGAACAAGAACAGTAAAATCGATGAACGATCCAAGTACATATGAATGCATCAATGGATACAAAGAATAGAGAGAGAGAAGAAGCAGAAGAAGAGAGAGTGTTGTCGATCAACTCACCTCTTGACAACGAAGAGAGATCCTTCAACATCCTTGCGACTCTACAAGGAGTAAAACAGAAGATGAGAGAAGAAAGTGGGAAGAAGCGACGAGAAAGAAAGACAAAAACGAACCCACTGGTTGTTTTCGATGTTGAAGTCGTAGAAGGAGACATGCGCGGCGGTGAAGAGAATCTCGTCGATGAACGGATCGATTCGCTGGAGCACCGTGAGATTCAGCACCTTCGTGCTCTGCTGATCCAGATTCGGCGTCAATTTCTTCGTCTGAGACATTTCAATTTTTTTCTCAGACTAACTAACTCGCTCAAACCCTCCAAGAACTCGAGATTTTGATTTTTGACTGGTGTGTTTGTTTGTTCCAAGACTAACTCAATAAACCAAGAATTGACTCGCACTCACTCCAAGCAAAGACTTATCTATACTCAGACTTCAGAGTTGAATCTACTCCGATCCAAGTAGAGTACTCTTAAATCAAATTGTGAACAAAAGACTCTCAAATTACAAAGAGTTTGATTGCTGTGCACATGCAAAATAGCTTTTATAGTACCATTCCATTATAAATCATATGAAGTGATTATTATAAAATTTAATAAATTTAAAAGATTATTCTTTTATAAATAAATAATATAAAATGATTAGTGCAATTTTTTTTTCTCAAATACATATAATCTATGGTTGGATTTGCAAGAAATTTTGCCAACTAATTTATTATATATATATATAAGTGAACTATTAATAGGGGTGGGCTCCCATCAAGTTGGTTTTGGTTTTAAAATACTTGGATTCAAATAGCCCAATGTTATATGTACTAAAAAACAATCATTGTTATTCAATTTGAACTAGATAATTTCATTTTAATCGATTCAATTTTAAATTTAAATAACCGAACTGTTTTAAAAAATACAATTTTAAAGAACTAATTCTGAATCGATTATGAACAGGTTTTCAAACTGCTTAAAAATGATTTGGGTGAAAATCGATTTGATCAACTAAACTGATTTTGTAAAAATAATTGTAAGTCGAACCACCTTTATACAATAGATCTGTTCATTTTTTTTCAACCAATTTGGGTGGAAAATTGATTCAGTTTCAGTTTCAGTTTCCGTTACAAACCGATTCGACCCATAATACCCAAAATGTTTTCTGCACACCCTAGGACTATGGAGTGGGAATATGAGATGAGTGTATATTATGCCTGTATAGTGTAGATTCATCCAATGGTTAAAAAAAGTGGTGCGCAGTGAACCACGTCACCAAGCGGTTCACGCTAGAAACATCCTATTTTAGTAATATATATAGGGAAAAATGATACACAAGATAGTCATATAAAAATTTCATCTAAAAAAAATTATTGTATGTTAAATTAATATTAAACCAATAAATTAACTGTAAAGTTTGATAAACATAGGGAATTAGGAAACCTGCCCAATGCATATCAAGATAGTATTTAAGTCAAAAAATTTATATTTGTAGACTAATTATTTTGCCTGCTTTCCTTTTCTTTAAAGCATATTCGTTTAACTTTCATTTTTGGGGGGATCTAATAAGTAATTATATGTATGCTATGATTGATAATCAATCTATTTGCTTTTGCTATGTACCAAAAGTAAGTTGTAAGTTATATAACTTACTTCTGTTACACAACACAAACATATAGATTATCCCACCATAATGCGCAAGCATGAGCAAAGAACATCTCGTTATCAAGAAGAGACTAGAATAAGAAATAAATAAACAAAAAGTGGAGCAAATCTCTCATTTAATATAACTCATTTTTTTCATTATGATACAGTTCCTCGGCTGACAAAAATAAAATTTTAAAAAATAAATGCTTTGAGATGTGTGATTCAGTTCTGCATGCCTTAGTGTTATGCAGCTTACATTATTCTAAAGCTCACAACAACAGTAAGTAGGAAAAGGTGAGATCCAAAAATTATTGGGGAGACCTAAACAACAAAATTCTCTTACAAGCAAAAATTGGTGAAACCCGCCCATTGTCCACACCACCTATACAACAACCTTGTTAGAGCTATCAGTAGTGACTTTTTCAATAGAACGAAGCAAGCACTCGGAAACTAAGCACAAGCCAGTGGACCTTGGACAATATTTCCTATTCAATTAGGTATCATTTATCATTTCCAAGGGAATCTTGGCAGGTGTAGGAAACCATTTTATGCATGGATAGTCCATCCTCGCTGAGCAAGAGCAGCAACCACTTGACTGGCCGCTTCTGCAGTGTCATTCAGTGGAGGATAACTCCAGCTTTCAGTTATCTGTATTTTTGAAACAAAAGTAAGCAAAAAGTAATATTTGTTCAACAAAACATCTACCAGCAACAAACTACAGGCCCGGCAGGCACACATGGTCTGCTAGCAAAGAAGAGGCTGCTCCAAAATCTAAAAGCAGGCCACCAAATATTTCCACCAAGTCACAGGGCCATTTGTAAAGTTCTTCTAACGTTAACTACATATATTTGAGGGATTGTATCATGGAATAAGAAACCAATTTACATAATCAGCTTTGCAATATAATCAGTAGATTTATACTTCCATATCATTCAGTTAAGAGGGGAAAGAGAAGCACAAAGCTAGACACACCCAAAAAAACCCAACACATAATATTACAGCACAGTTAGCAACTCACATTCTCATTCCCAGTGAATGGTCGAGCAACTCCTTGCTCCTGCAAAGAATTTTGGAAGTCAGCAAACTTCCAAGTACACCGTTCTGCTCCAATTACATACACAGGCTTCCTGTGGTAAAAGAGAGAGTCATGAAACTATGCATTTCTTTTGAAAACACTAAACAAGAACTTTTTTATATTTTTTTATTTATTATTGTGAGATGGATGCTCGTCATCATTCATAATTTGGTCATACATACCCAGTACTGCAGGCCTCACTCAACATACTAACTGAATCAGCAGTGATAACAAAGGCATCAGCCCAGGCCAGATGTCCCATATGTGGATTTGAACCTAAATGTAACAAAAAAAATACTAGGTAATCTCTGCCTCTGGAACTTGGACTGATAAGTATATTTCTTCTCTTAAGAATATGGAAAGTAAGTACCTTCACCATCCCATATTTGGACCTTTGGATTTGTGGCAAATTCTTTAACCAAAATTTTGGAGATCTGCAATACAAATGGATATTATGAATTTATTAAAACAGACAAAGAGAGTTATAGAGGACAACTAAACTGAGGCCACCATTCCCCCAGGCAACATCATTTATACTTGCCAACACCAAAGCAGACAAATGACCAAACAGGAGCATGCTCATGATTAGAAGCCAAAACTGATTATAACAAAACATGACTTAGGCAAAAAGATTCTTACTAATTGCATAATCTTTTATACCTTCTCAGGAGTTCTTCTGGAGAAAGATATCCTGATACTCCCACAGCTCCATAGAACATTCTGAAGCATCACCACTAACTTCTTTACAAGATCCACACCATAGGGACAATTACCTGACTCCAAGCCAAAAAATAATAAAAAAGACTTGAGATCAAGGTCTAAAGCTGTGTGAGACAAAAGGCTTGAAAAAGAAACTTTGCATATAATGTATATTTGCATATATAACCGAAGGTAATGTGTGGAATAAAATGTTTAAGGAAGAAAATATTCGGTGTAAGGCATACAAACATTTGAAAGTTTAAATTTTCAATTCCTTTAAGGGTTCAAATGAGTCGGTATTGATATATGCAAAAATCAAAATTGACCTACTACACTTTGTTAATTTTTCATCTATGAAGTATACAAACATTTGAAAGTTTAAAACAAGCCCAACATTGGATGTAGGGCATGCAATTTCTTTCCTGCTATTAAGTTTTAGGTTAGAGTCATTTCAAGGTGTCTTCAATTTGCAATGATCATAAATCAGATGGAAGAAAGGAGTTTCCAATGATACATAAATGAAATATGATTGACCAGATTTCTATTTTCTCCCACAGAAATTGACAACACTTAATAGAAACAAAGACCAACTGACAGTATGAGATTTTTGGGCCCAGACAAAGGCACATTTTCAACCTTTCAAGATGAAGTTTATACTTTATACAACCACCATTTTTCTACATGTATTAAAATAGCAGAAAATCATAATTAACACGATAAAATTTTAAATATAATGGGAAAAGCATTATAACTACTAAGTTTCTTAATGCAAAATAAAATACCAGTAGGTCCCCCAACATTAACCACAAGTAAGGGCTTTGGCAGAGTTGCTAACTCGTCATGCCAGGCAGAAGCAGCAACCCTAAGAGCAACGGAATCAGCTTGATGAAGCGCTCCCACAGTGAGGACCTGTAATGTAAAATCAGTGACCTTCAAGAAAGGATAAAAAAATATACTATTTCAACATAAACATGACAGCCATAAAATGTTTTTCTTAGGCAGAGACATCAATAGCCGCCAAGCAACAACTGTACCTACCACATTGCAGCCAGGAGGTTCCCATGGAGTCACCCACCTTCGAAGAAACCAAGGTATTTGTCGCTGAGCATGAGGAGTCAGCGGATAATAATCATGGCGCGGAGTAATCACAAGATCAAACCTATTCAGTTGAAATCTTGGATGTTGTATCTGCATTAGGCATCTAAGAGAATTAGACAGCAACATACATGATGTATACCTTCATCTATTACATATAAAGACAATCCATGCTCATGGGCAATAGAAAAGGGCATATCATTGAAACACACAATAAAGAGAAATAGGCAATTCACATCAAACCTCAAAAGAAACAAAATAACCTACAGCCTACAGGTGAGTCATTATAAATTTGTCCCAGCAACGGGTATCAGAATTTCTCAAAAGCAAGCAACATCCAATATCTTTTGCTATTACCGCTTTCAAAGAAAACGGGGGGAGAAATGAAGACGAACTTGATTGCAACAACAAGCAAAGTGAGTTTGGCAACATGATTACAACAACAAAAGCCTTATCCTACTAATAACAATGTTTGGAGCTGCAGCACTATGATAAAAAAAATAGTTTTTTTCATGGTGAAAGTAAAACAACATTGAGTTGCTTTCTGTTTTTCAGTGATACTGTGATTTTTGGTTGCCCTCAATGCAACCAACACACAACAAGTGAGGTCGGCTACATGAATTACCAGACGTCGTTAGACTTGATTAAAGACCAAATCCTAAGAGAAATCATTTCACCTAAAGGTTAAAAAGTGTTCTTATTAAGAAGTTATGTATAAGTACTTCAATAACAGTCAATCATCACATTCACATGGAAGTTATATATGTTACAATGGACAATAAAGAAAAAAGGGTGAAAAGTTTAACCTGAATAAGAAAAACATTTTCTGGAGCTAACCGTTTAATGGAGCTGGCAACAGAAATGGTGTCTCTTCCAGATGCAACAACCAACATTGGACCATCCCTACGGATAAAGCGATTCTGCATTTCATCAAACTCATTTTTTTTCTTTTCTTAATAGATTAACGAGACGAGAATAATCACAAGACAAACGTACTTATGAAACGTTTCACGAGCCATCGTGGCAATGTGGTGAGCATCAGCATCCAGCACGTTAGATATGCCTAAACGAAACTATCGTCATTGCACTGCAAATTGCAATTCCCAACAATTACACAGCGTGAAAGAGAAGAAGCGTTAGTTAGTTACCGATCTTGTGAGGAGTTTGAAAGCGCGATTTGCCACAGATCATTCTGATAACGGAGTCTAACTTTTTGTGGATGGAAACCGGAAGCCATTTAAGCCACCGATTGATTCCTCCTCGAGGCCTCGTCACGCGCTATAACCAACGATTCAATTCAATTGAAGATCTATTAATTTATAAATAAACGAAGAAGGGTATAAATAAATGCTTACATAAAAGGAGTGGCGATTGGAGAAACCGAGAGTACGGACCAAACCAATGCACTGATTCTCAGCCCCAGCGAAGCCGTTTCCGATCACAACGGCTCGCCTAATAGCACCGTCTAGAATTTCCGGCATATTTTACATTCCCAAAATTCAAATGAGACGGAAAAGTAAAACTTGTAATGTAGAGGATTTTCAATCTCAATTTTATAAGTACAAGCCCATGTGAAAGGCCCGGCTCGGCCCGGCCCGGCCCAATTGAACGGTTTATTTTTTTTGTTCATTTATACGATTCGAGAGACAATGGAGGAGTGTCTGGTGTGTGAGCAAAATCAAAATGTGGGCAAGCGCAGAAGGTGGTGCTCCGGAGGTTACTCTGGAAACATCCATGGGTTCTTTCACCTTTGAGGTACTTTTGCTTTTTCCAATTTTCTCACTCTATCAAAGTTCTTAGTCTAGGGTTTCAAGTTTGTTATTTTATTTTAAAAAAAACAATTAAAGGGTGTTATTGTAATGTAATGTTTTGGGTTTAGCTGTACTACAAGCATGCGCCGAGGACTTGTAGGAACTTCATTGAACTGTCTCGCCGAGGTTACTACGACAACGTTAAATTCCACAGGATCATCAAGGTTTGATTTATCCATGATGTCTATATGGGTGCCAACCTTCTGTTTTGATGATATATTCTTACACGGGTTTATGTGGTTTGTTGACTAGGACTTCATAGTACAAGGTGGGGATCCCACTGGAACAGGAAGAGGAGGAGAATCCATATATGAGTATCCTGCTTAACCTTTTGATTAGTAATGAATGATGATTTTTAACTTTGCTATTGTTCATACTTATTTGTTTACCTTTATGACAGTGCAAAGTTTGAAGATGAGATTAAACGAGAGTTGAAGCACACTGGAGCTGGAATCTTATCCATGGCAAATGCTGGCCCAAACACCAATGGTAGTCAGTTCTTTATTACTCTGGCTCCATGCCCCTCTCTCGATGGTAATATTCTCCTTCTTTCTGTTTAGAATTTAGAGATAATAAGCGTCTAAAATTTAATTACTTGTGCTTGTGCATGTTGATAATTTGGAGGATTTTGAGCTTCAAAGGCTATTCTGTTTTTCAATCTAGTAAATTGAAAATTAAACATGAACTGTGCCATGAATAGCTCTTTGTTAAAGGACAATTTGTGAACATAGTTGCGTCCACATTGTGCACAAACTGTCATACATTAAAACTCAGAGTGATGAAATATCATATCTTTCTCATTGGAAAGATATAAAAAGAAAATTGGATTCTAAATTGCATCTATCCCGGTGTCCTCCCCCACCTCTCCTTCTGACTTTTTTTCTGAGAGATTGATCCCCCTAATCACAACCATATTATGTAAATTATTCTGTCAGTATGGCTGCTTTACTATTATACAATGAAGTCTGAGGTCACTGGAGGATGTGATGATACTGATAGGCATTGGCTATTAGCAATTAGCACAGTTATATAACACCTCATGGACCTGTCTCAATATAGACTATTAGCAATGGGTTAGTCTCCCTGGTTGTTCTGCTATGTAACTATGTCAAAATGGCCAGCCAAAACAAGAAAGCTTCTTGTTTACATTTCTTATATTTATACTTTTCTGGGAGAATACAGCTGCAAGTTTGCAAGCATATAGTCAGCTCATTTCCTCATCCAACCGCATCTTCTCTTCTCTCTTGCGTTAGTTTCCTTGACTAAATTGATAGGAAGACATAAAACATATGGGACTCTTATTTTCTCTTTTAAAAGTTGTTTGTGAATTCTCTAATATAATCTCTGCATTTAAGATAAATATAAGCCTAAAGTTCTACTGATTAATATTTGTATTCATTACTAGAGTTGACTCAAGTAAATTTTTAGCCATAAACTTGGCGTCAGAATGGTTAACTGATTTAGTTAGGTTGTTTAGCTTATGGTTAATTATTCTAATTCATTTCATGAATTGTCTGGAATGTCCAATATACTCAATTCCTGTTTCTGTTTCGACCAGGAAAACACACGATATTTGGAAGAGTGTGTAGGGGGATGGAAATTATCAAAAGACTTGGCAGCGTCCAAACAGATAACAACGATAGGTATGTTAAATATCTTTCAAGATAAACCATTTTACATATATACTATACATAAACCAATAATCCTGCCTGCAATTTCATAGACAAATGATGACAGACTGAAGTTAGCACCAAATTAATAAACAAGTTAGGACATTGGTATCATAAACATGCTGATATTTGGTTAGGTGTTTTGCTAGATATCCTGGAGATTGATACGATTGACAATTTTTATTTTCCTGGGGTATAGCTTTGCCTCATGCATAGTCAATACTTGATTACTGGGAATTTTATGGCCTATGAGTGTCTAATGTAGTATGTTTTGTTATACTGGGGCTTCCATGAAACGCGGATTTTATGAACATCCTTTGTTCAACATGTTAAGTTAAAGCAAGGATTTTCTATGATCTTACTTTATGAAATTTTACAGAGAAAATTATTCAAGCATTTTTTTCATTTTCTATTTATTCAGGCCAATCCATAACGTAAAGATACTGCGTACCTCAGTCAAGGATTGAGATGAATAGCATGACATTGCCATGACGGGAAATGTCAAGACTCATTGATGAATCTTCAGAACTGTCAATTGTATTTTTATGTACTAATCACTAATACGGGGAAGACAATGTACTTTTTTTCAGGACTATTTTTTTGACCTGCAGTGTTGAGACTTTTTATTACGGAGTAAGAAACTTGAACTCTACGTGGATAGCCCTGGTGCAATTTTATTCATGAACACAACGTAGAGAAGTGGTTCTCGCATGTGAGTTTAGGCTTAAATGTATCTTTTTGATCTTACAAAATTATTCTTTTTTAATTTGCCAATATAAGAAAATTTATTTGTGTAGTATTTGAGAATCTAAAAAGTTTAAAGTTTTAAGAATTTAATGGTTTCAATGGAAATCTCAGGTTCCTGTTTGGATAAAGTAATCAATTTTTTTCATTTTTAATTTTTGTTCTAATAAAATAAATAAGTTGGTCATGGATTTGAATCTAAAAACACTCTTTTTACATGTGCAAAGATAAGATTGTGACAATTGGATACATAATTTTTTTTAATAAAATAAATAAGTTCCTTCATTGCTAAAAAATTGTATTTGAATAAAACAATTAAATTTTCTTTATTTATAAAATCTGAGAGAAGAGAAAAGTAAAAATAATTCTGAAATGCTTGACTTTATATTGAATTTAGAAATTAGACTTTTTTTAGTTTTAGTTCATTATTTTTAATTCTTAATTCTTAAATTTTATTTCATAAAATATCCAAAAACATTCAACAACAAAAATTTATCCAAACAATTTAGTTCAAATTTTGTTAAATCTCCTTCAAAGTCACTTTCCCTTAAAATACCTCATCCAAACACATCATAAACATTTAATTTAATTCATCAAACACGTCATAAAATTTATAATGCCAATCCTATGTCAATATAACAGGACCGGTTATTGAATTACAAATTTCTAATTTGAAGTTTAATAATTCAGTTATGATCATGGTTAAATGAATTGGTATTAATAAAATATAATTAAATAATATTAACAAAACATAATCAATCATTTTTCACACTCCTGCTGCGAACCAATTGTCAAATTTACTTTTTAAATTGCTTAATACGTTATTTTAAGTTCTTAATACCAACTCACAATTTAATAACACTAGATCATCCACGCTGCTGACCTCAACTCACAAATTATGTATCATTATAATTCTAAAACTTCATTCTTTTCCCTCATACTAAATAAAGAAAATATCATTTTTTTAATATTTCAAAGACATTAAGTACAACGTTATTCATATTAGTGGTTTCACTAGTACTATTTTCAGTTAATCTTACATCGATTAAAATCTCATACATATTGGACCTCGTAAAATTAGAACTTAATCAGGGTTTTGTTTTAACCAACCCTCGCAGACTTGTTTTTGGGTACATTTTAACCCGGCAATCTTAAATATATCCATTTCTGCTCTTCATGTGGAGGCATAGCACATTAAGCCGATAAAAATGCAATGTTGAAAAGGAGTAAGAACAAACAAATTGCACAAGCTATACACAATTATTATAATCGAGGGGGGAAATATGCAACCGGCCACGGCCACCAAAAGAAAATGTAACAGACAGCAGCTCAAGGTAGCTTCACCTCTTGGTCTTGGAATATCCACTGCACCGAAGGGGGCTTTATAACTTAACTGCCTATAGCCCCCCGCCCCCAATGTTACTCTATTCAAGTTAACTTTGTGTGGTGCTGTGGTTGCTTTCCAGCTTCTTCCAGCAGCAACTACAGTACATACCATGCAACATAATAGTACAACTATTGCAATGAAGTTCAAAATCCTTGAATCACTACAAAAGGATTCTCAGATGGAATCCAACTTTAACTCGTCTTTCCTTGTTTACTACTGTGATTTGATGACCCATCGTTTTCTTCGCGACTGTGTATGTTAAGCTTTGACACGGGCATTGTTTTAAATCCATTGGCCTTGACAGATCCAGGACTGTCCTCCCTTGAGTTTGCAATCCTTGTTGGCTCAGAATTCTTTTTTGACAGGTCACCGGTAGCAACTTGTAACAATTCCATGCGTTTCAAAGATGGAACATCTCCTCTACAATACCTGTGCCACATATTTCTGTATGTTGACTCTAGACCTAGGATAAATTTTGCACCATCACAGAGAGGGGACTTGGACATGAGATTTCGCAGACTCATTCTCAAATTTTGTAGTGCAGAAATGTCAGAGGCCAACTGCTGAGCCAATTCAACATACTCATCTTCATTTCTGGCAATCAAATGCTCCAGTCCTGGATTGTGATAAATGAAATATGTAACAGTTTTGCTTTTGCCGGTGAAGCAAAAAATGCAAAAGAAAATGAAGCTTTGCAAAGTACAAAGTATTTAGCAGACTGACTACATATCCAATACTCTCCTAATAAAAACATGAGGAAAAACAATCACGTGCTGATCAACAGAAGAAAAAAATATCTACATAAGAATAATATTTTGTGTTTGGTCGAGAGTTAGCAAAATTAATTTTGAAGTAATATGATTTATGTTTAGATATTTTTACTATAAACACTGGTAGGAAAACTCAGTATAATTTTTTGTTATCCAATACAAAAGCTATCTAAAGTAGTCACCAAAAAAATAAAACTACCTAAAGTTGTTTCAAGTCAATCAATTTTGAACCAAAAATAAGTTATTCAACATGGAACCAAACATGTGACAATTTACCTAAAATCAGATTAACTGATATTTCGATGTGATTTTGAAGAATCCAACGTGAAACCAAATGTGCACTATGTAGATTGGATCATCAGATTGCTATCTGGTTGGATATTATTTAGCATTGTTTTGTCTTCAATTTGTCTTCAAGTAGTGTTAGACCAAATGTTTTTTTGGGGTTTCTATTCTCCTTAAAAGGAAAACTTAGGCCAAACACATTTTCTTAAAAGCTTACAAAACATTTTATAAAATAAAAAGGGGAAAAGTAGTTTTTTAAGAAAAGCTGAGTGAAGGAACTTTTAGGAAAAAAGTTGGTTTCTCTTAATCTCCTCTCTCTCTCTCTCTCTCCTCGCTCCCACTCCCACTCCCCTCTCTCTTCCTGCTCTTTTTCAGGTCAACTCTTTTAAGCTAAAAGAAATGAAAACTGTCAAATAGCTTCTACTTTACTTTCAAAGCTCTTATTTTGAGCTTTAACTTTAAAATAGCTTTTAAGTTTTACGAAAAAGTCAGGCTAAACACAACCTCAATAGTTAAGAAATTTATCTACCCATACCTTGACTGGTTTTTGGCTATTGAATAATATTGATTTCCTATTAAAATAGTAATTGTCATTTGAGTCAAAGCTCTCCTTAGAGGAGTACTTTAATTTTATTTAGGACAGTACCCTGCCAAAAGGAGTACTCTCGGAACTTATTGTCCAATCTGGTCCCTATCGCTAGTTGATCAAAACAGAAAGAAATCAAAATAAACTCATAATCCAACAAATCTGCATTAAGTAAATGGCATTGCACAGATGAAATAGAATGATTATAGTACAAAATTCTGAAGATGTAGAAGAATATGCATAAATTGACAATAAACAATATTATGAAGGGTTCCTTACCAACTTTGCTAATAAGACTAACACCAACATTGTGCGCATGTACTGATCCAGCCATAGTGACACATGGAACTCCCATGTATAAAGATTCACATGTTGTTGTTGTTCCAGCATATGGAAATGTATCCAAACTACATGAAACAAGGCATAAGAGTTTACACAGGGTATCGTGAGACCACACAAAATGCATAGCATCCTTTTATTGGATTTCAGAGATATATGTAGCATTGGAATCCATTTTTCTAGAAATACAAAAATAATCAACAATAAAATAATAGAAACTTGATCATGATTCATGAAGATTATACCCACTGCATGCATGAAACCTATGATAAAAAAAAAAAAAAAAGAAGCATAAGCTAAATGAAAATGCAAGTAGCTTTCTCAATTATCCGTTTAATATGCAACAAAATAAATAAAAAGATATATTTCAAACATATTAAACAGCTTATATTTTTGCAATTTGAATAGGCTAGAAGAACGACCAAGTAACCAACTGATAACCTTGTAATATGACGCAGTTCCAGTATGGCATAGCCACAGCCCATATAACATGACATACATAGATAAATGGAAGTGCTATTAATAAAAAACAAGACATGCAATCAACACAAAATATGCACACCAAAGAAAATCTGAGTTTAAGAAGGATCATTAAAAATTCAAGGAATACAATAAAGAGATATTACCTGATGTCCATCAGAGAATAGGCTTGCATATGATCATGGTTAAGAAGAATAAGGGGCAGAAGATCAACACGTAGTGGTTCTAAACCTAACTGCTCTAGTGTTGAAAGGAATACCTGTCGCACACTGTCACTGCAAAAAGGTTTACATTTTACCACAAGGCGTGAATTCGGAATTGCACACAGTATCCTCGCCCAAACCTGCAATACCTTGGGTGTAATCTGATGAAATAAAAATACACACATCAGGGGATACATGACTAATTTGTTCTTGGTAAACAAAAGAAACACATAACATGTTCAACATAATTGATACCTTGGCAAGATTGTTGAAACTACCAAATGTGATAAAACCATTGGAAAGAGCAGGAGTTGGACAAACAGGACCAGCCTCCACGGAAGGGGTGTAACAAAGAAAGCATTCTGGCAATCTAACTAACTCCTCAACATGCCTGTAATTTAAGACAAGTACCATAAGAAAATAACCTACAATAAGAGTTATATAAAGTATTCTAGTATAGGTCAATGACAAGAAAGTACAGAAGTTCTTGAAGAGATCTACTTCTGCTTTGTTTCGGGAGGGTCTGCCAGTGAATCAGTGATTCTATAATCAATTGTAGGCAATCCTGTTGTATTGGGATAACCAATCCAAGTCACCTGATTGCCAAGCAACACAAGTCACAATTTTTCAAAGATAAAATAAATACACAAAGCATAAAATAATAGCATAATGAATGTCGTTAGGCATGATGCATATACCACTTCATACCACCAGCTTGATAACTAAAACTTTAGTACTTCATACATACATTGAGATCACTATATGTAGCATTGAAACAAAAAGCAAAGATGAAAGGCATATATACTTAGTAGTTAGTAAAGGTTCAAAATTAATTTACTTGATGTGTGTGTGTGTTGTAAGAACATCTTCAGGATTCTTGCCTTCCAGCTCATCGATAAGTTAAATATTAACATGTCCAAGGAAAATAAACTGACTGGTTGCTACTAGCCAGGATAAACTAAAACACCTCTCTTAAGTCTTAACCATTCAATTTGGAAAAAAAATTCATAATAATTCACAACATGGGAGAAAATGACAAGTTAACAATCACGCCGCAGCTTCCAAATTTTCAGCTTCACAAAAACAAACATCCTACTAAACAGAGATCAAAAGGAAAACATGGAAAAAAGAATATAGTAGCTAAGGATAAGATAAGAGTTATAAGCTCAAAATCAAAGAGATCAAATCTATATATAAATATGCTGAAGTATAAATTTAACAGTAACACACCTGAATCGGTGCAGGTCGGCATGCCATCATTCCCAATTTATTGTTTGCAGTATGTCCAGTAAGTTCTACCAAAATATCAACTTGATCTTCTCTAACCATGTTGGCAACCCTCTTTTCATCAATTCCATAAATATCTTTCCAGATACCACCCTTATTTACAACTTTCTCTCTAAATCTAATGGTTTTTGAATCTGCCTGCAATATCACATGAAAATCAATTCCAAATTATATGCAAGAAGTCAAGAAATGAACAAAAGAGGAGGAAATAAAGAATGTTAACAATAATGAAATGTATGCTATTCAAAGTCTATAAACATGTAAATTATGATAATGTAACCAAAGTCGGAATGTTAACCCAGCTAGCCACTAGTCCTAAGCTAATTTAAAGAGTTTCTAGATAATTGGTTGTTTGGTAAATTGTTGTAACAGCTGATTCCAAAGAATCCTTTCTTGTTTCCTCAAAATAAAACTGCTAAGTCATACTTAAAAGACAGGATAATCAATATCAACAAAGTATGATGAAACTTTAGTCAAACTAAACCAAACTAAAAAAAAGTGTATCAAAAGCAAACTAAGTGCAAACTTCAACCAAGAGAAGAAAACTGTAACTTTTTAAACGAGAGACAACGCAAAAGAAAAAGAGAACAAGATTTGGAATGGCAAAAATGTCGTTCAAGCACATTCACACATATTAATCCATTAACATGCCCCATGCCATACCCAACCCAAATTAGAATCCCCCATCCCACCCTGTAAATGGCTTTCTTACATAATGCTGGGGGACAGGGGCAGTGACTACAAGGACAGACAGCTGGTAACTGGAATCACTGTCAGCCCATAAGATATAAAAGCAGGCAAATAAGATAGCTGTACTGATGACACTGAACTTTTTTCTGTGAAATACCCACTTCCATTTCACATTTCATTTTGCAAGCAGCCAATATCAGACTCTTGTTTCTTAATGAATATTTGCTCAGTTAAAATTAAGTTTCATGCTGCCATTTCACATTTCGTTTTGCAAGCAGCCAATATATCAGACTCTTGATTCTTAACAAATATTTGCTCAGTTAAAATTCTGAATATTTTAACACTGTATAACCTAACAAATCAATTATGATTGAACAACAGAAACCTAATGGGGAGGCTTTTTTTCTCTGAAATATCCAAAATTAAGTTTCAAGCTTCCATTTTACATTTTGTTTTGCAAGCATCCAATATATCAGACTCTTGTTGCTTAACAAATATTTGCTCAGTTAAATTCTGAATATTTTACCACTGTATAACCTAACAAATCAATTATGATTGAAAAAAAGGAAACAGAATGGGAGGCTTTTTCTCTGTGAAATATCCAAAATTAAGTTTCAAGCTTCCATTTTAAATTTCATTTTGCAAGCAGGCAATATATCATACACTTGTTGCTTGACAAATCTTTGCTCAGTTAAAATTCAGAATATTTTAGCACATTAGCACACTGTATAACCTTACAGAAAGCATTAATATAGTTTATATTGCAATTTGCACATGTGAGTCCACAATTGATACCTTGACAACTGCTGAATAAACAATCACTTTGAAATTGGAGTAGTCATGATAGACAAGGGGCGCTTCTATGAAATATGACACAGAATGAGTAAAATAATCAGGAGATACATAGCCTATCACTAGGGGCCGTTCAGGATCTTTTGAGTTGTCCCATGATGTGTACTGTGGATATAGTCTCATGAATCGCCTACCCCAGTCCCTGTAAGGAAACATTTGATTGTTTATAGTTTCCAAGTTACATATCCTATTTTTGCACATAAAGTAAATTTCTACACAGGAACTGTAAATGTTACAAATTATGAATTGGTAAATGGATTATCCTTCATTCAATTCATGCCACAAATAAATCACACAGGAACCTTTACCCCCAAATTCAACATAAAGCAACATATACTATTAAATATTAACTAAGGTTTATATTCTACATAAAATGGCAAACTACTATTCAGAACTCTTACTCATCCTGCTACTCTTCTTATCATACTAGTAGATTCCTTCTGTGTAAATAGACATTTGAGAAGCTGCAGGATACAGTTCACCGCACATTGACTAGTGCAACGGATCTCAAGAAATGTCCCATACATTGCATTCAACTTTAGAAAACACAAAAACATTTTCTTCAAAATTTTGCTAACAAAGTATTTCTGAGCTTAGAAGTTGATAACCAGAAAATATTCCATCTTAACAACCCATGACATATAATTGATCCCTATATTTTGCTAACAATTTTTTTTTTGTCTTCAAAACTTAATCAAGGTCTGACTCTATAGTATTGCTTTTATTTCCTAATAGAATCTATACAGAAAAGGATGTTACTCATTCATGCTTCCATCATAATTATAAGTACTGGACCACTGCTAATAATTGGTACAAACTATGCAGATATCAGATAATAACTTATAGTAATTTTTTTCATCACCTGAGGAAGTTACATATATCATTAAACATTTACGAAAAATCAATGAAGTTTATCAAACACTACCAATGATAAAAATATAAGTATAAAAGAAGTTCATTAGAGAAAACTGCAACCTGTGAACCTCAAAAAGTGTGTCATCATGTCCTTCCTCTATGTAATTCATTGCAAGCAAGCGATTCTGCATATTACGGTGCATTAAATGAGACATCAAATACAGAGGGAAAGAAAAAGCTCCAATGACCAAAAGTGAGTTAATTTTTGCAAAGGACAAAATCCATTCATCCACCACCCATTGTATCAGAACCGATGTGAATATGACAAATAAACATTCAAATTATGAGCAAGTTATTTAAGTTTGAACAAAAACAAAAATGCTACTCTTATTCTCAATACCACTAACACTAACAACCAGCTGAAGCTGCTGAACTACCCTTCGTCATATAGTTCAAGGATATTCCCTACTCTATAGAGTGCAGGCTCCCATCATCGATAAATAAATCAAAGACAATTACAGAACAAACAAAAGAGGCTGCCTTTTGTAAGTTCAATAATTGGAAGGCAAAATTGGCTTCGGCAGTATCAGTATATATAATGTCCTGCTTTAAAATCCTAAAATCCTCTGTCAAAATTTAAAAAATTAGAAGCATAATTCTAGTAGAAAAAATATTAAAAGCATATAAAAAATGGGACATTTTGGTGCATTTAGTTGGGACTTGGGACAGTGGTAAAGTTGTGCCTTGGTGATATGTTGGTCATGGGTTCAAATCCGGAAACAGTCTCTCTGCATATGCAAGGGTAAGGTTGCGTACAATATCTCTCCCCTTTACCTTCGCATAGAGAGGAGCCTCTAGGCAATGGGATACGTGATTTTTAGTTGGGACTTGGGAGGAAAGAAAACAGAGAGGGGGGAAAAACATGGTGTATTTTCTTCTACTTGGCTGGAAAGAAAGTGGAAGGAAAAGTTGAATTCTATTGGAAACAAAAATTCAAATTTTTCCTTCCACTTCTCTTCAGTTCAAATTTCAAACTTTTCTTCCTTACTTTGTTTCCACTCAACCAAATGGGCCATCAATCTTAATAGACTACGCAGGGCTGCCACTTACTAAGCAAAACAAAAAATCATTACAATCTAAATTCTAAAGGGATGTCCATACCCATCTTTCATGGATTCCTAAAATAGTCAATACCCATCAAAGACATAGCAAATAATTCCTAAAGGGGGAAGGATCATGAAGATCTATAATTTATAACCATAGATCCCAAACTGGAAGCTCACTCTCATGCAAGAAAACATAACCAAAACACTCTACATCACGGGGACCATAATATGCTTACATAATAGGCACCACCACAATATATCTAGCTTAACATGAATCCTGTTTCAGATATAAACCAATTCCTAATAGAAGACAGGTCCGTAAGTTATAGTGCTGTGTATTTAATGTATGATCGCATTGCATGTATCTAAACAATTTACAGAACACAAACATGACAAAACAATCATCCATTATGCACCACACCTGGCCAGCATTTCGAGAATCAGGATCAATCTTAAGACATTGCTCATAAGCATTAATTGCTTGAGCTATATCACCAGCATCCCTATAAAGAACTCCTGCATAACATCAATAGAAAGGATAAGCATATGGTTTAAGTTGTGCTCAGAATTTCACTGCCATATCCCAGTGCAATAAATCATTATTTTGTAATTAAATATAAAGGAAACAACAATGAAGTAAAACCAATGAAACCTTTTTTTGGGGAAGGAGGACTTGCAAAATCCTCCATGGATCAACATAAAGAATACAAACATAAACAGTTACTTTTTTCAAAACTAGTCACGGTAGTTGGAGTCTTGGAGAGTTCAAGACCTTATAAATCCTATACTAGAATCTCATCAATGACTGATTCAGAAATTTTATGTTGTGGGTGGGGGGGGACAATATTCATATAATGGATTAACTTTTGATAATAGATTACAATTCTAAGCACATTGTAATTATACATGAATATTATATTGAGAAAAATTTTGAAGTTTGTGGGGGCAGTTGCTCTCAAAATCCACCAAGTAGATCCGTTACTGAATCTCATACTTCCAATGTGGGACCAAAGTCACATACCTTGCAAGTGGATCCAAACATAATAACATATCACTACAATGTTTTCAGGATACATTAGAAGATGAACGACCATTAAACTGATTCTTTAAAAAAAACATTCACATTAATCATGCAATCCAAATCCGATGAAAGATGAATAACCTAGTCTAAAATTATGCAGGTATGTTGCCATTCATAAATTAGCACAACCTTGACTAAGACAATAACTTCTAAGTGCAGTGAAACCACAAACTAACAAATAAATAATAACCAAAGAAGAGATAAAAAGACCTAGGTTATTGTATGCCTCTGCATATGTTGGATTTGCAATAATAGCTTTCTCAATCATACTTGCAGCAGCATCCACTTTACCCTGGAGAAGGAAGAAAAGATAATCACTTACTGAAGATATTTAACAACTCCAAAATTCAGGAATTTTGCATTACTTAACCTGGACAGTGTATACAACGCCAAGGTTATTTAACGACTGTGAAAAATTAGGTTTGATTGACAAAGCAAGCTGCATAACCAAAATAATAGATTGTGATTATAATTCTATGCAATCCAGCAATAGTGAAACAAAATGACATGATCATCACTACTACCTGGTAGCATTCTACAGCTTTATCAAGGTTTTCACGATCTTTATATATAACTCCGAGATTGTTACAGGCTTCCGCACAATGTGGATTGAAGTGAAAGGCAAGTTCATAGAATACAATGGCCTAAATAGTATATTGAATTTCAACCAATATAATCAGTACAGACTAATATGCACGTGTGATGTATCGTAATAAAATGCATGCAAAGTGTGGGTAAAATATAGGCATGTTTGTCCTAGACATACCATATCAAACTTAAGCATATCACCATAAGCAACCCCAAGATTATACATGGCATCAGCGTAATGCCAGTTGTAATACAAAGCTTTCTTATACAAAGTCACACCTTGGTTGATGTCCCCCTCCAATTTAACCTATGAACCAAAAATAATTATCTCCATAAGATAGAAATGAAATGATCCAAAGATGTCATGGTATCTCATTAAGGATGGGAAACAAGGAGAACAACAAAACATAGCATCAATAGGTGTACTTAAAAGGGCAATGCAGTGCACAAGACTCCCACCACTGTTAGGTTTAGAAGGGTCAATGTATATAGGTGAAGAGGCTGTTTCAGTGATCAAGTTACAAGGAAGCAACTTACTGTTGTGCCAAGGGAATATAGGAACATTAATTGGCAGGCAGTAACTTACTGGTCTCAAATCTCAAGCCATAACTTCAAAATTTACCAAAATTGCTTCTCAATTCCTAAGGAACAAGGAAAATATTTGTATTTCCTCAAAGCCCCTTTAAAATTAAGCTGACACAAGTTAAAAGTGTCAGTTTTTAAGCAACACACCCACTATTTGCACCCTACCAAACACACAACTTTACATTGCATCAGATTCATCTTTTTAAAAAAACTGACAATCTCCATAATGATAAGTTTATCACCACTGCATTGAGATATCAACAATAAAATGCCCCTAGACAAGTTTTATACAAAAACAAGGTGATGAAAGTATCTTACCCTATAGTTGAAAAAGAAAGAGGACATCCAAAAAAAAGGCTATTACACTTTGAAAAACAAATAACATTATGTGGAATTTCAGATGTGTCACCTTTGTTCCCAAATCTGTTAATGCTATAGCCATATTATTCTTTGCAATCTCAAAGTTAGGTGAAACAGTTAAACACCTGCCACAAAACATCAATTGATCATAAGACCCAACAGTAGAAGTCAAGTCATTACAATAACAATTAACAAATACATGAAAATTTTGGTTCAGAAAAAGAAGACCGAGCTCAAGATACATAGAGTACCTCTCATAACAAGTAATAGCCGATTCCAAATCACCACGATTTTTAAAAATCACACCCATATTGCAATAAGCCTCGGCATAGATAGGCCTCTCTGATGCAGCCTTTTCATAGAAACTGAGGGCTGTGTCATATTGCATCATTTCAGAATAGACCACACCAAGATTATAGTATGCAGGCTGTAAAGTCCATATAAAATAAAATATACATCATGCAAGCAGAAAGCTAAAAAAATTTAATGGGTTTAATAATAAAAGCAAAGTATTCAGAATAAGAGAATTACAGCATAGTGCGGATCTACTTTGAGGGCTTCAAAATATTTTTGAATTCCATCCTGAGTGTTCCCTGCCAGCTTTATGTTGGTACCAATATCTGTTAAAACGATGGCAAGGCATTCAGCAGCTGCTTTGTATGAAGGATCTGCTTGTAAAGCCTTCTGATACGACTGTTCCAAGTAAGTCACTTGATTAACAGTGATAAATTCCACAGAAATTTCAACTTCTACAAAACACTAGCATGGTAAAGATCAATTTGTATCGTGTGATGAATAGTAGATGACTGAATCATGAGATACAGGGATGAATCAGTGTGATTCTGTGTCATTGATGAGAATCAAATGATTCACCAATTCATTAGTTTTTCTTTTACCAATTAAAATTCGCACTAAAAATTGAAAGTCTGATAAGCACAAATTGTTAAATAAAAACTACTATATGCTCCCTATTTTCTTATTCCATTTCTCTGTTAGCCTGCTTTCATTCTTCTGCAAAAGGCATTTCACTCCTGACACTCCAGCACTCACTTATTCGATGGACTCTGTTTGATAATTTGAAATTTCGTAATTTATATGATATAGTTCAATCTATTTTTCATCGTGTCTTTGACTATTACAGTTTGATACAATTTACTATTAACAATTTGAACTGCGATTGAAATTTAACAGCACAGCCAAGTCGTATAACAATATTTTCAGTTATGTAGCAGATACTGTCATAAATATCCAAGTTCAACAAGCACTACTGTTTCTTCCTGCTAATGTATAACTCTTACATTCAATCGAACGACAACTATGAGAACTTCATAACAAGCCCATAAGCAAGGCACAATAAGACTCAGCTCATAAACTACAAACTTAGAGCATTATACGCCACAGTAAATCTACTACAACAAGCAGCACATTCACACCGCCAACAGTTGATAATATCGAAGAAAAAAAATATAACTATGCAACAATTTCAGCATAAAGTTGTGAAACAGTGGTACGCATACCTCAGCAGCCTCCACAAGGCGACCCTCGTCCTTATGCAGAATGCCGCAATGCGTTAGAGCACAAGCATTTTGAGGATCCACCTTGATAGCCTCAGAAAAACTCTCGTAGGCAAGCCTTCCCTTATTCTGCATCTGAAGGCATATTCCTTTTCCAATGAGTGCCTCTACATTTGCACCATCACTCTCCAACACGCGCTCGTAGATAGCAAGAGCATCAACAAACTTGTTCCTCGAACGCAAGACGTTCGCGTAAGAAACGCTGTCGTTCCCTTCACAACCACTATCACTAACAGAAGCCTCTGCAACTTCCACAGAACCGTTATCGCTATTTCCCGCTAATTCCCTTTCACTCCCATTGCCGTCACTATTATCAGCCCCTGCCATCTGCACAGAGAATGTGACGGAATTCACAATTGAAGCGACTATGGCAACAAATTCAACAATCACCAGTGTGAGACTCGAGATAAATAGTCAGAATTCGTCAACAGGAAATTGATCGCGGGGGAAAGTGAAAGAACTTACCCTAGCGAAGAAAAAAGCAACGGAAATGAAATCGGGGAAGGGACGAGAAGATTTCGAGGAAGAAATTAGGGTTTTGCAAGTTCGAGTGAGGGAGCAGAGTGGATGAATAAGAATAGCAGAGCACAAAGAGAGAGTGTGGGTTTTAGAGAGTAAAACTAAACTAAAAGTAAAGCGTGAAGAACAACGCGCGCGTAATCGGTTGTGAAAGATGGGAGCATTGAATGGGAGTTGGCAGCAATTGTCTATCTCTCTCTCTCGGCCTCCAAAAAGAAGTTGGATGTGTGCCAAACCCAAACGCCCACCTTTGCCTCTATGACGTTCAAGCTTTCTTGCTTTTTCTCTCACAAAGGATGCACTGAATCATCACATGCTTTTGTTGCGTGTGTTTTTATGGTAAATAACCAGATTGGTCAGGGTGTTGTATTAATAATTTGGCGAAGTACCCACTTTTCATGTACAGATGTGAAGTCATGATAATTATTGGCTATCGTAAGTAACGCACATTTTTTACCTCATTCATCGATCGAGAAAGTATTTCATATACCCTTAGATATATTGATAAAAATAATTAACAAATGTGATCATTTATATGTTACCGGTTTTTTTTGAGATATTGTCTACATACTACTTGGTAGTATAATTTTATTGAATTTACATTTTAGTCCCCAAATAAAATAAGCATGTAGGGATACTAACGAGGCCAAAATGTGTCTTACCGCAGTATTCACCTCCACAAATTCCGCGGTTTTCACCTCCACTGCATGACGGCACTAGCCCGAGATCTACATTCTCACCTTCGATCTTTTTGATTTAGCCACCATCTGCGAGTACCACAAAGTTTACATCGTTAGCCATGTGTTCTATTTTTTTCTGATCTGCTTCACAGTGACCATTTACTCTAAAATGTTCTCTTCTCCGACAATCGCAACGCTTCTTCTTTGTTCTTCATTCTTCTGGGTTTTTTGGATTTTTTTTTGTCAATCCACTCCACTCATTCGCACCATCCTCTCCCGCTCTCTGCCACTGATGCCCCTTCCTCCACTTCACGTGCACGAGGCGAATGACTGATCTTGGGATGCCATTTTTAGAGGAGAATGTTTGGGAGAAGAGGGGGAACGAGGACGAGAAAGAAGAAGGATGAAGGAGACGGAGAAAAAGAGTCACGCCGCATATAGTCACCGAGAATTACCGCAACAGTGCACGAAGAATTTCGAATTACATAAAATTGATTTGGAGGATTTCAAATTAGAAATGTATTGGTTACTTTTTAGTGAGAAATTTGTTAATTTTATGTAAACAATCACACTTCTTAAATTTGGAGTTTTGTGAATTTGAAATTTGGAATGGTTCTGGTTTAAAATTTGGAATGAATTGAGAAATTAAAATGAAGAAAACAACAGTAGCATGGTGGTGGACTGGTGGTAGGGGTTGGCAAAAATATGTGCGATAGCGTATGCCATCGACGAAAGAAAAAATGTATGAGTTATCTCCTTCTTTATTTGCTTTTGGTAGGTGTGGCAGCGTATGCCATCGATGAAGGAAAAAATAGGTGTGGCGCAATACTGTAGCACTATATTCTACAACTTACAGGAAAGTGACTAATTTGCAATTCATTAAAAATAATTGAGACTGAATAGATGCGCGTTTACTTACAATAGCCAGTAATTATCATGGCTTCACTGTACATCAAAAATGGATACTTCATATTAGATTTGGCCTAATAATTTGATATATAAAATATAAAAATATAAATTTAGTCTATTCAATACTTAAAAAGTTCAACTCAATCCTCTCTCTCACAAGTTTTTTTGTTTCAGCAGACTTGGGATGTGCCCAAATGAAAGTTTAGTGGAAATCCACGCACTACTAGTTATATTATTAAATTTTAGTGATTATTTCATTATTAAATTCTAATATTTAATGATCACTTTGATAATATATTATATTTTAAAGGATCATTTTGATATTAAATTATGAAATTTATGAATTAATTTGTTATTATATTAATTACAATATCAATTTATCACATTTTCACATTTAGGATTTAAATTTAAATTTTTTATTTTTCAATGATTAATTTATCAATGTCCCATAATTTCAAAGACGAATTTGTTTTTTTTATCCTTTTATTTTTCTTGAGCAAAAGAAAATATAAAATCATGTAATTATTGGATTCCAAATTGACGGGTTAGTGTGAATTTATCCATGCAATTATGTACCCTTCGAATAGGAATTCATATTCTGAAAGATCTTGACTTTCGTATGTTGATGAGTCTTCGAGATCCTTTTGATGACCTATATTGTGTTGAAGGGATATCAAAAGATTTATTGTTTGCCTATAAAAAAAGATACTATTTTTGTTCAAAAATAATTGTTAGATTATATTATTTACACATATTAAGATAAAATAATAAATAGATGAAAAAGAATAATAATTTTATAAAATTCATCTTATTTCATTTGTATATGTTGTTGTCTATTACTAATATTATAAGATATATAAGTAACAAAAGTTAAAAAGTTAAAATAATAATTATTTTTTGATAATTTTTTTACACGATACTTATAATGGAATGGAAAGAGTATCATTATTATTAGAATGAATACTAGAATGTTTTATTGGAAAAAAAATATTTTATTAAAAATATAATAGTTATTTAATTAGTATTTATTTTGTAGGCAACTTTGTTAATTGATGTTTTTTAATAATAAAAAAACATTAATTAACAAAGTTATAATGATAGTAATGTTTAAAAGATAATGATAGTAATATATATATATATATATATATATATATATATATATATGTTTACGGAAATCATAATTTAGATACATTAATAAATTTTACCTGTTGTTATAAAAAAAAATATTTCTGATTTATCTAACAATCTTAGGATAATAATCAATAAAAATTTTTTTAAGTTGTTAATTAAAATGTTGTAAGAACACTAATTATTAAAATTATTATCTATTTTGTAAAATAATAAAAATAAGGCTTAAGTATATATATTTTTGTCTCTAATGAATAATCATTTTTTTTGCTTTGGTCTTTAATAATAATTTTTAAACTTTTTGCTCCCTAATAATTTTTTTTGTCCTTCAATTTGTTTAAATAACACTTTGAAAAGTGATTTAGTTAGCACTTGATATACCATAATAAAAAATATTAGGGGTCAAAAAGTTAAAAATATATATTAGGCAAAAATTAAATCATTTATCATAAACCAAAATATATATTTAAGTCTAATAATAATAAGGTGATAAATCATTATAAATTGTAATACCATTAACACAAAGACTAAGAGAGATTAAAAATAATTTTTTAAAAAATAATTATCAAAATTTGAAGAAATAAAAATATATTTAAATCTAATAATAATAATGTTGTATATTATTTATTTTTTATATTTATTCAACGAGTGAGACCAAAAATAAAAAAAAAATTATAAGTGACCAAAAAGTTAAAATAATATTGGAAACGAAAATGAAAAATCCATCACTTATCAGAAACTAAAAGTATATTTTGTTATCTATTGTTTACCTTTTTACTTTTATATTTATTCAACAAGACTCCCCAAATGAATGAAACTACAAAAGATATTATTAGAGGGATAGTAACTAATAAAACATTATCAACCAACAACAAACAACTACGGGCAAGAAGTTGATCGTAAAGAGCCAAATGAGGGTACATCTTGCAAGCTAGATTGGCCATAAAATCTACACCTCCATGGGCTTCTCTATAAATATGATAACAACGAACTTGCCAATCAAGAGAGGAATAGACTCTGACTCGTTTCAATTCGATGGTTAATTTTTTAAAAAGATGAATAGATTTGATAATAGCAGTCAATTTTATTTATAGAACTTTGCTAATAGAACTCAACCTCTATGAGATAAAATCATGAAAATTAATGAATTGAACATAGCCAATAAATAGACTATATCGAAACTGTTATTCCAAAAAAATAGAACATAAGAAAAGGGAAACCCAACATGAACATCACCATATCTCTAATTAATCACTGCTTCTAAGTCAAATTGCACTTCAATTGCATGAAAAACTTTACTCTTAGCTAATTTTAACCCTTTTGAGAATTTCCCACAAATTAGTGATGTAGGCAGTGGTTTTACTCTAATGCCTTGGCATAACCATGCAGTTATTTGCTTGTGTCATCACAAATAAGACCACCACACCCCGCTAGGAGTACCTTGCAATCCATACACATTAAGAGATATCCAACCCAGAGGAAAGGGTTTCCACTTGACATGGAGAATAGACTCGACATACTGTAGCGTAGCAGTTGATCTCTACTAAGCTTCAAATTCAATAAGATTTTTACTGCATAATGGCCAACTCCCAAAATCTTGCAGGCCTAACAAAATATTGTTCATGATGTTAAAGGTTCATAACTCAACAGGGGTTTGAATTAAGCACTTTGTAAAAGTTTTTCAAAGCTAATTCTGTGAGAGCCTTTCGAAAAACTATTTCAAAAGAAAATACAAAAATAATTTCAATTAAGAAACCCAATTCCTAAAGGTCATGAAAAACAAAATTCCTAGCTGGGGCATTTGATAGGTACGTAATTAACGAAGATGTCCAGTCTCAATCACCAAGTTCTTGACTAACGGTGCAATGGTATGTTTATGTCCCTCTATGATGCAATGTAATGTAAACAATGAATAGTAAAATATCAACTCAATTGAATGCTGTCTTGAACAATTAAATTACCCAAAATCAAGATTTAAACATCGTTCTTAAAAGGTCCATATTTGTATTATTCCAATAAACTAAATTTATTTATTGAGTATTGATTTAAAAAATTTAAACATTTCACATTTTTTATCAGAAACTTACGACAACTGTCATAAATATTAATTATATATTATGTTCAATATAGAGTGTCAATATTTCCTGTTATGCACGGGTTTTGGCAAAATCATATTTCTGACAAAATAAATCTAATTGCAGAGTAAATTAAAGTTTATGATTAGTTTTCATTAGTTTATAAGGGTGAGTGAAAACAAATCCAATTGCCCCTTTAATATCAGAGTTGTCTTAGCACACGAACAATTTGATTTTACAAACGTGTTTGAATTCTTGAACAACTTAGTATAAAGGCTGACTGCACTATTGAGAATAAATGATTGACCATGAGTTTCACCTTCCCTTCCCGTTCTTTCTATGGGAAAAATGGTGGTGCTTTGATATATATATTTCCTTCGCCACTGTACCCTTCTACTTCTATACACATGCCATCGTGATAGTACTGCACAAAGCTAACACCGGAGGCTTTAATTTTGGATCTCTCAGCAATGTAAGCCCCTTTTCTAACTCCTCTTTTAAGAACATATTTACGACATTACACTGTATTTTGCTGTTTCTGTCTCTTATACAAGTAGCTAATAATTAACTGTTAAAAAGTTCGTTTTAGCTTTTCAAAAAATTCATTTTTTTTCCTATGTGTTTCTAAAAAAACTTAATCAAGCATATCCATATATGATCTACTTCCATCTTCTATAGTAGCTCACAATATTTTCAGCCTCTATCTTGGTTTCTTTAGTCAAAATAATTATCAATCAAAGTTATTAAATATTGTAACATTCTTAGTTTCTTAACGATATCCTGTTTCTGTTTTCAGTCTAGTTATTAAACACACAGAGTTAAGGACATCATTATTTTTTCCTAATTTGCCAGAAAATTAATTGTGTGCTCTCATTAATTTGGAGTAAACGTTTTATAGATACCAAACTTTGGTCAATACTCAAAGAAAGAAAGAAAAAGAGAAATGTACAAATGTTATGTAATATAATATTGTTGTAAGAAAAAAAAAAGTTGTTAATATTATATTACATAACATTTGTACATAAAGTGTTTGATTTATAAAAAATGTCTATATAGTTTTTTCATTACATGGGATTTAACATATGAAGCAAGATTATAAATAATACTTTACACATAAATTGTGCAATATCATATTATTAGGATCGAACTAAAATAGTTAATTTGGGTCAGAATAATTGTAAAAATTAGTTTTATGTTGAAAATTAGTTAACTAATTTTCAACATAATTAATTATTATTGTTCTAATTGAAACAAACTAAAAGCTAGTTATCTAATCCTATAATATATATCATATATCTAATGAAATAAATCATAGTTTAAAACGAAAATCAAAATCGAATTTATAACTTATATATTATTGAAAAAAATTCAAGTCTTACATCACATCGACTAGAGATAGTACTAAGATAGAGTATACAAATGAGGGACAATTTTCATCCTCCTATGAATTGACTTTTGGAATTAAGTTATAAGTCACATGCCAATTGATCTACCATGCAGAAGTTATTACTTGGCCTTTCCATGGATTCCATTGAAGTTAATAACTTCACCATGCAAAGCCATACAGAGCCAAAGCAAGGCGCGCGTGCACACCACGTTGCTCAGTGGCCAATATCCAATATCCTCTCTAGCATGGTCAATGCGCTGCGACAAAAGGCCACGCTTTGCCACAAGTAGTTACTTGGAAGTAGGGGTGGAAACAGGCCAAGCCAGGCCAGGCTTGGTTAGGCTTGACTTTAGCCTGATTTAAAAATATAAAGTTTGGTCTGGCCTATTTACCTGTTATAGGCTTTTTTTTTAGGCTTGGCCTAGCCTATTTAAAACCTAGTTTGGCTTGCGAGCCTATTAAAAAGCCTATTTTAATAGAAATTTTAATTTTACAAAATACTTTAAATCAATTTAAGAAAATTAAAGAAATAATTTTTAAACAGAAAATGTCTCAACATCTTACTTATATTTCAAAATAAGTAATAATCATTTTATGAGATTTTCAAGACGATTTTTTGAAGTGGTTGATCATTCACCTTCATAATAAGGAAAAATATTTAAAAAAAATAAATATTATTTTTAAGTTTTAATATATATATATTAAATAGGTCAGCCTGATAGGCCTAACAGGCTTTTTTTAAAGCTTGAGCCTAACCTTTTTATTTAAACAGGTTTTTTAAAAAGCCTTAGTCTAGCCTTTATAATAAACAAGCTAGGCCAGGCCAGGCCTTAAACAGGCCAGACCAAAGGCCCCTGATAGACAGCCTGACCCATTTTCATCCCTACTTGGAAGACTACAGCAACAAGGTTGAGCTTGTCCACTTCAACCACGACACATTCAACTTCACCACCGACCCTCGTTTGGTGCTCGACCACCCTTACGCGCCAACAAACATCATGTTATATCCCTCAGAGGTTACACGAATCCCGACCTCGTTGGCAAGTCAGGCGACAACCTAAGACTATGAGTATGGGAAATACACGAAGACTACATTCAACAAAATCCCCTCTAGTGGGTAACAAAGTGACCACTCGGCTATTACCTCGTTTGATCGGACCGTGTTTGATAAATTGTTTTAGAAATATTTTTAGGAGAATAACTCATTTAAATTTTAGAAATTATTTTAGAAATACTTAGTTATTTTTTTAAAAAGTTAGTAACTCATTTAAATTTTTTTAGAAATAAAGTTGCTAACATGCACCATTTGGAAGAATAAGTATGTTAGGATAAATTATTTTAGAAATATTTTTAGGAGAAAAAATTAAACAAAAATAAAATGATTATTTTCATAAATTAAAATGATTTGTCTATTAGTTAATTATTAGGTAATTTATAAATATTTTTCATCTTTTAAAATTTTTTTATGAAAAGTCTCTACAAATTAACTAATAAATAACTCATTTAAATTTATCTTTTTTCTTCTCTTAAAAATATTTTAAAGAAGTTAACTCAATCAGAACCATTGAGATGGAAGCCACAAAGGCACAATTAGTGGCACGTGATAAAGAAGGGCAAAAAAATTAAAATATAGCAGTTTAAAAAAAAACGAAAATATTGCAGTTTCAAAACTAATTACACATCTATTGTAGTCAATCACGTCCTGGGTGGACGTGTTCAATCACGTCTAGGGACGACGCGAATGGAGCTCGGTCACGTCCCTAGGAGACGCGACTCAGGAGGTGGCGACACGTGTCATTTTGCGACGCGATGCGTAGAAACTTCGGAAGGTCATAACTTTTGACTGGGATGTCCGATTGAGACGTATGATATGTCAAAATGATCGTAATTGAGAGGAGAATCCATTAGCAAGTCCCCAAATGGTCAAAAAAATTTCCCAAAAGAGGCCTCTAAGTGTCTCAAAATCGCAATTTAATCGTCGAACACCCAAAAAATTTATTGTTTTCTAATTTTTTATTTATTCAATTAGTGAATTGCAAGCTATTTTTTATTTATCTAATTACTTCTCTTAATTTCGAGTGTTTTGACATAAAATACGCTTCCATCAGATATTTCTATCAAAATTTATGACAGTTCAAAGTTATATGCATCATCAAATGCAATATAATTTTTCATTTTTGTTCCTATAAAAAATTATGAATGTTTCTTTTTTGGACCTCTATGCCTTGAGCAACTATGCCCCAAATGGCTCCTATGACAACCAGTACACTTAGAATCATCCCAACAACGCCTAGTGTCCAATTCAAGTACTAGTTTGTGCTACATTTCTGTGACTTCTTAATCTGTATACACATGAAACAGGGATATGCTAAGGTTATTGGTAGAGCAGTGCCAAACTCGGTAAGAATGGTAAGGCCAGGCCACAACAATAAAAAATGCTATTCACCCGAAGAGACCGCTGAAGGCTATTCGTAGCCAAAAAAACATTCATAATTTTTTAAGATTTAAAAGAAAAAATTAAACTATACTTAATAAAAAATGGGGTGTAATTAGTCATTTTCAATTTTATGGATAAACTTATCAAAAACTGGGATGCATTTAGCAATTGTTATGCTTTAAATTTGATGATGCATATAACTTTGAGCAGTTATAAATTTTAATAGAAATATCCGATGGAGGCGTATTTTATGTCAAAACGTTCGAAATTAAGAGAAGTAATTAGATAAATAAAAAATAGCTTACAATTCACTAATTGAATAAATAAAAAATTAGAAAACAAGAAATTTTTTGGGTGTTCGATGATTAAATCACGATTTTGAGGCACTTAGAGGCCTCTTTTGGGAAATTTTTTTGACCAAGTCCCCTTTGGGAATTGTCAGCGGCTTCTCCTCTCAATTAGGATCATTTTGACAAATCATACGCCTCAATCGGACATCCCAGTCAAAAGTTATGGCCTTCCGAAGTTTCTACGCATCGCGCCGCAAAATGACACGTGTCGCCACCTCCTGAGTCGCGTCTCCCAGGGACGTGACCGAGCTCCATTCGCATCGTCCCTGGACGTGACTGAACACGTCCACCCAGGACGTGATTGACTGCATTAGATGTGTAATTAATTTTGAAACTGCAATATTTTCATTTTTTTTTTAAACTGCTATATTTTAATTTTTTTGCCGATAAAGAAGTGTATGACATTTCATGGGGTGGGTTTGATTCCTTTGCTTCCGCGTCAGATGGTGGTTTTGCGAGGGCGTTTGATTTAAGAGACAGAGCAATCGACCATAATAAATGAAAATGCAGTGCAAGGTTGTCCCTTACTTTGTTTGAATGGAATAAAAGTGATCCAAGGTTCGTGGCCACGGTCAGACTAGACAACAACAAGGTGGTGATATTGGATATTATGAAACCAACAACATCATATATGTCATGGTCCCCAAATTCTGGAAGACATTTGTGCTTTGTTAGTAATGATGCAAGGGCCTTCATATAGGAGGTGATGGACATAGGGTTCCCTTCAGGGAATGGTTGTGATGTGGTACGCTTCATTAGCAGTAGCAGATCCAGGATTCTAAAGAAAGGGGCACTCAATAAGCATCTTTGACATTTTGGACAATACACACAGTGTCCAAATTATTTTTCTGCTTAAGTAAATTGTCATTTGTTAATTCATTTACAATCTATGGCAAAACTAAAGCATGAAGTAAGTTGTCATTTGTCAATATCTTGAATGCAACTTAATCCAACATCAGAAAAAAGCTAATAAATAAGAAAACAAAAAAAATTAGCTTAAAATACTAATGCCACAATGGAAACTTACAAAGGAACCATTTATCCAAAACAACAAAATGATCATGGACCACATTCCAATTTTCCAATTCACAAGAACCGCAAGCAAAACAAGAATAGTTCAACAGTACAAACTTTCATGTTTAGAAACCTTACCAATGCATCAAAACATCATAGGCGGCATTCACTGTCCAAGCAAGTAGGAACAAGAAAAAAAAAACATACAAAAAACCCAGTTCAACAATCCAAAATTGATCTTAAGCAGTAACAGAAACAATGGATGCATGCTCAAAATTGCACAATTGATCTCGAGCAGTAACCAAACTTCGAACAAAACATTATCAAGTTGAATTGGAACCTATGCATATCAAATGGAATGATTAACGTGCAATCACAAACAAATGCTTATTTCATGGGCAGAGCCTTATAGAAAGTATCAAACACAAAAAGAAATGTTATCACAAATCACAAACTCTACTCCAAAACTAAAGCCAACATAAAAAAAGGATACAAAATCCAGCTTCTGCAAGACATATTTTTAACACCCATGACTTTTTGCCAGTCTATCAAAGAACATTTCAAGTGGAAAGATAAACAATATTAGAAAAACCAATGAACAAATGAAAGGTCATTGCCAAATAAATACAAAAGAAACGAAAAAACTAAAGCTAGCAGGACATCAACAACGTCACAACTAGACAAAAAGCATCATATATAGAAAGAAACAACAAAAAAGGAAAAACCAAAACAAGAGTAAAACATATACAAATAAATAAAAAAGGGGAAAGATCAACTTGTGATTTGAAAAAACTACTGCATTTAAAATCAAACAAAATCTGATTATCTTTGTGCTAAAAAGGTGTCTTAGTAGGACAAAAAAAGTAAAGATTTTGACTTTACAAATGCAACAAGCATAACCACAGGAATGAAGATAATTAGAAAATAAAGACAAGAAATTGAAATTTACTTTCCAATCTGAAGAACAAAGAAAAAGAAAAGTGTTCAATCTGATTTTGTTCCTATCCTCACTTCACCAGTCTTCAAGACTAGAAAATAAAAGCCCTAACATCATGGGGCAGAACCTGTGCCGTGCGTGCCGCTGTGTCTCGGCCATATGTTAATTTTTGAAGAGAGGGGTATTTTGGTGGCCCCGGTGAAGAACGATGCCACGCCAGAAACGGAACCGGAAAAAGGAGGAAGTGACGTGCGGTGAAGAATGATGTCGAGCGTAGATCACGCTCGCGAGTGACTGAGTGAGGTTCAGGTGACACATGGAGGAGGCTCTGGTCTGGTCCATTTGGAGGTGGGCGGTGGCCAACGGTCAGTGGCGGAAGAGGAGAATTGAGGTGCAGAATAACAGAAGAGCAGAAACGCACATGGTCTCCTTGAGGGCGAGAGGAAGGAGAGCAGAATACCAGAAGAGCGGAATTGAGGTGCAGTGGGGTCGGGTATTTTGTGAAAATTCTAAAAAACAAGGATATTTTAATAATTTAATGTCAAAATTTAAGGAGTGACTCTTGCCTCCTTCTCTTATATGTAAGTTTGCCTATGTTCATCAGTTGAAATCAATCATGTGCGTTGGTCCCCCCACTGCAGATGGATTGGATTGTCCTTGCTATTTCTTGAACAACTTACGGCTACTCAAAGTGTAATTTTTGTGGCTTTTTTTTTTATGCCTAATGTGCTAATTGAAATAATTAACTTAATAATGTTAGAACATCTAATTTTAAATATTGCATTTGAGATCGATTGTGTATAATTATCTTTTTTTTTCTTGTTTAACGTTCATTTTTTTCATATATACACGTATTTAAAAGAATAGCTTACAAAAATTAAAGCAACAATAGGTGTCGTGTCAAAATTTATTGTCACGACTAGCTAACAAGAACCTATAATCCTAAAATTCCAGTTATGACCTTAACACCTTAAAGAATAAGAGCATGTTTGGTTTTCCTACGGGCAGCCTCAAACATGCTTTTAAAACACAAAACTTAGACTGGACAGATGTTTGGGAACCCCTAAAAGTAATTCATGCATTTGAGTTTGACTCCAACCTACGTTTATCTCAAAAGCTAATGAGGGCATGCTTTTTGCTTTTCAGTTTCGGTTGGCTATGCTTTATGATTTTTAACTTTTAATTATAACCCTCTCTTACTTCAAGGTAATTCATCGTTAGAAATGTTCTAATGAAACGTAAGACTCTGATTAAGTTGAAATAATTATGCACCAATTAATTAATTGATGTACTTGATAATCACTTAAAAAGTAATGTAAATATGATCAACTAGAAACAACCTTATACTTTACACAGTGAATAATAAAGGATTGAGAAATAAAAGAAAGTAATTGAAAGAGAAAAATGGATCCCACAGCACCATAATTGACACTTGACTAAATAAATTGGTGGTTGAACAGTTTTACTATATCTATTGATGATATCATAAAATAAGAAAAATGATAGGAAAAAATTAAAAATGTCAATTATCTATTTTGAAGCAAAACAATTCACCATCTTCACTGTGTCCGTTAAACATTCTTAACCACAAAGTATGTGCTATAATATGAAATCGTTACAACTTAATCAATAATTAAAGGATTTATTGTAAGAAATACTTATAGTTTGGACCCCAAAAAATTAAAATCTTAATATTTCCCCTTTTCTCTTTATGTGCATTTTCCTTATTATTCCTGTGAGGAACCAATTTTTTTCCCTCTCTCTCAAGCTTGTGAAATTACTTCTTTTTTTTATTATTTATCTTCATCTATATATTTTGATTTTTTAATTGTTTATTCCTTTCATCTATTTTTTTCACCCCTTTCTCTGAATTGAGTTTTGAAAACTTCTATAAAAAATTATTAATAATTAAAATTAATCTTAGTTCACAATTTAAATTATTAGGTATAAAAATAAATAACATATACATTGACTGTATAATTTTTTTAGATGCTAATTCAATAATAAATTGTTATATATAATAATTTTTTCATTTTTATAATAACTATTTTAAAAATTATATATAAATAATTTTTAATTGACTACCAATACAAAATTTTTATACGAATAATATATACCTATTAAAATATAATTAAAATTTTAAATATAATTTATATATTTATTATAAAACTCAATTAAAATAGAATTTACACATTTAAAACATTTAATTTTAAAAAATAATCATAAAAAAATATTTATTATGTGAAATACATGATAAAACCCAATCCTAACATAATAAATAATAAATTATAAGATGACTAAAATTGATTTTCTTAATTTTGATTAATTGTTTCGTACCCCGTTCTATAACGGACAATAGCTCGAAAGTGGAAGCAAAAAGGGTGGGTCAAAATTCCGCCGGAGAAAATCTTTGCTCGGTGGTTGAAATCGGGAGAGGCGAGCGAGCGGGCGAGAGACACAAGGTCCCTTCTCAAGCATGGCGATGACAGTACACGGTACGTGTTTTCTACTCACACTCTCCATTCTCCACTTCGCAATTCTCTTTATTACTCTAATTAGGTTTCTTTACAACAAACGGATTAAACTAAACTCACTCACAATTCGCTTAGGGTTATGAATAGTAAATTCCCGTAGCAATTCATTGGGTTTCCGAAAGATTAATCAAATTAGGGCACACAAAGATAGACTCGCCTCTCTTTTAGGTCGCTTCGTGAAGATCAATGAAATTGCTCAAGGAACATACAATTCCGCAGACGGGTTTTCGAGTAAATTGTTGATTTTAATCAGTACAGGGTCCAGGCTGTAATAAAATTGGAAATTTATGCTGCTCACGTCATCGACACTTGGGTGATGCTTGTAAATTTGCAATATTAAGTTCAAGTCCATAGAAGTAAGAATGTAAAACACATGTTACAGTTTAGCTTGGATGGTAAGATTAGAGGTCCAAATTAGTCCCCTGCATATGTGTGTGTCGCAGATCCCCATCACCCCCAAGGGATTTGGCTTCTCCAAAGTGAGAGGAGTGCATTTTAGAGGATATAACTGTTAATCAAGAGTTGAGAGACTCCAATAGGTGTACATATAGATATTTAACAAACTATGAAGCTGTTAAAATCTCTAGTTGATTTTTTAATCCACAGTTAGTGAAGCTAAATCCCACTATCCCACTATAGAACAACTGTAAGACCGACAATGTTATATGGAGCGGAATGCTAGCCAGCACATAGACAACATGAGCATAAAATAAGGGTAACAGAAATGAGAATGTTAAGGTGGATGTGTGGTTATACGAAGATGGATAAAATAAGAAATGAGGATATTCGACGAAAGGTATTAATAGTACTGGTATATGAAAAGATGAGGGTGCATAGATTGAGATGGTTTGAGCATGTTATGAGACGCTCACTGGATGCTCTCTTAAGAACAAGAGTTTGTTACCAAGAGCTCGACACAAAGAGAGGTAGAGGTCGACCGAAATTTACTTGGGGAAAGTAGTTAAACAAGACCTAATGGAGTGAGATATAGATTGGCGGACGGTATGTTTTAGGGCGGAGTAGAGAAAAATTATAAGCTTGATGGAGGGTTAAACCCATTGGTAGTTCTATGTTCCAGTCATTCCCTTGTTTTAGTTCTCTTCCTCTTCATTTTTTCTCTCTTCCTTTCACCCCTCTTTTATTATAGCTTATTTTTCCTCTCTTTTGTCTTATTTCCACTTTTTTCTTCCCCTCTCCCTTTCTCTTTTCTTTGTCTTATTTCCGATCTATTATTGGGTTCATCTACCATCGACCCCAATTAACTTGGGTTAAAAGTGTTGTTGGTGTTGATGTTGATTTCATTTGTTCTTTTGGAGATTATACTGCTGTGGAATGTTGTAAAATTCATGCAGTACTTTTTTTTTTTTTAATTCCTCAGTGTATATGCTTTTAATCATGTTACTGACTCTGTCCTGTATCTGATGTTACAAATTGGTATTCTGGGACTGTTCTCGTCTTTACAGTGTAAGTGTAAAGCTAAACTCTCTGAGTTTTGTACCATGATTGATCATATTCTAATATAATGTAAATCAACTTTTGACGTTCTTTCCTGGACTTGCAGCCTTGCTGGGTTGGCTTTTATGTTTTCAGCTAGCATTTTGCTTCAGATTCTGGTATGTTTTTCCCAATGAGACTAATTGTGTTTGCCCTAAATTCTTGAAATGAAATGAGTAATCTCTGTACATTTTCCCCCTCTCACAATTATGTTTCCTCCAACTTTGGTTTGGCCAATTTTAAAGTATTATATTTGTTTTTTGATTATTCTAAGTTTAATTTTGATTGATTGATGAGGCACATGGAATGAGGAGGGTTGTAATTTTAAAATTTAATAAGCTTGCATGAATATAGCACAAAAAGGATATAGAGCATAATATTTAGTGAAGCAAAATTTACATGAACTAGCACTCTATTGGAGTCTTGTGAGGGTGTGAGACTATGATCACATATGGACAACTTTTTAAATTCTAACACAATTGTTGGTGGTTTATCTAATCTTTATGTCTTGGATTTTAATATTTTATAATTATCAAATTTGAGTGGAAGAGGAGAACACGTTATTGCCTCAGCATAATTTATGCAAGATAATTCAGAGACTATTGAATTTGTTTTTTCTTTTCTGATTACTTAAACTTGGAGGTTTCAAGGATGTGTTTGGTAAAAATAATTTTATGAAATGCATAGTGAAGCCTATATTCTATGGGCCAAATTTGGGTTAAACACTTAAAACAGTGAAAAAAAGATGATTATGTATTCAAAATAGATATTTTTTATGATGATATGGTTGATACATGATCCAATTGAAATATTGAATGTGAATTCTATAGTATAGATATTTTTTATGATGATATGGTTGATACATGATCAATTGAAATATTGAATGTGACTTCTATAGTGGTTCATGACACATCTGATTTGTTGAATGTACATTTACTTTCAAGTGTTAAAGTGTGTTCCATTTGTTTTCTATTTGCTGTGGCAGGCATGTGCAATATATAACAATTGGTGGCCAATGTTATCAGGTAAATTATAGTTTTTTAAACTGGAATGTCTTGTATATTTGTTCAGAAATTTTAATTGTAAGAACATTGTACCTGCAGCTCTGATGTATGTGCTGGTTCCTATGCCTTGCTTATTCTTTGGAGGTGGATCCACTCAATTTCTAATGAGCCGTGATGGCGGTGGGTAAGTATCTGTTGCCATTTAGAGCTCAGAAAAGTTCTCTGATTTTATGTAGAAACAATATCCATGCAATTGGCTTTTGCTTTACTACTATTCATATGTATACTTGTGTGTGATGGGTGTTGCTTTTATATAACCTTTTTCAATTCAATAAGAATGCAGGGACAATTTTAGTTAAAGATTACTTGTTGTCTATTGTGAATGTAATGCCTGATATTATGTTGCAGTTGGATAGATGCTGCAAAATTTTTGACTGGAGCATCGGCTGTTGGGAGCTTAGCCATTCCTATCATTCTCAAGCACGCCCATATGATTGAGACAGGCGCGATGCTCATTGAGCTTGTATCATTCTTGATATTTATATGTACTGTTTTATGTTTCCACCAAGCCAGCCTTGATGATGATTGGTAATAGCAAAATCCACAAAGTTCTGACATCCTGCTAGTCATTAGGGTTTCTTACCCGTAAAAGGGAAACCAGATAGTGAAACTTACGACATCCATGGAAAAATGAGTGTATGTTCAAACCTCTGTAAAGCTCTGCAGTAATTGCTTTTTTTGTGTGTTCTCGTTAAAGTAAGATATTTGTGTTAATTTTGATTTTTGGAGAACACGTGACATTTGACTTCCTTGGTTTCTTTATTGTTCATAAGGTGTGTATAACGTTGTATAATAATTCTGTTAACAACACTATGTATATGGTTCTGCACACACAAATGCTCTTGTACACGACTAACGCAGATGAACCCATATTTGTGGTTATACGATTCCTTTTTATAGTCATATGTTATCCTTTATAGTCAGCTTCCCTCAATTTCTGATAAATTAGGTGTGTGAAACATTTAAGTAGAAAATGTCTCTTTAGATTAAACCAATTAAGTAGGGTTGACAAAACGGGTTTGATTCGATAGGTCAGTTCGTTTAGTCCGCAAAAAAATACAGGCTGAGTTGATAATGTTAACTCACTTATCTAAAATGGGATGGGCCAACCTGGTTCGCAAAATTGCAGGTTGAGTTGAGCCAGTCCGTCGAGTTAATATTATTTATAATATTAAATATTAAAATTAAATAGATATTTAACATATTTTGAAATAGATATGTTCTTTTAATTTATGTTCTTTTACACTCAACATATTCTAATCAACTTTTAACTTTTAATATTAAAATGTTTATGATAATGATACTTTTAAATAGTCTTTCATTGCTAGTATATTACACTTTGGACAGTTTACATCCATAAATTTCATTTGCAAGTGGTGTAATTTTGTGAATTATCACATAACATCATTCATTTAACATTCGTTTTAAATTGTTTACTTCTATTTAATTTTGTATTTTTTTTAATTATCACATTTGTATTTTTTTTTAAATTAATTTTTTAAATTTTTTTAGGTGAATTGGCCCACTAACTCACCTTAAAGCGGGGCAAACTAGCATTTTCAGTTGTAAAAGTGGGTCAGTTCGTTTTGATCCACATTTTTGGTGGGTTAGGATCAGTCTTTTCCTTTTTGGTGGACAAATCCATTTTGTCAACTCTATAATTAAGGATAGTTTGAAAATTTAGGATTAACCTAATATATCAATGAGCGTTTGCTGGAAGTCGTGTACATTGGGGTTGGTCAACAAAACATGACATGGCAATTTTTTCCTGAGACTGATAAATAGAAAATATAAGGTGAGATTTCCTTGATAGTGGTATGCAAATTATGTTGGTTTTATTCTGGAAGGAAATAGTTCTATGTTTTCAGGGCTTGGTCTCAAGTCGGTTCACCTATTGATTTTATGAGACTTGAACAGCTTATGGACTTGGTCAAGAATGTGGACCACTTTGATCACAGCCTTTGACGATAGTTTTTCTCTTTATGTACAAAAATTTAATGTTTAACTATCCTTTTAATTTCTCTAAAAAAATTATCATTTTAATCCCTAAAGTTGTAATAATTTTTTTTCTATTATTTCCTACTGTTTAAAACATTTCATTTTGGTTCCTGTAATTATAATTTTTAATCCTTTTAGTCTTTGCCAACTAAAGTCGTCTGATGTCTTTACATCCAATGCTTTATAAATTGCTACAAAACTAAAATTGACATTGTAAAAAACAACAAAAATTAAATGCCATAATTTTTTTTAAAAAAAATGTTTCTAACCCATCTTTGTTATCCTATAATCCTCAAGCTCTAATAAATAAAAATAAAAACATAATTGCATTTTGGTCCTCTATTGTTGTCATTTTGCAAATTTTTGTCCCTTCAATTTTTTCCATGAATTGATTGAGCCTCACTATTTTAATTGTACAATTTTATTTCATTTATTAATTTGACATTTGATAATTAAAAAAAATATTGACATGACACTCTATTACATTTTCATGTCAAAATATTTACAATGATATGATATTCTACAAGATTGTCCGTCAATGTTAAATATTAAATATTGAATGTAATGTTAAAGATTAAAATAATAGGAAATCAAATTTGTGAGTGAAAAATGGGAGAACCAAATTCACAAATTGATGATAATAAGAACATTAAAAGTGTAATTAAGCCAAAATTAAAGTATTTGTTTAATTTTACTAACACAATTATAAAATTAAATTTATACTTAATAATTCTTTATAAATCTTCAAACAAATATTCTGTTGAACAATAAATAATCATTTATCTTTTAATAAATATAATTAAAATAGTATGAAAATTTAATATATCAAATATGTATTAAGACTGTGCATTTGAAGTTGATCGTTCATAAGTTCGAATCGATGTAGTGGATGTTGGTTGACATGAATTTCTAAATGAACCAAGGCCTAAGATATCATAATTTAGTTGTCTCTTTCATAATGGTGAGACTTCGTGAAGATTGGATAGATATCTGTAAATGACATTCACCACTCAAGTTAGTAAGAATTTTATTAGAATGACGATGTGTATTAAATGTTTACATGCTACAATGATATTCATAGTAATTATAGGGATTTAATTTTAGTTGAATTTTCAGGGACAAGATCGAAGATCTCTCATAAGGAATAGTAGTAACATTTTGTTTTGTTATAACGACCAAATAATTTTACTAAACGAGGTGTAATACATGGTTCATGAGTGTATACTAAGAATCTTATTCTTTTTGTTGACATGATCAACATTATTATAACTTAAATTAATCTAATATCTGAGCCTTAAAAAGTCATTACTCCACATGCATGCTAGACTTGCCACCTACTACAAAGGCACTACTCCAATTGTTTAAATTAATGATGTCGGCATTTTTTGTGTGTGCTCAAATAGATTTTTTTTTCAGTGGAGGATAATGTGGTTTAGATAATAAAAAATATATTTTCATGACATTGCCAAATAAAAAATAAAAATAGTTCATGTAAATAAATGTTTTTACATACCTTAATGAGAAATGTAGTTTTGAAAATATTATTTTCATTTTGTTTCAATGTAATTAGTATCGTAAGTGATGAAACAAAATGTTAGGACAGGTTTTCTTTTTATTCTCTACCCTCATTTTTTTAGTTTATAAGTACAGTATATCCTAGTGGAAGAAGTTCTGTTCCCTACCCCAATTCTATTATCTGTACATTTTTCTACTCGAATTCTATGAAAACAAGCAAACGCATGTTCCTTTTCCTGCATTTTATTATTTTATTTTCAATTTAGATTGACTTGATCGTAAGTCAATTTTTGTCTTTAAATAAAAAAATTATTATTGTTGACCATTGGAGAACTCTTTTTTACATGATGTCTGATTAGTTAATTAAAAATGAATGAAAAATGAATGAATGATACATGTATGTTTAGTAAAACTAATTAAAAGAATTAGTTGAAAACTGAAAAAGTAATAGATACTTAAAAGTTGAAAGATGAAAGATGAAAACTAAAAAATTAGTTTATTAGTAAGTGTTAGGTAAAACTAATGAGATAGTTAAATATATAAAATGATGAAAAAAAATTATAAAATCATTATATATTTAAAAAGGTTAAATAAGAAATTAGATTAATTTATTAAAATAAAATAAATAAAAAATATAAAAAATAAACTAAAATCTAACATTTTTTAAAATATTATTTCAAATAGAATTTTAAAAACACTAAAAACTAATAATAAAAAATTATTTACAGAATATAGTCATGATAGACTTGTTTGTAGAAGTAGTCTTTATCTAAATCACTAGTTTAATAACTTTAGAAGGTAAATTATATTGATCTTACTATTGAATAACAACTTCATATTATCGTATTTGTTTATTAAATTTTGTTAAAATTGAATAAAAATAAAATATAATTAAATAATTTATATTTTAGTATATTTTTTAAAAAAATTATAATTATATTAGTTTTGGTTTCTATAAATGAAGTACTAAATAAATTTAAATTTATATATGTGTGTGATTTATGTAAATTGTAAAAACAACTTTCAATCTAATAATAAAAATTTTGAAATAAAATTATTTACTTAAAATTTATTAAATAGAATAATAGTTAATGAGAGACCAATAATTTGATCGTTTGTCCCATTATTTTTTTTAGTGTACCCAAATATCCTGTCCCTTTTTTTTTTTCATTTAATTGGTGGAGAGACTTATAAAATGGTCTAGTGCTGTCATCAATCAACACAGTTTACAGACTCAAGTCATATATGCAGTTATTACTTGGAAGCTACTTAATTAAATTAGAATATATATATATATATATATAGAGAGAGAGAGAGAGAGAATCTCATTAATTTAGTAATGAATCATTTATGATTTATGTCTGACAGCTTTGATTTATTGAGTCCAACATGATGATTTCAACGCGTTAATACACTCTCAACTCGCAAGTGATAGCATATTTCACTTCTCCGAGTCTTGGTGCAGCAAGTGCAATTCCAATCCAACTATCAATTCTTCCAGTCAGTAATCGAGTTTTGAATTATTAGTTTGCATTTTCGCTATATTTTCCAACAATTATTCAACCATGCTACTACCATTTTACACTAGGTTTGTTTGGCTTGAGGGGACTTCCTCGTAGTTGCAAGTGAACTGAATAACTCTAGCTAACTATTCATATTCTCTTTGATTTCTAATATAACCAAAAATAATAATTTTATATTGATTAAAAAATTAGTTATCATAATTTAATTTTTTTTAATTTTATTTAGGAGTAATTTTTTTTCAAAACTGCTTATATTAAAATTTGATATAAAATTTTTAAAAAACTTTGCAACGAAAATTGTATAATTTGGTTCTTAATTTGAGAGTGAAATAGCTAATAGCTGTTTGGTTCTACGTTCCGAATGTGATTTTCCATGTTTAACCAAAGGCTAATAATTATCTGTATGTTGAATTGACTGACAATGACACTTGTCGCACGTTATTCCTAAAGCTATCTATCTAGTTTTGCTTTTGCATCTTTTGTGATTTTTGGCGTGGTTAAATAATCTGAACTGCGTCTTATGTGGGATATCAGAGACGCACTATGTGTGATTCAACTAGTAAACTTGTCAAACGGGAAAACATATACATTCCAATACACCAAATTGAAAGCAAGCTAGTATGTTGTTTCATCAAAATGAAAACTAATTACATTGAAAGTAACTTTTACCCAAACACTTTTTTTACACTTATGTTTGATTTCATATATATATATATATATATATGGGATATTTTTTTTGTTATTTTTAATCCAAAGATGCAGAAACTTCACATACTTATTTTAGTGTGACATGCATTCAAATAAATACATGCTTAATTCACTATTAAAAAATAGATTTTTAATCGGTTATTTTTTACTTTCAACATCAAATTTTAATCAATGTTGAAACTACTTATATTAAAAGTATAAATAATAATATTGATTTTCACAAATAGATGTCAACATACATTTCACAACATTGATTTTTGATAAAATTAATGTTATATAATAAAAAATAAACAAAAATACATAAAATATACAAAAATCAACATCGATTTTTAATCACTGCAATCACAACATTGATTTTTCAATAATCAATATTAATGTGACAATTGTTAACATTTTTTTTTAAGTCAATGTTAATGAAATTATGTTATTTACTAATATCTCACCATATTTTTATTAATATCAATTGATGTTAACCTTACTATATTAAAATCATTTTTTCTATTAGTGATTCTCAAATTTTATATTCATATTAAGCATTCCTTCACCCATAAATGTGATAATTCGTTCTCCAACAATAATCTTCGTCTTAATCTTAATGGTTAACAAGTTGACTCAATCACAAATGAAACTTAAAATAAATTTTATTTTAAATAAAAAATTATATATTAAACTTTTTTTGTTAATGTAACATTTTTAAACACAGTATGATTTTTTTTACTTTATATAAAAAAAAATTATTGATGAACTTAAAATTTATGTTTTAGTTGTTTTAACTTGAGAGGAGGGACCCTGATCGCTGGGACCTTGACTTAGAGGAGAGCGAGAGTCAACTAGATGTTTAAGTCAACACTATCTACAGAGATAGTAGTAAGCACTGAGAAATTCTTTAGAAGCGAATGCATGCTTTTCTTGGATAGAGCAGACAGCTCGAAAAAATAGGATCCAGTACTCTTTTTTTACATTCCTTTAATTACTTGTACGTACCAGAATCAAATATTCAAACGTAACGCGTTAATGCATGAATGTCATGTTCTATGTTATCCCTCACGCGAGTTTGGTTGGGGTCCTATCCAATCCCTAAAAATTTATTATATATGGCTATGATAGATAAGTCCGTGTTAGATAAATGCATGCATGGTTTCTATTTTTTATTTTATTTTTAGACTTCCTGGTAGCTTCTGAAATCTGCAAGTGATCAATATAACACTGTATATATTTCCTTCTATACAATTGAAAGCTGCAAATTTATTAAAAAATAATTCTAAATACTCCTTTTTTATTTATTTTGTATGCAGGGGCCTATGGAGACACATTTGCTTTTGTTATTTTTTTGGCTGCCAATCACATGTCAATATGTAACGCACATTTTTACAGTATCGTGGTTTTGCCTTTTAATTTATTAATACTTCCTTTGTTTTAAAAAGACTCATGTTTTAATATTTAATATATATATAGAGAGAGAGATTGATGTTTGTAGTTTTTAATGACATATTAAAACTTTTATTGCAAAATATTTACTTCAAATAAACATCAATTTAATGATTATGTCAATTTTATATAGATGAAGAAAAATAATAAATAAATGAAAGAGAATAATAATTTTACAAAATTAATTTTATATCAATATTAATTTATTTATATATTTTGTTGTTCATCATTAATAGTATAAGCCATATATGTGTGAAAACATAATTAATATTACATTAAAAAGTTAAAATGATAATTATTTTAGGATAATTTTTTCTCTTATACAATAATTATAATGAAATAGGAGGAGTAATATTTTTATGGGAAGTAAAGATGTTTTGGTATACCTGTTTCAACAAGTAACTAATTTATTGATGTTCTTAATCTGTATGAACAAAAAAAACTGACTATATGTTATTTTGGAATGATTTTGGAATGAATGGAGTAATATTTTTTGCTTATATTTTTTAAAGAGATTAATTAAATGCATTTACTATTTTATTTAAGAGAAACAATATCAATATATTCTTTCTAATATTTATTTTATTATTGATTAAAATTTGTTGAAAAATATAAAATTAAAAGAGACTCGTTAAATAATAGGTTAGATTCACAAAAAAAATGTATAATTTTTAATAATTTTAGTCAATTATAAAGTAGAGAAAAGAGGTTATACATTGTAGATATTGTAACAAAAATTACATTGTGATTCAATTACAACTTATTATAAATGATAAATTTATTAATTTTTAAAATAATTATCTTAAAGTGATTAATTCAAATGGTGATTTGTGATTAGATGATAGTGTACAATTATTTTATATGATTAATGCATGGATATTAAATTCTATAAAATAGGTGTTATAGAAAGTATACTATATTAGAAAATGTGTTTGTACAAAAAAAAAATATTAGAATATGTCTTACTAACATAGTAACATTGTTGCTCATTTAATATATATTTTTATGAAGTAATAAAAGGATCAATAGGAGAATTTGTGGTAATAAACATTACTTTTTAATAAATACATAATCTAAAATATGCCAATTGACGTTTGTGCGTACTAAAGCGGAAACCAACAATTTGAGACGATAGCTAACTCTAAAAAGTAAAACCTCAAAATTCAATGTGCCATTGTATATTGCATTTGGCTAATACTTTAACGCGTTGTTTGGTAGCATCCAAATTAGAAAAAATTATGAAAAGGGAAGAGAAGTGAGATGAGTGTATGAATATTTCTGTCGTTTGGTATCAAAGAAATAGAGATGAAAATTTTAAAATCTGTGGGGGTTCATACAAGAAAACTTCCACGATTGAATGCAAAGAAATTCGGCTCTTATGCATGTACCCTCGTGAACTTCACGCAGTGTTGTCTTCACTTTCTCCCGCAAATTGTTGCTTCACTCTCTCACGTAAGTAGAATATGGGATTGGCAAAGCGGGTCTGGCTCGCCAGGCCAACCTATTTAGTATATGTAAAAAAATGTGGGTTGAATTAACAATATTAACTCGCTGTTAAAAAATGGGACGGGCTAGTCCGATCCACAAAACTACAGGTCAAACGCGGGTTGGGATGGGTCAGTTCGTCGGACCAATATTATTTTAAATATTAAATATTAAATATTAAAATTAAATAGATATATTTAATATATTTTGAAATAAGTATGTTATTTTGCACTCTTAGCGTATTCTAATTAATTTCTAAGTTTTAATTACAAAATATTAATGATAATGATACTTTCAAATAATCTTTTATTGCTAGCATATTACATTTTGGATAATTTACATCGATAAATTTCATTTGCAAGTGGTGTAATTTTGTGAATTATCATATGACATCAGTTATTTAGCATTAATTTTAAATTGTTTATTTTTATTTAACTTTGCATTTTTTTTAATTATCACATTTGTATTTTTTTATGTTTTTTTTGTATTTTTTTAAAAAAATTATTTTTTTTGTATTTTTTAAGCGGGTAGCATTTTCAACCTACTTTACAAAAGTGAACCAGCTCGCCCCGTCCTACATTTTTGGAAGGCTGGATCAGTCTGCCCCATTTTTTGCAGGCTGACCCACTTTGACAACCATAGTAGAATCAATGGTGGAAGTAAACATGACTTATTAGTGTGGGGTACAAATGTATTCAAAAAATCATGCAATTGCAATGTGTTCTCAAGCATATAATCAATTAATTTAGGGGAGAACAAAACAAAATCGATTAGGGATAAAAAAGGTTGATTATTTATATAAAGTGACCATAGAATTAATTATACAAAATTCCTTAATTGATTATATATGGTGCTATATAATCGATTATTTGGATTGAAATAGTAAAAACATGAAGGGTAAAATGATATTTTTCTTAATGTACTAATTCTTGTCTTTTCTTTCTTTCAAACCAAGCAAACTGAAAATTTATTTTCACTCTGTATATGTTTCTTCTAATTTCTCTAAAACAAGCAATTCATATTTTCCCTGTGTTTTTTATATTGTTTCTCTTACCAATATCCATTTCTTTCCTACCTATTTCTTCTTTATTTCCTTTCTCTCTACCAAAACAGCTTAATAGTGTAACCCGCAATTATTTTGACACTTCCATACCCTAATTGTAGCCTACTATTTCGACCAGATAGAGGTTGTATGCTGATCCTTTTATCTTTAACATTAGCAATGCTGTTGATATTATGGATTGTCATCATTCATAAATGTCCCCACTGCATTAAAAGTTCGGTGGTCCTTAAGGTGCTTACTTCTGGTTGCTGGGGTAGAGTTCAACTCGATTTGTTGTCAAGTGGAGCTAGGTTTTAGGGTTTTGAGATGCACCAAGGACCACTAATGACGTTTTTTAGGGAGGTCAATCCATTAGCTTCGACAAAATACATATTCCAATAAATTTAGAAAAAAAAATTTGTAAGTCTTTCTAGTGGAAGGAGTAGAGGCTTCGGGTCTGTGCCTAAGTCAACGCCGTTTCTTCGTCTCCAATTAATATTGTCCATTTTTTATTTATACTTTTCTATTCACCAGTCACGGATTGGTTGCATTTGGTAATAAAGTTTCTAAACTGAAAATAACTATAAAATATTTCACAAAAAATATATAATCTATGTAAGATGCTTTGAAAAGTATTATAAATGTTATATATTTAATACAGTAATTAAGAAAAAGGAAAAGAAAAAAGTATAATAATTTCTTGGTTTCAAAAGTTGTTAGAGTGAAATCACAATACATTTTTGTGAATAATTTGAAAAATAAAAATAAAAAATAGAAAAATTAACTTGCAATCTTAACTGTTAAAACTAAGTTAGTCTGCTTGGTTCGACGACCATATTCATAGACTTGACAACTACGTAGTCTAATTCAATAATTAGACATTCATAGGATAAATCAAACGAGAAATTACAAGCAAAAACTTGGAAGTTGGAAACCGCAGTAGAAATATTACCTCTAAAAAATCAAAAAGCTTATTATTACAAATTGTAAACCAATAGGTCTAACGTTATTAAATGATCATTTTTCCCACTATAACTAGCTGGCACACGAGTCATAAATTTAACATGGTTGCATATTTTGTATGAAATCATTAAAAAACAACTATACTTTACCGATTTAAAAAAATTATTAATAAAAATCGAACACATGTAATGTGAAATTTTGAACAACTCATGCACCCTCCCCCTTACTAAACATTTTAATTTATATATCATCTTGAAAGTTTAATATATTTTCAATCCTTAAGATATATAGTTAGAAATATCATTTTTTTAATATTTATCATTTTTTTCCAAAAGCAATGTGTTTTCATAGTAAAAAATTATGAGATTAACCCTCTAAGTATAAAGATTGCTAAAGTGATTTTTGTCTCTATTTTTCATATGTACGATCAAAAACTCAAATTATTATTGACATGTTTAGGGAACGCAGTCATATTTATCAACTGTTCTTAGACCTTGTTGGTATATATATCCTTTTTATAAAAACCTGAAAATATTACTTTTTTATTAACATCCTTATTTATTGGTGTCTTTTTCAGTTATTCTCTACCTCTTCCGGTCTGGATATTTTGGTTATAGAACATTTTGTTATGATGATAATTAGTGTTATTAATGACTTTCTAAAGATATGTATGTTTTCTTAAACTAAAATTTAAGATAGAGGAATAGTTATTTTAAAACTCAAACTTTTCTATTAAATTGATTATATATGATTAAATAATGAATAAATTTTTCAGAAAAAGTAAATTAAAACTTTACCAAACCTTGTTATACCTTTTTTTATGCATACATAGGACGACTTAAGACATGCAAATAATTCCCTTCTTTAAAAAAAATACATGTAAATGATTCCCTAATTAATTCTAATGGAAAGAATAAGAAAAACTTATGTAAACATTTAATTCGAAAGAAATCTAATTAAGTATATGAAGATTATTTCATAAAAAACATTTTCGAATTGATAAATATTAATTAAAATATATTATAAATGATTTTAAACACATTATTTATTATTAGTTATAATATATTAGAAATTACAAAATTTTAATGAAAGTTATTAATGAGAAAATTGACGATATTTTTTAAAAATTTTTGATAAATTTCAATTAAAATATGTGTTCAAAATAATCTATTAGAAAGTGTGTTACTAAAATTTTAGAAAAATAGTTTATGTTCAGATTAGTTCAAACCCAAATAACTAATTAAATAATAATCCTACAGAATTTTGAGATTGTGCATGATATTCTGTCTTTTTAACCATTACATCAACGTTACAAAAAAAGATATCATATATAATCTTAAGAAATTAATTACAAGGGTCGGTGAAATTTGTTTAATCTTAGATTGTCGTCGTATGAATGAAGAATTTGTTCAAATCTTTGATTCCTAAGGATTTGCATGAAGACGGGGTGATATTGGTACCATAGATCACAAGATGTAGACTTTGTGATAATTTATCAGACAAATTAGCCACTATACATATCTTTACAAAACTAGCAAGAAATCAAACAAATATTTAAAGTATTTGTTCTGCATGCGATGCGATATATGTAATTAATTAACATAACCTTCTGCTTATTCGGTCATGAGTGTAGCTGAGACTTGAGAGTCAACTTTGTTGTAGCATAACAACCAGGCACAGATAGATTGGATTGGATGTGTTCATGGTTCTGATCCCAAGAACATGTCCACTTTCTCCCAATCCAAAAAAGGGTCATCGTTGTTGTCAACATCCATTTCAGTAGCTTCCTCAACGTGAAGAGGGGGTTGGTCATGGTCTCCGGAGGAAGAACTCTCTGCTGGTGAACACGTTCCACTTCTCTCCACCATTTTATGATGATAATCATCATATGATGTTGAACCCTTTTGTTGCTCTTCTACATTTTGAGCAGCGGAATAGCTTTTTGTGTCCCTCCTTGTCGGTGGTCGTCTATCAAATGCTCTCAAACACTTTGATTTTTTGTACACTCTGCATAAACTGAATTCCTTCCTAACCTGCAATTAATATATAGTACAATCAAAAGGTTAGTTATATTAAGAAATGCAACTATATATGATCTGTATACAATATATATAGAACTGCACTGTCACGTAACAAATATTTAAAATTGCACTGTATCCATGAAATTTCATGCTATTCAAACCTAATTGTTCTGACTGAATGGTTGATTAATTGTAAGTTAATTATGGACTGAGAACTATATTGAGTACTATGATCAATTTTTTTAATGTACGAGTTAGTTTCGTACGAAATACTTATGAAATATCACGATCGTGCACAATTCATTTTGGTTTTTATTATTTTATTAGTTGACAAAATTCAGTGAAATGCCTATCTGCATGTGTCACTGCTTTCGTAAGAAATAAAAGTGCTCAATTTTTATTTTTATTTTTTGTTCAGAAGGGTGCTCAAATTCTGAATTTGAGAAGAAGGAAGAAGAGAATATAGAGAGTAGAGAAGATAAACCTTGAAGATTTAACAAATTAAATTAATAGCCAACTAATTATAATCTAGCTAACCCTAATTCTTAGACACGTAGTAAATATTACGTACCGTGGGAACTGCTTTATTGGAAGTAGAGGATGATGGTTCACCTTTGATGGCAGTGTACTCATTCATCTTCCAATCGGTTTTGGTTCCGTTTGGAGCTCTTCCACTATAGAAAACCATAGTCCTCTTAATTCCGATGATGTGATTATCCGAAGAATAAACATGATTAGGAGACCCTGTTGCCTTCCAGTACCCTGTAGTTGTGAGACGCTTTGGTCTTCCTCCTCTCGCTTCACTCTCTTGCCTCGGAATGAAAAAAAACCATTGCTCCGCCGTGTCTCTCATACTTGCCTCTCCTGAAATTTCTGCAATACATATACAGATTTGATCCGGAACGTAAAATATTAAATGACCTGCCAGTTACGCAAAACTAGTGTATATATATCTATCAATATTAATTTTATGAGCAATTTTCATGAAGTCAAAAGGACTGTATATATCCTTTTCTCCAATCTTGATCACAGAATGATAATAATATATCAACAACATTTACGGTATTACAGTCATTAAGAAAAATTAAAAGAAAAGTATGTAACCTTAAATTATACAGAATGTGCTTTGTTAATTTCTAAATGAAGTAAATATAAATAAACTTGAACCATAGCTTTCAAGTCAAGCTCGATTTTTATTGAAAGGGAAAAAATAGAAAAATGAAAAGAGAAAGAGGGAGGTGAGGGGAATGTATATATATATATATAAGATTTTTACGTGGGAGTTGAGATGGGTTGTGGTCGTATATATCAACGACTGGAATAACTCGATTCATGTCTTCCCTTTCTCCTTCAAGCTTATTGTGAAGATAGAACGAAATTAGCTCCTCTTCTGTGGGGTAGAAACGATAACCTGGTGGCATATTTTCCATCTTTGATCTCACTGTGTGCCGTACAAACAACGAGAATTTTTTCTTAATTATTGATGAAGACAATTCTCATGCACTACACCTCGTGATGTGTTTATATACTATATAGATCAAGTGCTAGTGGCTTCGGAGAATCAATGACTAAAAAAGTTAGGCAAAGGTCCTAAAAGACAAATGTCATTCCGAGTGAAATGAAGAAAAAAAATATTGTGCAAGTGTCATTTGGTTAATTTGCTAGGAAATTTCCACTCCACGCGCTTACACCGTCGTCATTGTTTTCTGTGTCCAGACGCTGCATTTGGAAAATTCAGATGTTGCTTGGCGTATTCCTTTTCTTTTCTTTTTTTTTACCCCTTTTCTAGTTGATTCGTTATATTAAGGTTTAAGGACTTGACACCTCAAGATGGAAGTGCACTTTTAGATAATAAAGTGTGATAATATCATTAGTTTAAAAATAATAGGTACATATATTATCTTTAAAAAATATATTATAATTACTTTTATATTTTGTTATATATATATATATATATATATATATATATATATATATATTATTTTATTACAAATTTTGCTCTTAATTTTTTAATTAATTATTCTTATTGTACTTTATTTTCTAAAGTGTACCATCAAGGAGTCAAATTCAAGGTTTAAACATATTTTTAATTCTTTAAGTTTGAATTATTTTATTTTTTATCTTTTTAGTTTGTATTTATTTTTTAAAATGTTCTTTTTAGTTATTTTACATATAAAAAAATATCAGATTGACTTTGGAGTAATAGGATTCTTTTTTGGAGTGGAATAAAGAAACATTTTCTATATTTTTAGAAGAATATTTTTTTAAATTGAAGGGAAAAAAATAAGATTGAATATGAGGATAAAAAGTGACCCAAATTTGAGGAACATAAAATACATATAAGTCTTCTATTAATATATTTAAGGTGTGCTAAATATTTGGAATGAGAACATGATCATCTCTTATAGAAGATACTTATAGTCTTACAAAAAAAAATGTCGTAATATATTATTTTATACGGATCAAGAAAATTAACATTAACAAATGGATGAAATATAATAACAATTTTACAAAATTAATCTTATTAATATCAATAATCCATTTATAGTTTTATATTGTTCATAATTAATATTATAAGGGGTATATGTGAAAAATAATAATTAATATTACATATTTTTATATTATTATATTATATATTTTCATTTGAATTCAATTTTTTTATATATTAATATTACAAAGATATATGACACTTATTTATAACTTATTTTTTCTTGTTATACAACAAATATTATGGAATAAATGGAGTAATTTTAGAGAAATATAAGCAATAAATAATCCATTTTTGTGGGCTTCAAAGTAACTTTTTTCATAATTTTTTAGTTTTCTATATATTTTAATCAAAAGTGATATAACATATTTGAAATGTGTTTCTAATACTCCTCTACATTTAAATATCTTTTTATCTCTTATGTAACATTTTATGTCTTTCTTCATTTTACATTATATCATTTACTGTATCTTTAAAAAATCTTTATCTTTTTTCTAAATTAAATCTCTCCGTTCTTTTTACTCTTGTTTTTGTTGATTGACTCTTTTACCCATACACTCAAAATAATGATTAAAAAAAGAGTAAAATATAGCCGCATACCCTGTATTTTAATCTAATTTCCTTTGATATCTCTTCACCTGTTTAAATATGTTTTTTTTCCTAGTAGGTTTGTACCTTTTAAATTTTGATTCTTATAATTTTTTTCATATTTAATTCTCGTAAACTTGCATTTTTTATTTTGGTTTCAGAAATTTTTTTTAGTAATTTTTAGTCCTTATAAATTAATATTTTTTAAATATTAATTTTTATAAGATTTTTTTATTTTTAATCTTTATAAATTCATGATTACAAGAATCAAAATTAAAAAAAATGTAAATTTATAAAGACTAAAAATAAACAAAAACTTATTAAAATCAAAATATAAAAAAATACAAATTTACATAAACTAATTTTTTATAAAAAAAAACCAAAATTAAGAAAGCACATGCTTACAGAGACAAAAAAAAACATATGTAAATCCTCTTCATTTTTTCAACTTAAAAAAAAATCCTTAAATTGTTTGTGTCTCAGTACAGGGAGTGTCCCTAGTCTCCGAAGTGCGTTTTATTTCGTTAACAGACACTGGCATGGGACGGGCACATGTTTTTGTTTTGTTTTTCCACAATGTCCCCACTCTCTTGTTTATGTGATCGTAATTTCCAATGTTTACCCAAACATTTTCTTCTCCCCTGACACCCTCCGATTTTTCGCTCCCACACACCTTCGCCTGCAGCAACCAAAATGGAAGAACAACCTACACGCTCAGTTCATTTTCCGTTCTAATCCGTATTCGTATTCATCGGAGCCTCCTACCACGGCGCCACCGTCACCGCCGCCAAGCGGAGGTGGCCAAGCAAGCCACGACGATGTTCAACTTCAAACTCATAATTATGTGGCTGTGATGGGTGGGTTTTAATTGTAAATCATCCTTGGTTACTTTATATTTATATTTTCATATTAATATTTGGTAAGCTGGGAAGGTGGTTGAATTTTTTTGGACAGGATCTTCTGTATGTTGGTTTGGGTATCCTTTATGCCTTACACATATTAATACAATTATCTTTGCTGATTAAAAAAAAAAAAACTTCAACACATAAGCCATGGCAAGAATATAATAAGGTCCAATTATGTCTCTGAAATTCCTTATGTCATGAATTGAAATTTAGTATTCCATGTTTCTGGGCATTGCGCGGGGATTAAAAGAATTGAAGACTTAAAACTTCTGTATATATATATATATATATATATATATATATATATATATATGTGCACACATATATAGAGAAAGTGTATTAAGTAAAAATAATTTTATATAAATTGATTTTTTTCCTTATTAACCTCCTATTTTCCTCCTCAGCTAGTGTGTACGCGCTCCTCTTGGACGTGAAAAGAATCATAGTTGATTTAAAAATACAAGGTTGAATTTTGAATAAATGTTCAGATTTAACGCTTGAATTAAATTATATAAGTATGTCATGAAGTTAAAAAGTTGACTTGGTAACTCTGTATCGTTCCTCAATCGTTGCTATAGTTGCCATCCTTGTTGTGTGATTGATAAACTTTCGAGTAAATTGTGAAAACAAGACAAAATATATAGCTATAGTTGCCGTTGTCAAGAGGAATGTATAGGTATTATATTCACACTAAACATGCCAACAATTTTGAATATATAAGCATTGGAATTCCAAAAGAGAAATTCTATTTGTGGATTACTTTTGTATAACTTTTTATTTATTTAAGAGAAATCGCTCTCTAATTCGATTAATTCAGCAATTTTATATCTTATTTTAGCGATCGAATTCTAATATACTCCTATAAAAGTATTTTTTTTTTATAATGTTAGTGCATAAATATAATTTTCTAAGGAAAAAATTAAACCCTTCGTAGATATTAAAATGATAACAATACACAGATCCATAAATCTATTAGAGGGGCTTGAATTTTATTTTCTTTATAATCTTTTAAATGTTTAACTTTTAATAAATAATAATTTTAAAAAATATTTATTATTTTTACACATAAACTTGAAATAAATTTTTATGTTAAATAATAATAATCTTGACCACTATTATAATAACAATAAACACACAATTAATTTTACACTAATTATTACTTTAATCATTGTCTTAATAACAACAAACATAACTAATTTTTCATAATTTTGCACTATCTAACCTTAATTATCATTATTTTACATCATATATAATTATTTTTTTATGAGTATCATATAAAATTAGTTTTACACATGGATGGATTCAGAAACCTATCAAATGGGAGGCTAATATTTTTTTTCCTTTATGATTATTTAAATGTCTAACTTTTAATAAGTAATATTTTCTTAAATATTTTTTTACTATTTTTACACATAAAATTGAAACTAATTTTTATTTTAAATAACCTTAACAGTCATCATACAAATAACAAACATATAATTAATTTTACACAATTTTACTATCACCTTAATCATTATAATAATAATAACAAACACAAACTAATTTTTCATGATTTTACACTAGCTAATTAATCTTAATTATAACTATTATAATAATAACATAGATAATTAATTTTATACAATTTTATATTAATTAGCTTTAAAATATATATCTATATACATAAAAAAAATACCAAAGAAGAGTGGCTGAAACCTGCCTACCCCTCTTCATCCATATCTGATTTTACATAATTTTATACTAACCATCATAAAAATAAATAAAAAGTATCGAGAGGGATGTAGCTAAGCAGAGAGATTAGGACCCCTGCCTGCCTCCTTCCAGATCTGTCGATGATACAATTTTCGGATCATTTTGATTAACCTTAGCCCCTTAAAAATAGATGGAATGAGAATTTTAAACTGTCCAAATTCAAACCAAATGACCAACTACAAAGTCTGTACAAAAGGAACACACCTAGAAATAGAATTAAATAGTAACAATAAGTAATTTCCATTTTGTCATGAATGGCGGTGCATTCCTGGGAACAAGCCAATAAAAAGAGGAATGAAGTCAAGATAGTCAAGATTACTTGACCTTCTTTCAAGTTTAAAAATTAACAGTCATCCACCACTTGCGGGTGGGTTCATCGTGGAAGACAACTCGTTTCGATTACGTGTGCCTTTAGGGCTTTAGCAAGTTGAAACAATTCCATATGTCCATACGTCAATCACCGCACATTATGAATTCTTCTCCCAAAAGAGTAAAGACTCCAATTATATCTTCTTTAAAAACAATTATGTTTGACTTGAGTAAGATAATAATAAATAGCAAAGTTTTTTTTATTAGTATTTAATGTAATTTTATAATCAAAACTTGAAATCGACACTATTAATTAAATTATAATAATCTAATACTAGTTAATCCAGCACTCGGTTGTCCATTATGAAAAGCCAATATAGCAGCTAATATATATTGACAAATCATATTCATATTCCATGTGATTTCTAAAAACAATTACACGATATTTTATCCTTTTTAAATTTTTGTAGTAATTTCTTGAATTATTTGAAATATTTATATTATATTGTGTATTCCTACAATAAAAAGTTAATGTAACTATTTAAAAAAATGTTGTGCAAATTGTTGTAGTTTGATAGGTATTACGAAAAATATAGAACTTTTACGCGCATGAGTTTGGGTCTTGTGTGTTTTTTTTAGTGTAAATCCACCGATTTGTCCCCCTTCCCTTGTGTGCGATAGTCGGGACCTGCAATTTTTTATGCTCCAGATTTTTATTTAAATTCCTTTTAGAATTATTTTGAATTAAAAAATGTTTATCCGAAAATGGTAAGTTTTAATGCTCCAAATTTTAATTTGTCCCAATCATGAAAATCTTATGATTTTGTTTGTTCCTTTTAATCATTTTATTTGGTGGTCGGTTTATAATTAAAACATGTTAATGGTCATTTAATTGCTTGTTTTCCTTACTGTTTTTGTGCTCCTCTCCAACCCCTATACATACCGACCTAAGGTCTCAATGTTAAACACACCAAAAATGAAGAACATCTTTGTTTTCTCTTCTCTCTTGGTTCTCTCTCTTTTTATTTTTCTTGTCAATTTTGTTCCCTATTCATCCAGGAAGGGCCTTTTATATTTGGGGAATTTGCGTATTACGTAGATAAATATTTTTGGATAGTGTGTCTAACAATCGTCTTAGGTTTGTCTCTCGCTCGTTATTGCCTCGTAGCTTCCACATCAATCAACCATCATGACCAACATAAATTAATAAAGAAAAGGCAGTTACTATAACCATTCTTATATGAACGACTCTTTTTTAAAAAACTACTTGTGTTTTTTTAAAAGGTTCTTCTCAAATTATTTCATTATTTTCACTAAAATATTATTAATTATTTTACATAAATTCCTATAGATTCATAAGATAATATTGTTCTCTCTTATATGAGTAATACACATTTTTAGATAAAAAGTAATTAAGTAAAAATACTCAGATAATGAGATTCAATAATTTCTTGTACCCCTTGGATCCTTTATGTTGTATATTAACCAACCGTTCTTTGTCTAAGGTCCTTTGTGTTTACACACTTGGAACTGAGGGATTGTGTGTAACGACCCGCTATGTCACTACTGTATCATATTCTTAATCATATTTTTAAATTACAATTTATAATTGAAGATCCCTTTAAGTTAATTATAAAAATAGTAGTAAATTTTTCGCGTGAACATAATCAATATCAAGAATTAAAACACAAATTATTCAATAATGAAATACCTCGTAATATATTTATATAAAAATATAACTTAGTGGTGATTACAAATAATCATGTCTGAAGGGTACAAAATTCTCAAAAGAAACAAATGATTAACTAACTAAGATTGAGTTGTCACGATACAACTCGTGACCGGGATCTGGTTCAATGCCATCCAGGCATCAAAATACATCTATAGGCCGAGATCTAATCTAACATTATCCCGGCTACTTGGCGGCTCCAACAAAAGAAAATATCTCTACTTACTACTAGTTGTCTGCTCACACGAACACGGTTCGTGATCATCACATGGCACAAGAAAGCAAATATGAGTTTATCATGTAAAAATAATAATAGTAGATAACATCAGTTAAGAAAAGACAATACAGTCATAGCAATAATACAACAATATTCAAGTATTTCTGCACACAATCAATCATGGACAACTCGTCCAACAACATATCTCAGTACATCTTATAAGAACTAGTCATGATGCATATCCCTGACTTTTCTCTCAGCATGCAATGTGGTATCATCTTCGAAAATAGGTCAAATCCATGGTCCAAATGATAGCTGCAGTTGACGTCGGGGTCACTCTGGTGTGCACAGGACTCATCCCCCCATGGTGATCAGCCAATAATGGGTGTCATAAGGATATCCCTACAGACGTGGTCCCCCAGTACTTCTCGTACTATTACAGTCAATCATCATATTTTCGTCATGCAAATGAAATATGTTACATAGGCACCATCAATGTATGACCCGGTCCGGGATCAACTCGTTCTGGCTAGGATAATGTCATACACCCCCTATGTACATACATGTCTCATGGGCACCATCAATGTATGGCCCGCCCAACTCGTCCTGGTTAGGATAATGCCATACACCCCCATGTACATATATGCTGACTCATTCTCGGGTCCACTGATGCACTGACTGTGGTCCTCGTAAGGTTAACCGTCCAGTCCCAGCATCTCACATCTATACATAGAATATCACCACGGCACCATCAATGTATGACCCGGCCCGGGATCAACTCTCCTGACTAGGATAATGCCATACACCCTCGTGGGTATTTATGTATATCCAAAGCATTTAGATTACCATAGGCATCATCAATGTATGACCCGACCCAGGATCAACTCGTCCTGGCTAGGATAATGTCATACACCTTCCATGGTATCAATGCATTCAATATCTCAAGTCATCACATAGGCCGACTTCAACGTAATCACATACATCATTTACAAACACTACAAACCAGTGAATAGGTGTGAAGTATTAGGTGTCCGGGTTGGCACTTAGATATACTAACTTAAGGTAAGAATCCGAACAAGGTCGGAATCAGCACTATGCAATCAATTACATAAGAGATGTATTTGATTATAATAGCTAGCGCTTGCAAGACTCAAGGTTATCCGGGTAAGGGAACCTGGTAGTTCTCAAAAAAAAGGTACGAGCTCTACCGAGTAACAGATTTGATAGCTCTATTCCCGAGAAGGCACAAGCTCTGCCGAGTAAGTAACCCAGTAGCTCTATTCCCGATAAGTTACGAGCTCTACCGAGAAAGTAACTTGGTAGCTCTATTCCCGATAAGGCACGAGCTTAACAGCTCCAAAGTACAACCCCGGGTAAGGAACCCGATATACAGACATCCGCCAACAAGGACTGAGTTACGTCCTGCATGCATACATGCATGCTACGTAAACCGTTCAACTCAACCAACTCATCTCGGTAGCCGACATTACAAATAAAGGTTTGACACATATATGCAACTCGACCAACCCTTCCCGGTAGCCGACATCACAACAAAGGTTTGACACATATATGCAATTCGGTCAATCCTTCTCGGTAGCCGACATCACAAACAAAGATTTGACACATATATGGAACTCGGCCAACCCTTCCCAGTAGCTGACATCACAATAAAGGTTTAACACATATATGCAACTCGGCCAACACTTCCCGATAACCGACATCACAACAAAGGTTTGACACATATATGCAACTCGGCCAACCCTTCTTGGTAGTTGACATCACAACAAAGGTTTAACACATATATACAACTCAGCCAACCATTTCCGGTAGCCGACATCACAACAAAGGTTTGACACATATATGCAACATGTCCAGCCCGACTTACCCAATCTAGTAGTCGTCTTATTCACAAACACATCACATAAAAACTTCATTAATTTATTTCACGTAAAACATCAGAACACATATACGTATTGCATCTCAACCATGATATCTAAAATCATTATTAACACAATAAAACTCCCCTTACCTTAAACAAGAATTCTTTTCTTTCAAACTAACGTAAGTTTTGTTCGAACGCAAGTTCTCACAGCAACCAGGAATGAAAGGGGTTAAGCTCCGTTCACGAGTTCTTCTTAACGTAGAGGTGTTTCCGCTGCAACTACGGTGGTTCTTGAGAGTTAAAGGTGGTATAGAAGGTTGATAAAGAGAGATTTCTGGTGCAAATAAGTTTAGAGAGAAAAAGAAGAGAAGCACACCCAGAAGTGAGAACGGACATGCTTTTGCTTCATGCGTTGTTATATATATATAGACGGAGCTACTAAGGCAAGTTGCCAACTTGTGTGAACGGACATCTGTTACAATCACCATAGTTGCCAACTTGCGTGTACGGAGAGTAGCAACAAAATTTGACTTACGTTTCTCAACACAAATACCAATGCAAAACACTTTACAACAATTGGCAAGAATTACTACATCCTTCCGGCATAAATACCAATGCACAACCACTTGCAATAATTATATTAAATAATTAAGCAACACAAAATATCTATCAACTTGTAAATTTTCAGGGTGTTACATTGTGCATCCCTTAGGTCTTAGAGGTCGTTCATTGGCTTACCTCTTCTCGCATTTTTTTTCTTTTTGTGCTTTTATATAGGTCAGATTTGGCCTATCAATGTCGACAGTCATTGACCAACCTTTTGATATTGCCCATCAGGCACGCCCCATATCTGTCACTCAATCCTTGATTGTTAGGCGACCTTAACCATCCTTGATACACATCCGAGAATCTCGGAATAACTAATAACTCTTGTGCAAATATTAAATCGATCAGACCCAATATATTTGTGTATAAACCTTATGACTTGACCTAGGTGACAGGCAAGACTTTAACACTTAAATGTTTATGGACTAGGTTTCCTTTCTTCCTACGAGACACTACTTAGTTACATGAACAAGGATAATTGAAAAAATATATATATTACAATTTGTTATTAACCTCAATGCTATTAACTAATTAATTTTGTTATGGACACATGGGTCACTTTACCGAGTAAACTGTATCAAGCTCTTTTAGCAAGGCTGTGCGCGATGGAGACTTGACTTGTAGAATAAGCTCGAGTTAGTTAGTTAGTATACGACATATTAAAAGTTGTAGCTTCAAGAGAAACGTACCATAATAAATTATGGTTATAGTACAATAAAAGGAAGGAATATATATGAACATCGCGTAATAAAAGTAGTGCAATTTTTCACTTTTAAATATTCATTCACGATTACCATATACAGAAAGCATGGAGTCATGGACAATTGGAGCAAGTAGGTCAATAGGCATAGGCGGATGCAGTGGGGGCTAGGGTGGGTCGCCACCCCACTTAAAATTTTATTTTTGATATATATATATATATATATATATATATATATTAAAAATTTGAAAAAATAATTTGAAAATAAAAAAATGTGTGGTATGGTAAATGTGTAGACCAAATGAAAGCCAACCCAAAATCATTTCATCTTATATTATATATGGGGTTCAAAAATAAGATATAATATTTTTTAATATTACATTAAAAAATAGGATAAAATATTTATAAGATTCCATTGCATAATATAATAGAATATCTTTAAGATTATATTGTATAATAAAATAAAATATTTTTAAGATTGCATTTAAAAATAGGATAAAATATTTTTTAATATTGCATTAAAAAATAAGATAGAATATTTTTAAGATTGCATTGCATAATATAAAATATATTTAAAATTGCATTGCATAATATGATAGAATATTTTTAGGATTGCATTCAAAAATTGGTTAAAATCATATGCTTAAATTAGTATAAATAGAAATATATTTTTGTGTTTATAGTATGCATTCCATTCTAAATAATATTAAAGTTTTAGAGAGTTTGTGCCTGTTGACAAGTCTGATTTTTCAACTCTCCATCAGGATTTAAAGGTACCTATTTGCTTAGAGAATAAAAACGTAAAGATAACCATTTTATTGTATTCTTCTTCTTGACTTTGGAAGAGGTCGCATTTGAGAAGCTAGGATACCAGCTCTGTCTCTATTCTTGGTGAATTAAGACTTGCGACTTCTGGCTGGGAAATAATGATACCAGTCTGTCTCTATTCTTGGTGAATTGAGACGAGAGCTTTTTTTGAGAAACAAGGATACTAGCTGAGATAATTATTGTGTAAGGGTAAACTAGAAAACTAGGAACTCTTACACAAAATTATCATAGTGGAGTTGTCCATTGGATTGATTATTCAATTTGAACGTCGTGATTTTTTACCCAATTGAGTTTTCCATACTAAAATTGATTATGTCTTCTTTATCTTTTATCTTCATATTATTGCTTTAAGTTTGATTTTAAATTGTGAATTATTTTATTAAAACTCACTAGACTTTGTCAGCTTGTTCATCAACCTACCCTAGTGAAGATAATCAAGATCAGACTTCAAAATAGAATGGAAGACTAATTTCTTGATGATTCTTTGATTACATACATTGAAAAAGAAATTTTTCTAAGTTTTAACACGGATTCAATTATAGATATTTTAACAATATAAAAACACGTAAAGTAAAAATTAAGTGAAGTGATCTTAATTTTTGTAATATTTTTTTTTTATTTTTTATATATTAAATTTGTATTATATTCAAAATATTTTTATTTATAATATAATTTTTTTATGTTTGTCTCTTCTCAATAAAATTCTTATGTAATTGGCCAGTAAATTATTCATAGCTTTCACACCGTTTGATGTTTATAGCGAAAGCGTGCATGCATTTTCTTCGGAACGACCATGAACCTGGCGCGAAGTAGTCGCGTCTGTCCCTCTCAAATGAATTGGCAAAATACTTATTTTCTTCGCCAACAAGTTATACCATTTAGTGGTCTAGAACAAGAACCACAATTTCTGTCTTTGAACTTTGAAGAAAGGAACCTGACCTTTTAGTATTTTTTACGATGCTTAGACTCAATTAGCCACATTCTGGATTTGACTCTTGTTAGTCAAGGGATGAGTTTAAGTTATTGAATGGAAAATTAATAGCTAAAGTTTAAATAGCAACAACTTAAAATCATACATTTGCTTGCGTTTCATCGTAATATCATAACACTCACAACTGCCTAAATACGAGCTCCTAAGGTTTTTCTATGTATTTTTTTTATGCTCCTAATTATTTTTGAGTGGGTAGGTGGGGGCGATTAGATCGAGATAGCCCGGAGACATTATTGAGCCAAACTTTTTATACAATAATTGGACTGAATGTGAAGGATATCAACACTTGGACCCAAAAAGAAGCCGACACAGTAAACAAAGTAAAACGTGAAACCACTTGAAAGTTGAAACCAATATGAAATTGAACACAAAAACAACAACCAATGTGACAGTTTGTTATTGAATAACAATCAAAATTTATTTATATATCAATGCATACACTATTTATTTATGAGAAAATAATATATACACTGACTATGTAGAGAGTTTTTATATTGTCATCTAATAAAAAAATGGTAAGTTAATTGACTATTGTAAAAACTATTTAAAAAACATCTATCATAATTTTTTATTGGTTAACAATATAAATTTTTCAGAAATTAAAATAAGTAGTGGCGAAAAAAACTCTTCATATGCAATTTATTATCTCTTTAGAAATGTTCGTATATATAAATATAATACGATCACAACGTTATATAAATAGTGAAGAAAATCAAGAAAACAACAATAATTATTTACGGTTAGTCACTAAGATTAAAATATATTTTACAAAATAATGGTGCATGCAAATATTGAACTTGTGACCTTTAGGTTACTAACACGATACTCCAATTAGCTGAGCTAATAGACCAATTATGTTATAAATTAATTAATGTTGATATGTATATATATATATATATATATATATATGTATATATATATATATCACTAAATTTATTTAATTTAAAATAATTTATTGTGTTAAAATTATATGTGTATTAAATATACATTAAAAATTTAGTGTTATATGTATCAACATTAATTATTTTTTTAACATAATTGAGCTATTAATTTATAGTTTAATTTAATATTTTTAATTTAAAATAATTTATTATGTTAAATTTTATAATAACATTATATGTTAAAATTATATGTTGAATTAATGCATGCATACACATATGTAACAAAATTATATGCTAAAATTTTATAACAACATATAATTTTAACATAATAAATTATTTTAAATTAAAAAATATTAAATTAAACTATAAATTAATAGTTCAATTATGTTAAAAAAATATGTTTACACCAAGAATATATTTCAACCAAGAGAATTATGTCAATTATTAATTTCTGTGAAGTATACATATTACCTAAATAAGTATTGTCTCTTCTAGCAAAGTTTTTCTTTGTGTGCATGACTAGAAATCAAGCCCTTCAAATAAAAAGGGAAGATTATTTAAAAACAAACATCATAAAGATCATCTTAAAATCAATCACCCATAAAAGAAGGTTGAAAAGTATCATAAATCAAAACAAACATTTAAAATATCAAAATTTTATGTCTGAAAGGGAAAAGTAATACAAATCAAGTTTTTATATCTCGCCATAAACTAAAATACTGTGCACATACCATAACTAATTTTTAAAAATAATTTTATTTAAAATTATTGATCAATGGAGAAGTTATTCTTTCTCTACTACAGTAAGAAAAACATTTAAACAAAAAATATTATATATGAATTAGAATATGTAGGACAACATAGTTTATTAATAAAAATGAAATATAATATTATATATGAATTAGAATACTTAGCATAACATAATTTATTTGTTAATAATTAATTAGTTACAAAAAATTAATAATAATAATAATTTAGTTTATATCTATTTAAATAAAAATAAAAATATTATATGTAATATTCATGGAGTACTATGATAAAATAGTTATTTACAAAAATAGAATAAAAATTTAATAATGTCCTAACAAAGATAGAATGAATAAAAAAATATAACTGGTTAATATAATATAATAAAATAGAACAATTTATATGAACATTCCTTGAAATTTGGACATATTACACACGTATTCCTTCTCTTAAAATATATTTCTTTTGTATATCCTGATCGAATCCGTTAGGTAACGTTGTTAGTGTGTTTATGAAATGAAAAAATTACCATTCACAATTATTAAAACTCCTAATTTTGTTGCTCCCTTACATGTTTTGAAACCCTAATTTAAAAACCCAAAAATGTTGCAAGATTTCATGAACTATTCACAATTTCTTTCTAAAACTGGTCCCTTTAACGATTGTAATTACACAGTAAATGTTGCAAGATTTTCTTTTAATCATTCACAATTTCTTTCTAAAACTAGCAGTTTTGTCTCCATTCGTGCAAATTCTCATTTCATGCATTCCATATCCATCTTCATGGGACAAACAAAAACCTTAAAACAAAAACACAATACTATAGCATTTTGAATTTGGGAAACAATGAACAATAACAGCAACACTCAATATCATAGAACAACACCCAACAACCCACAATATAAACATTTAACCCAAAAAATACACCAAATAGGTACAAAAAGGAAACAAAAGAATGCACCTAATTGCAAGACATTGTGATTTGCATCAAATTGGGAAACCTTGGATATAAAAGCAAATGAAAACCATAATCAATAACTCACGAATGTCTCAAGAAATTGATTTGACCAACACATGCATGAAAAAAAACCCCTAAAATGTATGATTTAAATTGTTGGTAGAGAGAATACATGGGTATTTTTATCATAAAAATACTCTTAAAGAACTACGTGACTATTATGAGTAAATAGAATTAACACCGTTATCAAACAAGGGATATATGTGTGATTGAAATCCTAAAATAATGAGTGTTTGTATAAAAGTCAAATACGGAAGAGATGCACGTGTAACATGTCTAAACTTAAAGGGATATTTGTATGATAAAATAATATTTATTTGAATGAGGAACTAAATTCATATATCTCATTTAAATGTAACTTTGGAGAAAATAAATATAAAATTGTCACGTAATATTATCTCATATCTCATATAATCAAACTTTGTTTTATATGAATACAGTAGATAGATAGTAGATATGCTCCATAAACTAATTTCCAAAATATTTTAAAATTTTAATCCTTGAAAATATTTTTTAAACTTATTAAAGAAAATATAGTGTTTAAATAAAAAGGAGCCGAAACGCCCATATTCCGGAATGCAAATTTAGAAACCTACATTAGTTCTGGCCCAAATATCTAAAAAGGTCATACCCGGAAGCCGAAGCGTGAGTTAGAAAAGCCCAATAAGGGTAAAATCGTCTTTCAGAATATCAACGAGGCTATATATTCTCCTCATCGGTTACTAGGGTTTATCCTTATCTTTTCTTTCGTTTCAGACCGCATTATAAGATCTATTGTTTTAAGTTTCGTATTTTTTTGGAATATGTCGGCTCTGCCCTTAAGATCGCCTTCCCTATGTCACAATGGAAGCGTTTCGAGTCATAGCAGCGCTACATTAATACTCCTCGAGGTTTCTCTTTAGGGTTTTCCTTTTGGGTCCTCTTTTCTGCCACCTTGTTCTTTTAATCATGAGTCATTGATGCCTATCTAGGCCACAGGAGCTTGGATCTCTATATTTTGTTGTTCTATATGGCAATTGGGCTTTTGCCCTATTTGCCCGCTTTAGATTCAACCAATGAGACTTCAGCTCCTTCGACCAGGCCATTTTTGTCAATGCCTCTGTCGGGTGGGAAACACTTGCGCAACACATTTTATTTATTTTAGCTACGTTTATTTCTTCGTTTTTGTGTTTATTTTTTCATTGCATTTAAAGAAAACGGAAGGCAAGGATGATGATTCAATTAGATGTATGAAAGGAAAATTCCTTTCTGAATTCAAAATTTTGAGGCAAATCCATTCTTATATCTGACTTGCCTAAGGACCATCCTATCCCTGATTTCTTAAAGTTAACCACGGCGCCTTAGCGTTTTGAATATCAGAACTTGCAAAACCTTTAGCGTTCATATTTTTCTACTGTGTTATTGCTCGCCTTTGCTTATATACTATAGTTCTATTTACTGTCTTTAGATTTTTATTTTTTACTTTATAAAAAAAGAGAATTGGTTTAAATAATTTTTTCAGAAACCATTAGTTAATTACCTATTAAATGTTAGTCTGTTTTCGTTGGAGATTTTCTGAAAAAAAATATTTTTAGTATATCTTTAGATTTAATACGAAATAGCTATTGACTTATTGAATTAAATTAATTTTTAATGGTTTAGTTTTGTTTGTGAATTTAATTTGTTTATATTTAATAATTCATCGTTAAAATTATCTAGCTTCTGAAAGTCTAAAAATAAGTATTATGTCAATAATTAAAAAAAGATTAATCCAGTGTCATAATTTTTAGTCTATATACGTCAAATTTTAAGCTATTGTGAAAAGGTATTTTAACCATTAATATTTTATTAATTTTTTCATTTAAGAACTCGTGACATAACTGAAGTTAAATTTCAGATTATAAGAGATGAGTATGAAAATCAAATTTCATATAAAATTGTATTAATTATTTTTTAAAACTTTTATAAAATATTAATTAAAAAGCAATTATAAATTAATAAATAAAAGGCAAGAACAAGTTGAGAATTACGGAAAAAGTATAAAAGTACTTTTACGTAAAAATATATATTTTCCATTCATTATTTATTTTATAAAATTATATAATACTTGTTCATATTATATATTGTATAAAATGGAACAATGAGGACTAATACGAATGTACACGTGTCCCATTACCATTCTACTTGTTCAATTTTAACTAAAACTGAAATATGATCCAAACACAAAATGAGATTATTATTGTTTAATCTATATTAGTTAACATTAGTCTCTTAAAAATAAATACTTTAATTTTATTCGAAGAATCAAGATTGTAGGTTTTATAAAATTAGAATATTAAATATTTTTATTTTAAAATAAAAGACTAAAATTGGGAATTTTAAAAGATATGAAAATTAAATGTCTTTATTTTAAAATAGGGAAAAAAATTACTTATTCTGAAAATTAGAATGATGAAAATTGTATTTAAGAAAAAAAAAATGCCAACCAATCAGGTACGAAGTTCCCTTGTCTGTGAACATGTGAGAGTAAATCCTCTAATCTCTTTGCATAAGCGACTTGCCATATCTCATAAGACATTATAAGGACTAGCAGAAACTTATGCGCTCTTGTGCTTGTATGTAGATATTTTTATTGTGTTATATTATATATAAATTAAAGAGAGAAAACACATATTATTGTATATTTGTTTTATTATTGGAAAAATTATTCTTATATTTCTTTTAAAAAAACACATTTCAATTTTTGTTAGAATAAAAATAAAATTAAAAAATGTAGTGAGATGGTTTGGGATTTTAAAAATAAAAGGAAATGACAATATTTAAGTAATACTGATTTATTTAAAAAAAGCTAAGAAACTAGTGAGATAGTATGAAATCTTAAATTTTTAAAAATATTATTCTTTCTCAATAACAATAGTTAGTTTATGATGTTGATGTTTAAAAGAGTAAAAAATCTACTTTATTTCTAATATAGTTATTAACAAGAATATCATAACAGTTGTTTTAAAATTTCGGTTTATAGTTAATTGTTAGTTTATTAAAGTTAAAATAAAAAATTGAATAGCATAAAAAAAGCTTGTAGCTTGAGCCATGTATAATAAAATGAAAATAGGAGAAATCAACGGGTAAAGAAATATAAGAGTCACATTTAAAAAATAAAAGAGAATCACTTTAATATAATATAATATAATTATGCATAGATAATCAAAATTAAATGTTAATTGATGGTTAACCAGTTAAAAAAAATCACAATATTTTTTTCTTTCAATATAGATCATTTAAATATGATCTCATGGATTCTTAAAAAATTAAGAGAGCATAAACAATCCAACTACCAAAACAAAACATTACAACACTTTGCTTAACATGGTCACCACAAAATTATCTTCAACAACTTTATTTTCCTCCAGGGTTGTTGACATCCTTAAGTACCTTCCCATGATGAATAAGCATTTGTAATAAGCATTTGTTGCGCAGCAGGGTAAACATCAACACCTTGCTCTATCTCTATATTCTTCTTCACATTAGCAACCTAATATCAATCAATAAAATTAACAATCCAAAAAAAAAAACTAATATTCCAAAAAAAATGTAAATTCAAAATATTCAATAATATTTGACACAAATGTAACTAAAAAGCAGACTCTGCAACAAGAAAATTAAAGAACTAAAAAAAGGTTTAATCAGAAAAAATTGACAATCCACCAAAAAAATAATATTCCGAAAAAATGTAAATATTCAATATCATTTGACTAACAATGCCTTTTTTTTTTATAAAAAAACTCCTACATCGAGAAAATTACAAAAGAACTAAAAGAAAATTGTTTAATAAAATAAAATAAAATGAAATTCAAATATTCAATAGCATTTGACACAAATGTAGCTTTACTTAAAATATAAAAAAAAGCCTCCTACAACAAGAAAAAAAAGAAAATTGTGCAATCTAAATAAAATTAACAGTCCAAAAAAATCTGAAAAAGATAAATTCAAATATTGAATAACAAATTGACACAAATGTAACTATACCTTAAAAAAAAAATAGAACAACAACAAGAAGAAAAATAGAAGAGCAAAGAAAAGAAGTAAAATGAAATGGTTTAATATGAAGAATTATCGTGTCTTAAGGATTTACTTGGAAGATAAAGTGAGTCTTCTTAAGAATCTTAAGTTCATCTTCATCTTTTCGAGTTTTGCTTTATTTGGGGTTTGGAATTTGTAATTGCAATTGAAGTACTGCATTCCGTTTCGCTTATATATATATATATAAAGCTAGAAAGAGAAATAGGATGATGCAGTTACAAAATAATAAAAGATGGGAGAGTATACATTTATCAAATATCAGAAGATGAGGAGTGTGCTGTTATTTACAAGCATCGTTTCAACTAATTGCAAGTTATAAATTTAAGCATCACTTAGAGAGAATAATATATAAGTTTCTTATGACATTTGAAAGATGTCCAAAAAAATGAAAACTAAGCAGAAAGTATCCTTTTATTTATTGTTATAGACATTGCTGTGTGTAATCGTGATTCAATAAGTTCATAACTGATAAAGAATCAGTTTCTTCCTGACTGGGCTTTCCCCCCAAGTCCCAAGCATGTTCCAAGGCTGTGAGAACACCCCATATGTTCCAAGCCATCGCGCACTACCCCTCCACAAGCCGCTGATAAGCCTCGGTCAATGACTGAACCGTCCACATTATACTTAACCCATCCACCTAGTGGTGGCCGGAGTCCAACTAACAAGCCTGGCTTCGACCCTCCTAAGTCCTAATGTGTTTTACTCCCAAAGCCATGTTGTGGTCTATTTCCTTACTTATAAAGTTAACTTTCTACATAATTCCTTGTGTATTCCAAAAGACATTGTTTAAAACAAAATCATTCGGAGACTGCCACAGGACCCAGATTGTGACTCCAAAAATAGTGTTCCAATTTCCCCTCCCGATATTAGACATAATCCAATTATGAAGATTTCGAGCATAGAAACCAACCGTCTCCCTTTGAAACTCCACTGTCAAACTACTCCAAACTTGGTTAACATTGTGGCAATCTCTTAGTATGCAAGTAGTGGTCTCAGCATGGCTGCTCCATAATGGAAAAAAATTACTATCAACTATAAAACATTGTTCCCTCTTGACATGCGGCTTTAGACCATTACTGGGGATCACGCAAAGGAGAAACTTCACTCTATGCGGCCATTTCCATCCCCAAACATGCTTCCAGATATTTGTGTTTGAAATTGTTCTCTTTCAAAGCATTTCATAGGCAGTTCATTGAAAAATTGCTCATCGGAGTTCAAGTTATTGTTCTTATCATTCTAGGTCATTCATGTTTGAGTCATTTACCTAAAAAAAGTAATGTCTTATAGTTGGTATTGATTGAGGCTACATGAAATGTTGAAACCAATATATATAATATAAATGTTAATAAGTATTAACTAAGAAACTAAAAGATAAATATTTTTATTGGAATGTGCAAAATTATATTTTTCATAACTTTTTTAGTTCTCCTATAATTTTTATAATAAATATTTTTTAGTTTCTTAATCAATTACACTGCACTTAGTTAGCAAGATCCTATGTATAAAATAAAACGAAGAATATGTGGTCATGAATATTTTGGTAATTTGCTCAAAGTTGTTGTGAGATAAAGGAACCCAGCTAATATGTTATTATATGGTGAATGGAATAATGTATTTTTAATGTGTGAAATTTATGATGAATGATGTGATGGAGTTAGCTACACATTAATGTATGTGGGAGTCAAACAAAGTATCAAAATGATCTTTGAAGGCACCAATTATCATTCTCGAGTATATTAAAGCTAAAATATTTATTCTAATGTTTATTAGAAGAAGGTTATCAAAATATAGTTTTAGATATATTTTATTTTAAAGTCACATTCCAATGTTTAATTAGTTTTTTTATTCTTGTGAGTAGGGATGAAAAAAAATATTCGTACTTGCAACATCTGCAAATAAAATTCATAATGTACAGAATATAATAATTAAGTGGATATTTGCAAATAATTTAAATAAATATTTTCACTACTCATTTATTAATGTAGCGAGGACAGGCTGACAATCAAAGTACTCGATCATGCTTGCAAATATTCATTATTACAATTATTTAAACATATAATACTACACAAATTTTTCCCTTAATTATTATTGTTAAGTTATTTTCACTTATTATAAATCATCAAAAGATTTTCATTTATATCAGTAACATCTACAGGTATCCACATAATGAATACCTACATGAGTATGGATTAGGAAAAGGACAAATTTTATCGAACAAAATGAGTAGCAAGGGACTACTACCTATGCCCACACTACCTTGTCATTATCCCTGTATGTGAGAAGGTTAAGAAAGTTAAATCATCATGTAGTGAAAAAAAATTTATACAAATTCTAATATACATAAACACTATCTAGTACCCACTATCATGTATTATTCCTTTTATATATAAAAAAAATATTCCCAACTTATTTTAATTATTAAGTAAGCATATTTTCTTAAAATATACACAAATATCATTCTTGTCATTGTATTTTCAAAAGTGAGATTTCTAAAAATTCAATATGATATCTTGAAACAAATGTTTCCTATGACATGATTATTGCACCTTCTCTGTTTTAGGGTAAGCTATATGTCTTATAATTGCGACCCTAAATCGTCTTATCACTATATGCTGGACTCGTTATCTAATTTGATAGATAATAAGATAAGATTAACAATAACAAGAGATTCCCCATAATTTGAATAACCTCCAAATGGTGAGTTTAAATTCCCCTTGGATCTCAAAATCAAAAGGAACTCACTCGTGAGAGTAGTTGTTACTACGTAATTAATAAATAATAAGAGAGATAAAGAATATATTAGAAAGTTACATGATATTTTTTTACAAATTTCAAGATATTTTACATTTTTTTAATACCTATGTGGCTTTGTCAAAACCTTAGGCATCAACCGGGAGTATAATCTTACAAAATACTATTTACGAACTAGAATAGTTTTAAGCACCCTTTTGCGAGCAACTCGTGACCCACTTTAACCCATTCAACCGTTGGTGTATTGCGGGACAGTATAATAAAGCTAATCTTGTGACAGAGGACTCTTATTTTTTCAGTAGAACAACACGAAACATGTGCTCGAGCTAAATTGACGTTGAAACTTCTGTCTAGTTTGCTTAGTTGGGCGATGAAGAAATAGAATATATTAAATTAGGAAAATGATTTGTCCATGTTTCATGACTGATAATACCAATTCCATAAGCAACTTCAAGGTCATGAATCGGTCCAGTTGCCCACATCTTTGCCTACAGTGGGCCAAACAATCAATTGCACGAAAGTAAAATAGATGAACAGTGCACTACCCCAATACAACTCCATGCGGTAAAATCTTCAGTTTTCACATACAGGGGCAATGCCAATACTGTATTCTCAAATCAACATTTTACCAACCAAATTTACCTATATGACAGACATATACATACATACACATACTACAGAACATGATACGTCATTCAGCTGAAAACTGAGGGAGAAACAAATCATGCAGTATACTACTATAATAGAATGTCATTCACAAATCAGAACTATTCCCTATCAGAAAATAACAAACATAATGAGTGTTAACAACCGGTAATCATGGTTCTTTATTAAGCTTAATAAGAATCTAATCCGTGATGTAATATTCATTATCAAACATGTTAACACGAATACGGACAACAATCTCACCTACTCTCCAAGCTTTTCAAAGCACAATTATTGTCCTTCACCTCCTAGCAAAGCATCTACTAATAATGTTGGTAATCAAATGAAAAACAACAATTATCTGATTAGAGCATAGCATTCACTCCATTCATCACCACACGGGATGGTTGCATTTATTTATCATTAAAGATCAGATGGAGTATTCAGAAACAGTGCAACTGAAGTAAAAATAAAAGCAGAAACGGCATTGAAATTGAAGTTTAGGCATTAAAGAGTTGCCATTTAAATGTCTCACAATTTTATCCAAAGCATTAATCCAAGGCAAAACGGTTAATCATTAATCTAATGCAAAAAATGGAGAGGGGGAAAAATGAAATAGAAAAAAGACGGATAGCTTTATCCAAGTTTGGTCCAGCAACTTACATCATTTTCAAGATTCTATAAAATCAAAGAGAACAAAAAGAGCATCCGAAAACGAAGTTACATTGAGAGAAAAGCTATCACCGGATGCAGAGAAGCTATCAAAATTTAACTTCCCCACCTCAAAATAGAAAGGAAGAAAAAAAAAGGAAAATTAAATTAAATTAAATCAATCCAGAAAACCGGTTTGGCGCAAAACGGCGTTTCTAACCTGACGGAGATCCCTCCCTTTGAGCGTTCTCCCGACGCCTTCCAACACCGAAAAAGTGGTTTTGGGCGAAACACCGGAGCCTCTGGCAACGATTTCGTGCGGGGGCAGCATCTCCTCGTCATCGTCGTCGTCGTCGACCACGCGAGCGAAGTCGTCGGCATTTTTCCGCCTGGCGGCGCCGGCGGAGAGGAGAATCGGGACCTTGACGGGCGCCGATTGCTGGAACTTTCTGGAAGACGCGGACTGCGGGAGGTAATCGGCGCCCGGCGGCCTCGGAAGCGACGGAATCGCCATCCGCGAGGAGGTTGGAACGGGGGACTTGCCGCGGAACAGACCGCCGCGGGAATCGGGTTCAGTTAGCACGACGAGAATTCCGGAATCCACGGGGCGATCGAAGTTGCGGAAGCGGGGTTTTGGCGATGGCGCGGGGCGTTGCGGTTCCGATTCGGAGGAATCCGTGGCCCAAAAAAGTTCGGCCTCGTTGAGTTCCTCAGCGGCGGAGGAGGGGGAGGGGCAAAAGGGGAAGGGGCCTAGGAGGCGGTCGGAGGAGGAGGAGGATCGGCGGTGGAAGGAGGGTGTGGGGTCCATTTGGCTTTTTTGTTTTGTTGGTTGGTACAAGGATGGGAAAGAGTGGGTGATTGAGTGAGAGAGTGAAGGGAAAGAAAAAATGAGGGATGGTGAATAGTGAATACTCGAATCAATCCCAGTGATGTGGCGGAGGGTCGCAGTGGTAAACTAAAAGTCTAAAACTACTAGTACTAGTACCAAAAAGAATGAGAAATTGGGGAACTCTACTCCCGTGGGGCCCGCCTCTTCCCTGACGTAGTCTCCTCGCCATTGGACGTGCTTTGTTTGCTTCTAGCACCATAGGCGTGGAAGTCCTGCTTATAGTGACCCTGAAAACCACAATTGAAATTCAAGCGACGCATTGAAACAAGCAAAGGATCCACCTTACGACTTCAAGTTCAAAAACTAATAAGGATAATTAGCTTATTCAGTGTTTTGAATTACGTATTTATTAACAATTTAGATCTTATATTTTTTAAATAATTTATTTATTTTATAAATATATAAATATTATGATAAATTAATCTAATAGTTAAACATAATAATCATTTGGTGGTCAGGATACGCATAAATAAGATAAAATAATTATTATATTTTATTTTATTTATCTATATATAATACAGAATAAAAGCTCTCTTTATTTTTATTTATCTATATATTTATATATAAAAATAGGATTATTTACTATCAATTTAAACATTCCCAATCACAACTCAATGATGCATTATGCATAATAAATTTATTAACTTTTAAAATAATTATCTTAAAATAATTCAAATTATAAGTTATAATTAAATATTTTATATTTTCAATATATAAACGTTAAACTCAATAATATTTTTTTTATGAATATATATATAATATCAAGTTGGATACAATGGTATCTAATTTTCCTTCCAAAGTTTCCTTTTAAATTAAGAAATCTTTGATAATTTTTTCAATCACATCAAATATTATTTATTAAAAAATATTTGAAATCAAATATGGAATAAAAAATTGAACAATATGTCTATTTAAATACCATTTTATCATTAATTAAGATATCTGTCCAACTCTCTAGCTTAAGAAATATGCATCATATCATGCATAACATATATTATTTATAATTAAATTAAAAAATTTAAATAGTATATCGATTAAAAATTTAAATAATATAATTATTTTGTATAATTTATTTAAATTATTTTTTAATATAATTTATGTTTTAACATGTTAGTTTATTTCGTTGGGTGATGACTATCTTGATGGAGAAAGATTTACTATTATTGCTCTTTATGATGCAGATAATAGTTAATCTTTGGGTCTGGGGCGCTTTGCCCAGCCCACTCAAGGAATAAAAGATACATTAAATTGTGTAACTTTAATTGTAATTTTTAATCTTAACTTTTAATTTTCTGTGAATTTTATCCTTAATAAATTAATTTAGCACTTTTATTTATAAATTTTAAGAAGCTTATACTTTTTTTTATCATTTTACTTATAGCATAATTATAATTTTTATTCTCAGTTTTTATTTTTTATTTTTTCAAATTTTACACAACTTTTTTTAAAAAAAATTTGGACAAATTTTACCTTCAATTTTTGTATTTATTAATGGACAAAAGACTCAAGAGATAAAATTCTCAAGTTTTTAAAAATTGAAGGTAAAATGTGTGAAAGTAAAAAATTAAGAGTAAAATTTATTAAAAATTTAAAAATTGGGGGAAATGCAACTAAATGAATGATGTAGTCTTGAATTTGAAGGGTTGAAGTTTCTTTAGTTAAATAATAATGTCTGAAAAATTATTCAACAATGACAGTTTGGCCGAGTGGTCTAAGGCGCCAGATTTAGGCTCTGGTCCGAAAGGGCGTGGGTTCAAATCCCACAGCTGTCAATTTTGATTTTTCATTATTTTTTGGTACAGGCAGAAAATGGCGGTATCTCTGAGATGCAGAAACACCTCCTCCTAACTCGCTTCCTCAACTCAGCGAGTCTCCCTCGTCGAAGGTGGTTGCAAACCGTAGCCTACGAAGAACTGCGAGCTCACCCTGGCAAACCCTACACCTCAACGGCCGTTTTCGTCCATGGCTTTTTGGGATCCTCCAGAAACTGGAGATCTTTCTCTCGCAACCTCTTGGCCTCTCTCTCCAACTGCTCTCCCTCTTCCAGTACCTCACGCTTTCATTATTCCTTTTTTTTTTTTTGCTGATTATGAACTGAATTGTTATTTATTTTCCGTGTAGATTGGAGGACGGTGATGTTGGATCTGAGGAACCACGGACAATCGACGGAGAGGGAACTGAATCCGCCTCATAGTATGGAAAATGCGGCCAAAGATTTGGCCGATTTGGTGAAGGCTGAAGGTTGGTCTTGGCCTGAGGTTGTTGTAGGCCACTCCATGGGTGGAAAGGTGGCTTTGCAGTTTGCTGAGAGTTGTAGCCGTGGTGGCTATGGCCATTCTGCTTTGTTGCCTAAACAGGTTTCTCTTCTCTATTGCAATGGCTAGTTATAAATTCAATGGTTGAATTCAATAATAAGAAAACTTATTTAGTGGTTCATGTGAATCATGTTTTACATTGTTCAATTGCTGTGAATGTCTCTCTCTCTCTCTCTCTCTCTCTCTCTCTCTCTCTCTCTCTATATATATATATATATATATATATGGCAGCGTATGTGTATGGTAAAATGGTAAAGAAGGAGGGGAATGAAGTGATAATATCAGCCTCCTGAATTCTGATGCACGGATACTTCGAAATTTGGTGAAGTATCCGAAATTGGTAATAGTACCCGTGCTGAGATATAAGGCTGCTTCTGTACTAGAACTTGGGTGTCTTGTATATTAACCTCAATAATGTATGTTTTTACTTTAGATAGAGATGACATTAGTATCATAACTTCAATAAGATTTTTATTTAAATTTGGCTACTATAATGCTTTTTTAATAAATTTTGCAAAATGTTAAAGACCAATAACAATACAATGATGAATGATGATAGAACATCTATATGAATATCAACTATATTAAAAAAAATATAATAGAATCGAGAAAACTAAAAAATAAAGAGTAAATTACACTCCATCCTCTCTGTTTTTTTCAAATTGAACCCGATCTCCATCCTTTTTTTTCAAATACAGAGTAAAATTTACACCTACAGAAGATCTTAATTCTTTAATAATTTAACAGAAAGTAAAGTAGACACATGATGATCACATGACTTTTAATGAAAATTTATGTCTAAAATACCCTCATCTTCTTCCTCAAAATCACATATTGGATTTTACAAACCCTTTTCACTTACCACCACCTCCTCATTCTCCTCCTCGTCCCTCTCCCACGACAACATCATCTCTTCCTCCTTATAGTCATCCTCGCCCACCAACACGGCATTTGGGTGCACCCACTCCCGTCAGAAGAATCACCATTACCGTAGTCACCGCCATATCCACCTCTACCACTTCCTCGTTCACCACTATAGCTTTGGCCACCATCACTGTTGCGTCTGATTCCCTGGACACTGGCGCCGTCAGAGCCAGTGACATCAACAACCTTGGCGTGTCCGTCAGAGTCAGATTCATGAGAGGAGTATAGGGTGTAATTTGAGAAAAACATAAGGGGTGCAAGTGTAATTTACTTTAACGGGCAATTTCGTCTACTTAGTTAGTTAACGACGTTAATAGAAGAGGATAAAAGTAGTTATAAAAAATGAAGAGTATTGGGTGCAATTTGATAAAAAGTCATGGAGTGTGAGTGTAATTTACTCAATAATAAAATATGAGAAATATATAAATATAATTGTATTTTACTTGATGTACATTGTCATAGTCGTATCCCATTTTTTAAAAAGATTATCACATTTATGTACTGTATTGTATATGTATATTCAATACTTGAACCTGAGATGCAACATAGGTATCAGTGTGCTATTTTTTTCAGATTCATGTAGCACCTGAGATAGCAGAAGTTTTAGCCTTGAGATGGAGTCTGCAACTGAATTAGTTATAGGATAGAGAGGATTGAAGCTGAGTCTGATTTTCAAGTTTTTTGCGCATGCTTTAAGAATAGTAAAGGATGTCCACAATTGCTCTTCATAGTCAAGGACGTATTCTGTTAGCATAGAGTTTTAACTTTTGCTCTTTATCTCTTGTGAAAAGAGATAGCAATAAACCAGCACATGCTATAGCATCACTTGCTAGGTCCTACCAAAATTGTGTGGGAAGACTTGATGCCTCAGCAAGCCTTATCCACTGTAAGACTGTAATAATGAACTCTTTTGTCCTTTTCTATTAATGAATGATTTATTTTCAGATAAAAAAAGGATAAAGGTATAGCAGTATTCATCAGTGACTATAATGCTTGTAAAATATGCATACCTTGCAGTACATGAAAATGTATTGTTGGTAGAGAAATGTTACTTAGCAGAAACAAAGAGCAGCCTTATGATGTGCTGGTTGCAAGGCTGCAATTTTTCTCTTGTTTTAGGGATAAGTAAGATGGACGACCCATCTAACACTTATTTTTTCCCATATGAATGATGGTTGTGCACATTATATGTATGTCTGCTTTGAATTAGTATATGTGTATGTATATAGAAGGTTAAATGCATGGAGCTTTTCTTACAAGTTAAAATCAACTTATGCACCTTAGCTTTTCGAGAAGTTAGATGAGAAACTTCTATTTAAGTGTATAAATTGATTTTAGCTCATGAGAGAAATTTAATTCATTTTACTTATTATTTTCTTCTCTTATAAGTGTTTACGGAGAAATTTATCCGAACACGGTCTATGTGGTAGTGTATCACTATAGGTTATCCAAACTTCTACAGGTAACTTTCTGTTATGACAGTTGTCAGTTAGTTAGAACCTGTTGGTATTTGTTAGCTTACAAGAGAAGTTTAACACCACATGTACCTTAGACTCTAAGAACAGAGAATTAATTGACCCTTATAAAAAAATTCAGTTTAATAAATTCTATCACTTTCTGTCTGAAATTCTGCAATTTTCAAGAAGCATTGTATATATGGATTTTAATTTGAAGCATTTGTACTATAGGCCTAATGTCGGTGGTATGTTTCTCTTTTTATCCCTCCTGAAGAACAGCTCTGGGTATTGGATTCTGTCCCTGGAGAAGTGAACCCAGAAAACAGTAATGATGAAGTCCGGAATGTTTTAGCAACGTTGCAAAGTTTACCATCACAATTCCCATCTCGCAAGTGAGATTCTATATCCCCGAACTTATTCTTTTATCATGTTAATAGTTTGTCAGTAGGCCAGTTATAATTTTTGGTGTCCCAATTGGACATTATCTATGACCTGATATATGTTGCTTCCTCCAGTAGCATTTTTGGAGCACAAGATATATGAAAACATGCTAAACAATAAGCATGAAAATAATTTTGCGTCTTCCAAGGAATCATGGAGATTGTAGAGAGAGAATTGTTAAATTTTCCGTTTTCCATTTAGTTTCATGTATGTGATATGCTTTTCTGTCTACAATTAAATGAAGTGCATATCAAAGTATGGACATTGTGTTTGATATTCAGTGGAAGTCTACAAATGCTTGCTAGACATTTTAAGCATAATAATTGAGGTCATTTATATTGCGGAAAGGACATTATAGGTTCTTTCTTCATTTTCTTTTGATGAGGTGATGATCTAATTGGTTGTCTAATGTCTATATAGTTGGTGTCTTGAATCTTGTTAAAAGTGCAGTGTATTAGTTATTAAATACTATCACAATTCACAAATGTACGATATACAAATCTTTCTCATGCCAGTCTATATTGTAGTTAGACTAAAATGTAGATTGCACCTTTTTTCAGGTGGCTTGTGAGTCATCTGATGGGACTTGGTTACTGTAAAGCACTGTCAGACTGGATAGGCACCAACCTGAAAAAAGTTGGTGATCATGAGACATGGATATTTGATCTTCAAAATGCTAAGGAGATGTTCGATTCTTACTGGTAATTGAAGCACTGCTTTGTTTGAGTAAACATTTGAAATATTCTTTTCGTCTTTTCTATACAAATATTTGAGATAAGAAATAAAAACATAAAACAATTATTCAAATATCTAACAAGAGCTTAACCTCTTTTGAAATAAAAATGAACTTCTGAAAACTTCATTTAAACTTGTTCTTTATTTTTCTTGAGTGTTTTCTGCGACTTCCCCTACAGCACAAAAGTAACAAATAACAATTCCCAACTTTACAATTTTGCAGTGAGAAGTCCTATTGGAATCTATTGGAGAACCCTCCCAAAGGTATGGAAATAGTAATTGTGCGTGCTGAAAAAAGTGATAGATGGGACCAAGATACTATTGAGAGGATCCAGAAACTAGCCAGTCAGGGAGGATCCGACTCTCCTGGAAAAGTTTCCTTCTGTGTTGTTCAAAATGCTGGTCATTGGGTTCATGTAGATAACCCAAAGGGGCTTCTTGAGATCGTGGCTTCCAAGATAGTATCCCTTTAGTTCCTGCTTTAGTTGAACTATGGGGCATCCATCGTTGAAAATTGTTGCTTCCAGAGTCAAAATTCTTAACAATAAGCAGAAGTGGTTGGCCGGTAATAACATTAATTCTAGGTGTCCAGAGTCAAAATCTTTGCGCAGATTTTGAAACCACTACACAACTAAATAAAACCCGTAAGGATTCATAATTGTTAAGAATTTTAGGTGTGTTTAATTTTTTTGATATGTCTATGTATGTTGGGCATAAGTACGTGTTTATACTATTTAATTTAATTGGTGTAAAAATAAAGTTCTTTTTTGCTATTACTGTTTTCTTCAATTGAAGAATGACTTAATCGTAATTTTAGTATTTCTAATACATTTAATCTATGATTTTGGACTTCTCATTTTTAATTTAACTATTGTAGTCCCATTACTTTTAAAAATTTGAACTTAGGACCTCTAAATTGGGGCATGCTTCTGATACCTATATGTATAAGAAATGTACTATGTTAATCAATTATAAGTGATGAAGGCTCTTTGTTTTGCAAAATTATGGGAGAAGGTAAATTATATATAGGGAATGTTTGGGTAAATTTTTCTAGAAATATTTTTAAAAGAAGAAAAAGAGATTAATTTTTCTATAAGTAAAAATAAACTCTCTATTAGCTAATTTTTAGAAGCTTATCAATATAATTTCTTTAAAATATAAGATGACATCTACAAATTAACTAATGAAAAGCTCATTTTAGTTTATAGAGATTTATTTTATTTTTTCTCCTTCTAAAAGTGCTTCTAGATAAACTTGCACTCAAATTCATAAGTATCTGTTATCAAGGCGCAACTCAATTTTTGCACTAGAATGTCAATATCCCAATACCATAAAATATTCAAAAATGCATTATAAAAATGATTTTTTTAGCTTCAAACATGTCTAATGAAGTTGCAAGTAATAAGCAACACCATTAATATTAAAAAAACAGAAAACATTGTTAATCCACTTTGTACATTTTATTATATAGGGAAAAGTTTTTTATAACTTGCAAAATGCAACAAGTAATATTAAAAATATTCAATTTCAATTACGGGAAATATATTGACAAACTATTTTTGGTTTTCAATTTTTTCAAAATTTGTTTGATTGATAAAATATTATTTCAAAAATTGAAAAAAATTCATTTAATAAAACTGATTAGAGAAATATAATTATATATTGAAATACAAAATAAATTATTTCATCAATAACTATTATGTCGATAAAAAATCATCAAATCAATACTAAATCAAACAATTTATTTTAAAAGAGTTTGATAGTCGTTTAGTTTGCTAAAAAAATATATTTTCTTCACTATACTTTTTTTTAAAAACGTTTATACAGGAAACAATGGAAAAAAACAAACTTTTAAAATCAGGAAACAAAAAAAAATAGAAAATATTTTCTTTAACCAAACAACCATCAACAATGTCAACATTTTTCCCATCATCATCTAATCACACACACACACACATATATATATATATATATATATATATATCGTATGATAAAAGTGTTAACTTTTATAAAATAATTTTAAAAGTCATATTTACTGTAAGTTATATTAAATAATATTATAAAAATATTTACAGTCACCAAACAGGCTAAATCAAAATGGGCCCAATTACAGGGCAACAAGACAACATCCAGCACAAACGGGTCCGAATCCGTCGAACACCAAGGTCTGGCTGGGCTCAGTTTTGAGCAGTGAAATGAAACCCTAGAAAGTAGAGTATAAAAACGCTGGGTTGCAAGTTTAGCATTTGTTGTGTGAGAGAGAGTGGAGCAGCAGAGGGAGTAGCGGCAATAAAAATGCAGATCTTCGTGAAAACCCTAACGGGTAAGACCATAACCCTTGAGGTCGAGAGCAGCGACACCATCGACAATGTCAAGGCCAAGATTCAAGACAAGGAAGGTACTACACATAAATGCCAAACTCCATTCAACGAATCGCGCTTTCAATTTTCCATAACCTAAAAAATCTCTCGTTTGAATTTTCAGGCATTCCTCCGGATCAGCAGCGTCTGATTTTCGCCGGAAAGCAGCTTGAAGATGGAAGGACCCTGGCCGATTACAACATCCAGAAGGAATCAACCCTTCATCTCGTCCTGAGACTTCGTGGTGGCATCATTGAGCCTTCCCTCATGGCTTTGGCTCGCAAATACAACCAGGACAAGATGATTTGCCGCAAGTATGTACTCTATCTTTTTATTTATATCGTCTTTTTTGGGACAATAACTTAGCCCCTTTTGCTTCTCGAGTGGAAAAGGGGTTATTCTTGCTCCCTATATTCATGTCCATCTCTACTTTGTCTACTGTGATTGTTTACTCACAGTTGATTTTCTATGGTTGGTACATTCTAGTTTTGTTCCTAATTATTGTTGATTAGAGTTTCGGGTTTACTTAAGCTAAATTTATTGTGTTTTGGAATGGAAATTTTTTTTTGCTAATTGTTTATCTTAAGCAGCTGCTTGCTTTTTACTGAGGTGTGATGGTTTTGGTTTGTTAGGTGCTATGCTCGTCTGCATCCTAGGGCTGTGAACTGCCGCAAGAAAAAGTGCGGTCATAGTAACCAGGTGGGTTTACATTTGATGTTGAATTTTGTCATTTTTATTTTTTTGCTTAATGCTTAAATTTTTGATTGGGTTTGAACGTTGTTTCCATCTTGCAGTTGAGGCCTAAGAAGAAGATCAAGTAAATTCTTGGTGATATTGTTGGTCTCATCCTTCGTGTTGTTAGACTTGGAAAAGGGACTGGTTTGATATTTATAGTTTCTGGTTTTGATTAATGTTAATTGTTTTGAGACAATAGTTTTGGAGTAGCCAATTATATTGTTATGACGACATTTTGATCTCTCTTAAGTTGTATTTCATGTTTTGGCAACGGTCTCTTAAGAGAATTGGTTATATAATTTCGTAAAAGTGTAAAACTATAAATCCTTCAAGTATTATTCTCTCTTCTAAACAATCCTTAAAATTTTGAAATTATATAACTAGTATTCTCTCTTCTAAACAATCCTTAAAATTTTGAAATTATATAACCAACCCGAAACTATTGAATATTCGTTAATTATCCTCCTCCTTTGGAAAACTTAATAAATTATGTAGCATGCTTATTTAGGAGAGAAACTAAGACTTTATGGACCAATTGACTGTAATTCAATTTTTTTTTATTTAAAAACTCATTTACTTCCCTGATTGACAGTTTATTTTAGTTCATTATATCGAGGAAGAGCCTCTACTCTTGAGTTGTAATAATTGAAACTTTATAGCTTGTTTTTTCCTTGACATCAATTTCTAATGTCTTTGCCCATTGTTTTTGACAATTATCAACTTTTTTATTTAATAACTGAAATATGGTTTGATTTTTTGAGCGTTTATACAATCAGCTTTTGAGCTTCAACTATCTATATTGTATTTGTCGTAGTCACGATAAAAACAAAATAGATCGCTTGTTCATATTAAGATTAATTAATGTGTATTACATTGAGTGTAATGTTTAAGATTAGAATTAGTAACGTAACCGAACTATCCATTAATATGAACTATGCGGGAAGGAATTTAGCGTGAAGTTAAATTGGTAATGTTAAGGTTTATTATTCACTGCTTTCTTGGAACTTTGCTACTCCGCAATGTTGTGTCTTGATATAGGGAATTTAGCTACTCCCAGATTGTTCATAACAACATTGTTTTTTGAGAAGTACGAGCGACATACTTTTTACACGCTCTACATTTTTGTTTTTGGACTTTGGACTTGAACTCATGTGGTTGGTCATCGAAAGCATTGGCAGAATTAATAGTAATCTTCATGAGCTATATATGTGGGCACCATATTAATTGGGAGTATGAAAAACATGAACAATAATATCTTAGATCAACTCACCAATTTCAATTTTTTAATTGAAATTTCAATTAAATAATCATTCCAACGATTATCTGTTATGGAAAGTGTTAATGTCGGACTTTAAGGACGGAGTCAAATAACAATACTAAGATGCGAAATTAATGAAAGAAGCCTATTAAATTAAAAAATCGAGTTTGTTTTTGCAGAATAGCCATAATATTTCCCAAACCATGTTTTGTAGCCGAAAACGAAATCAATTTAAACGGAATAGCCACAATCGTGTAAAACATTGTGGCTTTTTTCAAATGGATACGTTAACAATAATAATAAGACAAAATGTAAAGCTAGAGATCATTAATTTGTATAATAAACTTGTATGAAAAATTCTACAATAATATTTTTTTCTTTTTTTATCAGTTATATCACACAAACATTCTTCTCTTATCGTTTGTTGAATAATTTTAAAATTAAATAATCATTTGTCTTTTATCTTATATTTTTTATTTAGTTATATTCTTTATTATTTAAAGCAATTATTTTGGTCTTTTATTTTATTTAAAGGGTTTAAAACGGTTCTTTTGTTTTTTTAAAGGATTCACTTTAGTATCTGATTATTTAAAAGGTTTAAAATAATCCTTCAAATATTTAAAAATTAGAATGATCTTTTATTTGAGTGTTAGTCGAAGACAAAGTTTAGTATATTTTAAATAATTAAATGAACATTTTAAATCTTTTAATTAAGATAAAAAAATGAACTTTGTAAAAGGATAAATGACCATTTTGAGTAAAATAAGATAAAAATCAAAATAGACATTTAGCCTAATTTTTATAACATGCCAAGCTTTGAATCTAAAACGTTATGAAGAATTTAACAATACCCGAAATGTGCTTTTTTAACACATTTAGGATGACGAAAAGTTATTTTGATTTTGTGGGATATTGTTTCAGATGTGCGAATAATAAGAGAAATAAAATAACACATAATATCAATTTTTTAATATTCAAAATCAAACTCTAAAGCCAATTCATCCACAATTTAATAAATTAAAAGCCTAACATACTATCTTCTATCACATTTTTTTAACATAATCCCACCCATATGTATTCCGAAGGATGAATACTAATTCACCGAGTAATAAAGAGCGTGTGAAAAGATTGTGTTCCTAATTTTTTCTATCTACAAATAGTATGATAAGCCATATTACTTTCTGCCTTCTATTGATTTCTGGATGATTATTTTATATCACCCGGCTTCATGCTCCATGGTTTGAGGTTTTCCACCGACCTTGATTTGCCACCGCTAACTGTGGATAAACCCTGAAACAAAATGTTTGTCTTCCCATCTTCACCAAAACTCTCCACTACTGAGTGATCAATCTGCCATTCAGATGAAAAAGCAAAGAACATTGATTTATTGTATTTGGAGCTCATAAATATATTATATGTAAGCACTAAGTGGAGCAATGGTTGCATTTGCACATACCAAACTCCTAAGAGTATTTTTTATTAGTGGTCAAATCCACATCTACAAAGCCAGCAAATGATGGCTTGTACATATTACTCTTCAAAGAGGAACTGTTCTGAATTGCCAAAAATAAATAAATAAAAGATGTGAAAATGGAAAGAAATTAGAAGTTCTCATCCCAATTTGAATTATAGACTAACCTTGTTGCATTGGAGCAAAAGAGCACCACATGCTTAACTGGACCTTTGAAATTTCTAAAAAACACAGGAGTGAACTCCTCCAAATTTTGAGAAGCTAATGTGAGAAGCCCAAATGAGAATGCAACTTACACATCTGCCTGTAGAAAAAATTAGTTATATAATATCATTAGTTTTTATATCTTTATATGTATGTATGAATATATATATATATATATATATATATATATATATGAAGTTTATTTTTAGACTAGAAAATGCATGAAAATAAAATGTGGAAAAAAATGGAAAGAATAAATAAAAGGTATTTATTAAACTGTCATAGTTGTGCACTAGCATATAGTTAGGTTACTGTATATATTACACTCCATCGCATTGATAAAAAGTTGGAACTCATGGCAAGTTCAAAACCGTTACTAGGTTCAACATCAACATGGGATGAAAGTGAAATGCTATGTGACAGTGCCCCTACTGTATAATGTGCAATGATCTTATGGCCGAAATACCATGATACAGTTAGTATGTTCAGTTGAGAACTGGACACATTCAACGGCCAGAATCCACATAGGATATGACCTTTTCAAGTTTAACGTACGATATTCATAACAGTTTCAGAATTTTATATTTACCTTTATCAACTTCAAAAACATATAACTGTTTAATAATATTATAAATACAAGGGAACCGAAAGCCATACAATACTATGGATAGTCACAATTATAATAAAAAAATAATTTAGAATATACAAAATCGGGATCAACCATGAAGAAAGAATCCGGCATATACAAAAGTCGGGATCAATGTTACGAAAAGAAGCAAATAAATAAATCAGTTGGGATAAATGATGTGCGCAAATCAGAATCCGTCAGAACTAGAAGATGAGATTGTCAACTAATACACCCCGGCTGCATAGGCGGAGAGGGGGGGGGGGGTTAGGGTGGGCCACTGCCCCCCCCTCAAATTTTATTATATATATATATTAAAATTAAAAATTAAAAAAATAATTTGATAATAAAAAAAGGTTATATTGCATGATATAATATTTTTAATATTACATTAAAAAATAAGATAAAATATTTTTGAGATTGCATTACATAATATAATAGAAATATTTAAGATTATATTACATAATAAGATAAAATATTTTTTAAGATTGCATTCAAAAATAAGATAAAATATTTTTTGATATTGTATTCAAAAATAGGATAGAATATTTTTAAGATTGTATTGCATAATATAAAATATTTTTAAGATTGTATTGCATAATATGATAGAATATTTTTAGGATTGCATTGCATAATATGATAGAATATTTTTAGGATTGCATTCAAAAATTGGTTAAAATATATGCTTAAATTAGTATAAATAGAAACATATTTTTGTGTTTATAATATGCATTTCATTCCAAATAATTGTTATGAGATCATATAAAAGCATTTGACAATTCTGATTCCTAACTCTCCTTCAGGATTGAAAGATACTTATTTATTATCATAGTGGAGTTGTCCATTGGATTGATTATCCAATTTGGATGTCGTGATTTTTTATCCAATTGGATTTTCCACGCTAAAACTGATTGTGTCTTCTTTATCTCTTATCTCCTTATTATTGCTTTGAGTTTAATTTTAAAGTGTGAATTATTTTAATAAGACTCACTAGACTTTGTCAGCTTATTCATCAATCCACCCTGTTTACAATTTGTCTGTATGTGGTTTACGATTTATCTCTTTTTGTATATTAGATTTGTATTGTCTTTGAAGTACTTTTATTTATTATATAGTTTTTTTTATGTTTGCCCCCTCTCAATAAAATTCCTAGCTCCGTCACTGCCCGGCTGCCTAAAAGTCCCGACAACTGGGTTATGGGGCAAGTGTTATGGATCCAATATATGAGCCTAATAAAGTATCACATTATCATAAAGCCCATTAAAGGTTCGTGACAGTGATTTAACATAGAGGTAACACCATTATAAATAAGAGGTACGCTCACAAGTATATTCATTCTCTCTAAACCCCACACACACATCACGCCCAATATTAGTATCGTCGTGCACGGTGATTTGCTTGATCTAAAGGTATCTTCTCCATAGATACCTTAGAAAGAGTTTTTGATCCAATATTAAATCACTAGTTATCCAACTAGACATTGTTATTCTCAACAACACAACAAATAACATATTGTTTTAGTATTAAATACTTTTAGGAACATATATAATATTAATTTTAGAAAGTAACATCATAATGTATTATATTGTATCATAAAATCTTTAATTACTTCAATTTAAATTTGAGAAATGTTTTGTGAACAATAAAACAAGATAATGAAAAGTCAAGGATCCATCGAACAATAAAACAAGATAGGGTCTTGTGTTGATAGGTCACATCTTCGAGCTTCTACTTTTGTTTGTAACTAAGGTTAATGGAAGTTTTCTTGTAAGCATTTTTTGAGTCTAACATTTTTCTATTGTATGCCTAAGACTGAGGCATAATTCTTTTTTTTCTTAAAGATTGTGGCGAAAAAATAGGACAATGCAAAATATTTTTTTATTTTAGAATATATTTATGAGATGTGTACGTGAAAGAAAAATAGTAAAAATGTAAAAAATATGTGATGTGAAGTACGTTATTATTTTTAAATTTTTTTAAAATGGCATTATTTAATTAAATATAACTACAGTTTGTGCATTTCTTCCTAGACTCTTGATTTTTAGAAAATAATCTACGACTTGATTAATCTAATTTGATTTGAGTAACTTATTTCAAGAGATATTTTAATCTTTCAACTCAGAAGATTAAAACAAAATTTTTGTCACTTGTGTCATTTAACGACGGTGATGCTACTCGTTTTGTGTATCATAATAATAAGTAAAAGTTGTGTTCCAAGATCCACACCATGCTCTCATAAATAAAAGACTACTTTCTGGATACTTATATAATTAATGACGTGTAGATAACTTTTGGAATAGATGTTTATGTCCACTAAATTATTAAAAGTTATTGTAACTTTCGTATATTTATGAAAAATGTTAATTATGCACGGTTAAGAAATTATAAGTTAAAATAAAATGTAAAACCTACACAATATTTTTTTAGTAAATTCCAATTAATAAAAAAAATGTGATCAGAAAAATATATTAAAATTTGGATTGAAGATTTTCCATCTTCAATTACAACTTGAATGATTTTAAACACTTTTATAATGTGATTTTAATCATTTTCTTCATTTTTGTTCAAGAGCAAAATAAACTTATCCAAAAACATCATCCGATGTGACAGGCATTATTTTGTTAATGAGACTTAAAATGTGGATTTAGAATTAATTTAATTGCAAAAGATAAATGAGAATTATTTCTTATTTATATATTATATTTTAACTTTATTGTAGCTAAAGTAGGATTTGAGTTTTTCCAAAAAAAATGAGTAAGCTTGCCGATATTGAAACATGTTAGTGTAATGTACGTCAACTAAAATATGACATCGTTACAAAAATAATAAATTTTTGATAAATTTTTCGATAAATATTTATAGGATAAAAAATAAAATTAAAATTAACTTATTCATAACTTAATTTATAAAAATTAAAATTAGCATCTCAAAAACTAATTTAACTTTTCCATAAGTTAACTTTAAATTATAGAAAACTTATTTTATTTTCTCGACTTATTTTTTTTCTACAAGTGCTTACGAGTTATGACTGTTTTTTTGGGGAGAATTATTTAAGTTTCCAGAACTTAAAACTAATATTATCATCACTATCAGCTAAAGAATAACGTCGCAGTAGTCACTAATTCTTGCCCTGTCAATAGAACAAATAAATCATTAAACCTTTTGATTACAGAAACAAAATTTAAAAAGTAGTTCAAATATTAGGCAAATAGCGAGTATGCCCACCTTACAAGAGACAGAAGAAGTAGATGGCAAACAGCCAAAACATCACGAATAGATTAACTAACCACAAGGGAGAGCCTTACTTAGAATGAAACATTATTTATCCTATACTTCATCCCAAGGTGGGATTTACATGAGTATTTTGCTCTAAATATCACGTTACAATCATCTATCCGATGATGCATTCTTCCAACAATTAATGGGTAACAAAGGCAATGTGATGTTACAAAAGAAATACAAATTTGACTCAACAGAGGACCCAACCACCGCCATTAGTTCAGCTGGGTAAGAGGCGATCGTGGAATAAGAGATGGTTTCAACTCCTTTACATCATTAGATTCATATGGATTATTTTCTCGGAATTCCTCAAGAAGGGCTTCCATTGGCAACGATCGAAGAGACTCTATTGTCCCCTTAGTCGGAAAATCAGGCTCACATCTTATAGGTGTTGTGCCGCTAGGCTCATAGTCCTGCAAGACAAGAGAGGAAGCAACAACACATGTTTATTAATGTTAAACAATGTCTACTAAACCATGTTTATATTTGATCTTCTGAGAACAAAATATAAACCGAATCAACATACCCTGTACTGCTGTTGAAAAGTTTCGCTTGTTGTGTGTTCAATTGAAGTAGCTTGGTCAGCATGATCCTCTCGTAGCGTCTCAAGTGTATTTGCATGATTTCTCACCACAGTTAATACGCCAGATATAGACTCCCGCTCTTGTGCAGACGTGACTGCAAAAAATGCACCCAAAGAAAAAAAGGATGAATGCGTCCTATATACAAGACATTTTGACTGTTTTATTTGTGCCTCTTAAAATATTTGTAAGACTGTTTTAGCCAAGGTATTTGCGTGCATGAAAGTGATCGTGAAATTTGTTAAATCACAGAAAAAGAAAAAAGTAATCATATATGATCAAACAATCCCAGCTGCAGAGGTAAATGTTGTTATAAATCGAAGGACCATGATCCAACACAATAATACTCACCATCTAACTGCTCAAGAAGATCCTCACTGTTCTTTGCCACATCTTCCTTTGCTGCAACTCGTGCAGAATCAACCTCAACGACATGTTGCACATTGTTCTCAGTAGCATTCCTGTACCAAAGCATTTGATATCACATCCCATGAAGCCTATTGATGAGGCATCAAAACAGAAAAATGGACCAAGAAAAACACAGGCAATAACCAAATCTGTACAACACTCCCTCCCCACCCCACATGCAGAGATGGGCTGCAAAGAGATAGTCATTGACAATCAGTTTGCCGCCACGCACCTGACAATTGACTCTGTTGCTGAAATATGCTTGGTCCCCATCTCATTTACAGCCTCATGTGTTCTCTTTGTATGTTCGAAAGCCGATTGAGCAGTAGCAACACTAAGGATTTAAAAGGAGAGTTAGAATGTATGTGAGTGGATCCGGATGAAGAAAACTTGAGGAAAAACACTTACCTCTGCTGCATGAGTACCTCCATACGACAATGCTTTGCGGCAGAATAATCAGCAGTGTCTTTTGCATCCTTTTCTGCATGCACGCAAAAGGCCTGCCATTTTCTTTTTGCATTGGTCACAATGTCTCCCATTGATGACACATGTCCATCCAAGAAGGACTTGTTCTTGATGCCACTTTCTCTAAGATCAACAAGCTTTGCGTCTACCTGCAAGGCCGATCATCAATCTAAGACAACAAACTAAATTGACAGGAATAGAAACACAAAAGTATCCAGCCACCCACCGACCCCAATCATCACCCATCAAGGCAAGGGCCAAAAAAAAGATACGACTATAAAAAAGACCACCCAAAACTGACCAGATCCATTTGTCGCCGAATGTGATCAGAAACTAAACTAGTCATATTGGCAATAAGTTTCTCTGTATCAGATTTTGATTGTTCCTGTACAGAATAGAATAACATGTCCACATCAGATGTCAGCAATCATAGTTATCTTTCGAACCATACATGTTAATATTATGTTATAACCTCATATGCTTTCTTAAACTCATCAATGCTCTTCAATTGCATTTGGTCAGCCTGTGATGCATAGTCTTCAAGCTTTTTTGATTCTTCAAAAAGCTTATCCACAAATTCTTGAGAGCGATCAGAGATATCCTTTATTTGTTCAAGGCTGAGATTGAATCTCTTTGATTTACAATACACAACATAACAGAGTCAGAAGAAGATAAAGAACATCAGTCAGAACAAAGAAAAAAGAAATATACAGGATACTGTACAGAACAGAGGAACAAAGACAAAAGATGTGACAAATTTGTTAAAAGCTATAAACATATAAAATGAAGGAAAACTTTGAAGCACATACATTGCGTAGTTCCCTTGCAAATAGTGCCAATTCACCCTGCTGAGTTGAAAGGGTACTCTGAAGATCGTCAAATATTGAACCAGCTTCAGTGGCTTCAGATGCAAGAAACTGATTCACCAAGAATAAATATTTTATTTTAGTGGTTATAAGAATAAGAATGAAAAAAATGTCATCAAAGACATAACAGTAAAAGTGGAAACAATAAGTTGAAACATACTTCTTCAACAGAATGACCATTAGAGGATATAGCAGATGATAGTTCCTCCAAGTTAGCATCAGAGCCCGCCTTATGCAAGCGCACAACATTTTCCACTGCCTCGAAATGAGATATATACAAGGCCCTCAGGGATGTGACTTTCCTTTTCAAATCAACAACCGCCTACAGAAAACAAAAAGGGGAATGAGAGAATTTTGAAATACACTACTACAAGAAAGGTAAAAATATGGGGGTAAAGGATTCGATAAATTGGATGAAAGCATCAAAGAATGTAACTAACATGAGCAACAGTATTGGATATTTGACGTACACACCTTATCATGAAGGTCCAAATAAGAATGACAGAGCTTCTTCACACCTTCTAGATGTTCATTCTGTTCAGACAATGATGTTGCAACAGTATTGCAAAGTGAACCAACCTGCTGAGCAAGCTCCGCTTGGAAATTGTTCACTACAGCTTTGTTATCTGAGTTCAATTTATCTTCTCTACCTATATTACCAGACAGATAAATAAGTTAATAAACACATCCTCAATTCTTAGTCGATCATAACAGAGAAAAGAATAACACCTACCAATTTTCAAAAATAATGAAGCATTATCCTGATGAGCTTTCTCCAAATCAGCTCGTAAAACACATGCTTGATGAGCCAGAGAATTTTCTGTCGCGCATAATTAACTTTATCACAAAGGAACAATTACACAAGAAACAATGATTGAAAGGCGATAATGTATACGGCATACCTGCTTTTCTCTGCTCGGCAATGATGAAGTCTTTTTCTTTCAGGGTATACTGACATTTCTTCAATTCTTCCTCTGTGTTGGCAAGCAACTTGCTAGTCTTGTTCAAGTTTATCTGTGTGGTTCATCACCTTTTCCTTATAACAAAGCATATAAAATTCCATAATAATATTGAACAAAAAAATTGATAACTCACCTCAGTACTATCAAGTTTGTTGCTCAAATCAGAACACTGCCGAATTTGGTCAACGTATTTGTTTTGCAAATCCTCAAGTTGCTGGTTGAAACATAGAAACAAGTCAGGCATAAAAGGAACAACAAGCAGGCACACCGTATATTCTATACATAAATAGCTTTTTCAATAAAACAAACCTTCTGTTGAGTTTCTATTGTGACACCCATCTGCTCAATTTGATCTGACATAGCCTAAACAGAAGAAAAGCATGCATCAATGAAAGGCCTCGAAAAAGTGATTTTAACAACCAGATCATGAAAATAAACAGAAGAAAACCTTTATATTTATCAAGGATCAATATTTAAAAACATGCTAGATTACTAGAAATGTCCAAGGCACTAAACCAGAATGATCTCTATGATCTCAGCAGCTGAAAGTTACATGGAACAATAGTACTGCTCTAGTGCTCTTGATAAATTTTCCATATTGCAACAGAAGGTAACAGACAAAAATGAAGAGAGAAAAATAACCTTCTTTTCACTCTCCTCCTGATAGTATCTTTCCTTTGGAATATACACTCCATTTTTCTCGCGTGTAGCATAAACCTCTGGTCATAGTCACGAATTTTATGATTTTCATCAACAATAAGACACTTTAGCAGGAAATCTGAAAAACCCAAGAGATACTTACTTTAGCAACTACAAATCTACAACGCAACTCACCTGCCTTAAGGCGTTCAATTTCACCATAGAGATCCTTGATAAGTGTTGATTTCATCATTTTTTTGGTTAACCTGAAAAGTATCAGAAAATAAAAAGGAGGTTAAAAGCAATGCATATGTGTCTAATATGGATCCAATAGAACACACAAACCAGTTCCTCTGTTTAAGAATTTTATTGTAGATGATTTTATCATATGGTACAGCGGTAAAGTCGTGCCTTAGTAACTTGTTAGTCATAAATTCGAATTCGGAAACAGCCTCTTTGCATATGCAAAGGTAAGGCTGCGTACAATATCCCTCCCCTTTATTTGTGCACAACGTGGAGGCTCTGAACAATGGGGTACGCAGTTTTTTTTTTGGTAGTTAATGAGTGCAAAACACAAATATAGTCAAATATCTCATAGAATCCTTGTAGAAAGTACTATACTTGTAACAAATTTGCATGAAATGTTGAAAGATATTTCGCTAAAGATGCATGGTATCGTAAACATTCTCAACCCTCAAGTCACTCAATCAATAACAAACCTCGGGCTTATTTTTTATGTGCTTTGCCCTGTGTGCATAATCCAGCGTGCTTAAAGTTTCTTCTAAGCAATGAACAGCAGGAGACACTGTCGCTATGATGCATGTCTTCGTTCTTCCTCCAAGTGAATCACGCAGTAAACGCGTCAATTTACTATCCCTAAATACCAACTTATCCATGTAAGAACACAAAGAAAAGGATAATGTCAATGACTCAAAAGAATGAAAGCCCAAAAGTTCAAAACCTGTAAGGAATGTGACCCAGGTGCTCTACTAGTGCATTGATCACTCGCCCTAAAGTAAGCAAACTTTTGTTAATTTCCCCTGCTTCCCTTGCACGACCCTAACAAATATAACACACAAAAAATTCAACTTAATAGTTCAAAATTATTATTTTACAGGAAAACACCAGAATATATAGAACACTGAACAAATGGGAAGCTTATGATGTATTACCTCCCTAGCACCAGAACGAGATATATTTTCTGACCCGGCAAGATCCACCAAATTAAGTTTACCACACTTTATCAGTTCCTCACCCTCTGGGGTTGCTTCTTTGATGTGGATTGTAATAGAAAACAACGAATGCGATCGACTGAAAAGAGAAAACAAGTCTTAGTAAGTGATCAAAAATCGATTCCACTACCTGTCAACTAAAGAAATAGCAAAACAACAATTACCTTGACTGCTTGTTCAACAAAGTTTCTGCAGTTCGTCGTTTAGAAGACCCTCTCTCCAGAAGAGTAAAAATCTCACTTGCACTCGTCACAATCTCTTCCTCCAAGCCTCTTACTAGAACTCCCCCTTTACCATCCTCCATGAGAGGCAGCTGCTTTTTCTGCTTCTCCTCCAAAGAAGCCTTTAAAAGCTCCTCCGGGGCAAGCAAATCAGTGATTTCTTCATTATACAATTCCAAAAAGGTGACCTTCACACTGTACTCAGCATTCTGGCTCTCAAGTGTGTCAAAAATCTGCTTGACAGCCCTAGGAATAACTCCAGCTCCTGGAGGCAAATCTCCATTGGGACCACTCTGTAGTACAGTACTCAAATAAAGTCACTAACATAACTCATTAATTTGCGTGTGCACAACATCAAGACACTGAAGCATACCTTGGCCTTTTTGCATTCCCCTTCCATTGTGTAGGTTTTTCCCGTACCAGTTTGACCATACGCGAATATTGTGCAATTAAATCCCTCTAGAACTTCATTAACTATCGGAGTAACAGCTTGTTCATAAAGATCCATTTGCTGTGCCGAAGGACCAAAAACCTTCACAAAATGAACACATTTCAGATTTGAAATTGAAATCCCCCTAAAACTAACTTAACATCCCACTATTTGTGTCCATTTCCTCAAACTCAAGCTTGGAGATTACAACATATCGAATGTGAGGAAGAGTGAGAAGAAGGACCTTATCGAAGGTGAAAACCCTGTCGATGTGCTTGCCGGCGATGCTCTGTGACACTGCCACTTCTCGATTGTATTCGTTGCAAGTCACGACTTGCGGAGCGTTGCTCCGCAACTCTTCGTCGCTAAACGGCCTGCGAAAAATCGACGTGAAAGGGTGGGAAATGGAGTTCCAGAACGCGGAAATTAACGAAGGAAAACGGAATTACCTGCAACGGAGGAGGACCTGAACGTTGACGCCCTTCTCTTTCGAAGACATTTCTGGTTCGTAGATCCGATTCTGAAATGGCTTCTGATAAATGAAAATGGTTTCTTCTCTCCGTCTCTCTCTATCGATGTGAAAGGGTGTGAGAGCGGGTTCGGGGAGAGAAGCGCTTGAGATTTGAATTTTTGAAATTTGCTCTTCGCTTTTCACTTGGCTATATATCTACGGCTCAACGTTTTTGGGGATAGTGATCCAACGGTGTTCCACTCTGTCAGATTCTTACCGTTTTGACTATTGGACTACCCTAACGCTTCGGGCCTGAACTCTAGCCCACCTCAGTGTTGAAAGGTTCATCTACACTGACAAAAAAAAAACATACAAGGTCCATTTGTAATATATCTGCATCCGAATAATAACATCTTTACTTAATGATCAACTTTGGTATAGTAAATTTGACTACTAAATATTTATAACGTATTATTTATTTATTGATCAAAATTTATATATAGGGTAGTTTTAACAAACAAACTAAAAATAAATTAAAAATTAAAAAACTAACATTAAATTAAGAGAAGGAATCAAATTACACTAGTATGACTTTAACAATTATTACACTATTTTTATAATTTGATATAAAATGTTATTTTTATTGATCAAACCGGTTAAATTATATTTATATATTACCAAAATCATTTATGATAAATTTTTTCAAAATTGAACAAGAGGAGGATAATTATATGATTCATATTTTAGTATATTTTGAAATACTTATATTACATCAATTTTAATCTATATTAATAAGATAGTAAATGATTTTAGATTAATATAAAATTCTGCATATATAATTTATGTGAAAGAAACGTTCAATCAAGTATGAGATTTTAAAAAAAAATATATTTAATTAAAAATTATAAAATAGTGTAATAGTTACCAAAGTTATAATAGTATAATTTAATATCTTCTCTTAGATTAATTACACTTGATGTCTCCTCTTAAATTAATTTGATCTCAATATATAATATTAAAATTGTTTCAAGAATTGATCAGTTGTCTATATTTCACCATTTTTTTCATAATTCTGTAATTTTATTATATGGAAATTGCTGCTGTCATTTCTGTACAAATACACGGGTTGATGACCTAGTAATTTACCAAACAATATCTCCTGTGGCACACGAATAAAATAAAATATATCTCCAATGGTATTCTATTTTGATTGGAGAGATTTAATTTTCCCAAAATGTGCCTGAGGATAGGGACATGTGGCATAACTGATCATAGTAGTAGTAGTATTTATGTCGAAGTATGATACGACAACAACTACGAGACTAACATAATGTTTTCCCTCCCTAACTCTCTCATTTTTAATTAAAATGATCAACCCATTGGAGATAAGTGTGGGACAATATGCAACTGTTTTCTATTAAAGTGATTTTCATGTCAGTTGGGGGGCATTTATGTTCTACAGTCCTATTTTTTACCGCGCTTATCATTGAACTGTTATGAAATGGGTTTTTTTTTTCCTGCCTCCAAACTAGTTTATTTATTTATTTTTAAAAAAGTTGGAACATGACTTGATAAATTAACCTAGTTAAAGTATTTGGTATAGTTAAATACAAATCATTAAACTAACTTTGAAGAAAATCATGACGCTTAATGCAGTGGGTGTTTGTAAAAATGTCCCTTATTTAGTGAGTGAGCATACCATCCCTCACGTAATCTGTCTCTCTCTTCCAATTCTGGTCTTTGAGTGGCAGGGCATATACCAGGAACTCTACCTCTGGCTCTGGTTATTTGCAGAATTATTAAATGAAAGTAGGAAGCATGACATCTACATCATTTTTTTCCAAATTATTATATATGTGTTGGCCTCTAGCCTTGGTTATGTAGAATTGTTATATGAAATTAACTAGCATTGAAACTCACTCGCGGAGTTATAGTTAGATTCTTGACTTCTTCGCATCTATCAATCAACATATTAAAATCCATTCTCTCACCAACCCCCAATTAGCACAGATGTTGAAAGAGAAAAAAAAAAGTGAAAGAATAAATAACAGGTTGAGAAATTAAATAAAAAAATTAAAAAAATTCCAAAAACTGTCCGGCCGACATGTGGCCGTGACTGGACAATTGACTATTGATAAGCATGAAATCTGTATCATATTTATAAAAAAAAAGATACAGTATGTTTATGAATTCACCATTCTAGTTTCGCACTTGGTTTCCATTACAAAGGAGATGCTACTCCAAAAAGTCAGACTATTATGAGTAGTGAGGGAGATGCACATTATAAATGAGAACTGTGTCACAGACGAAAACAATCAATAGGACATCATCATCAGTTAGAAGTTAGAACCTGTTATTTATGTTTCAATGAAATGCATGAAGACTTTATTGACCAAGAGAGCATATACATAAAACTTGTCGACCATGGGAAAGGAATCCTTGTGGATAGTTGAAACAATGAAGATCAGTAAATTGAACTATGATCCATTTTTTTATTGAGCAATTCATGCATCATACTCGTCTGTTCAAAATTCTACCTTCGGTGTAGATTCTACGTGATCTGTTGAATCTCCCCAGAATTATAAAAGCAAGATATAAATACAACGCAATTTTCAATGAAGAAACAAATAAACTCATATGCAAATGTTGCCATTGCATCTCAAGTCTCAACAATATCTTTATACACAAGCGAAGGTTTCTGTCTCAAGCCTCAACTCTTGGATGTCCACAGAATGGAAGCTAGTTAAAGGCAAACTCTAAAGATAAACAAATGCTGAAATTTCACTAAATCGCTATTTTATACGTCAGATCTATTCTAACTGAATCTGTTTGCTACAACAACTTCATTTGAAGTTAAAAGCTACCTATCTGGAGTGTTGTGCACTACATGTGTGTGTGATACATTATAGCTAGAAAAAAAAAAAAACCACCAAAGACGCTGTAGTTATCAGACTATAGCAGAAAATGAAAGATCTTGTGTTTTATGCGCATCAAACAAATTCTGCAAAAAACTTTCCCAAGTCAAACTTGCCGTTGTTGCATTCTATAGCATTCACCACCTCCTGAAATGTGGAAACACTGCATGGAACTACAAGGCCATTACTCTGCGAAAATCCAAACTCATTGTAAGCCTTCTCCAACAGCATCACTACAAAAAAAGCGCCGAATTCCGACGGCCATTTTCCCATGGAGGACCTTCCGTCGGAAATTTCCCATTTTCCGACTGCCTTTTACCCACCAACCAGCTTTCGTGGAAAATTTTGGTTTTCCCACCGCCATTTTCCCATGGATTTTGAATCCTTCGGAAACTACCATTTAACCCAAATAGACACGAAACATAACCCTAGCCGTGGTGTGTGATTTTGTCAACTCCCCTGAGAAAATCGTAGCGCCTCTCCCATTGTGCTCACTGACAAGCTGATTGACTCCGGCGTCATCCCGGCCTCCGTCACGGGTTGGGCTTCCTCCGTCACAGGTATGTGTTACCCTTTCTCACTCAAACTTGTCCTCCTTCAGTAATGCCCTAGGAACCTTCTGCTACGCATTTTCAAATTGAAGGAAACACATATTTTGTGGTCCTATGCTGTTAAAAGTGTTCTTATCAGCAGATCTATGGATAATTTGGAATTCTTATTTTAAAGTATGGAATATAGCAATTTGAATGCTGTTGTTGTGCGTTTTAGTCTTCTCAGTTTTTCTAATTTGTTTGTTTTTGAAATGTGTCTTTCGTACATTAGAAATCCAGAGCCCTAATTACCATCTCATTGACTAACTTCTCATCAATGTTCCATTTTTTACTTCTCTTGTTTTTGGTAGGGATACAATCAATTCTATTAGTCTCCCACTTTTGGTTTTTCTACATGTATTCTCTTTGTACGATTCAACTAGCTAGAATAAGTTGGTTTTCTAAACTGTTTTCACAGAGAGAAAGAGAGGGCAAAGGGTATAACTGATAATTAAAAGAAAGGTGGGTCTCAAAAGTGGGATCTACATATAGAATAGGATGGTTGGACGCCAAGTTAGCTTGTGTCCCTGCATAAACGGTTGAATATATGAAGGAGTTAATTATGAACTTGCACTAATTGGCTTACTTAGCATACATGAAAGATTTATTAGATTGGCTAAGGAAAGAAAATTAACCGTAATTATGTTGGGCATTAATATATACTACTAATAAGAATATGTGGACAAAATTCTCTTCTTTTTCTTCGTCACAACACCCTTTCTCTGCATTTGTGTTTAATTTTTTTTTCCAAAAGCCTGTGTTGGTCTGTCACTGACTGTGTTCAATGTGTGGGGTTGTCAATATATATATATATATATATATATATATATATATATATGCTGAGTTTTGGTTTAGTGGTAGCTAGGATTTTGTTTACAATGTTTTTGATTTGCTGGTTCGGTGGGGGGTCAAGTTTTGATGAGATACAAAAGGGAATAATGCATGATGACATAGTGTTCTTCATTTTTCTGTTTTCTTCTTCCACAGTAGATGGTTATCTACAAAATACATTTTATTTACTATAATCAACCTCTCTTTTGTAATACATTCTGAAATTGGTTTAGAGAATTGTGAGCATGAGGCTGATATGATTATGACTGTAAAGGGTGGGTAAAAATTCATGTAAGTAACAAACTAGCCAGTAATAATCACAGTCAAACTCATTTGTGTGAAGAAAAATTTGATAGCTAGTTAAACTGAATGACAATTTAAATGTTACAGCAATCTGCAGAAGTGCATAGAGCCAAAACCGCTATGCAAATTTTTGAGAAATTAACCCGCAGGGCCATTGTGTATAGCTAGCTGTGTCTGCTTTGATATGAGAACCTTTGCTTTAATATGTGTGTGTGTTGTTATGTGATATGTGATATGGTGAAGGTTCTGTTATCCAGCATATATGAATGCTAAATTTGGGCAGTGGTTGACTAATGAGTGATTTCTTAAGAAATGAGTGGAGAAAGCATTGATGTCTCTGTCTATTCAGGGTCACAGATTCTGTTCTGTTTTAACTTATGAGTTTTTTTTTTTTTTTTGTGAACCAGAATTAACTGGAAAGAAATTGTATCATTTTGGTAACTTTGGTTAACCGTAAAAAAAAATTTCCACCTTGGGTTCCTTTTTGTTGAGTGTATCAAATAATTGCTTGGATTCCAAAATTCACTCCAGGAGAGATGCTGATGCTGCCTTGTTACTCTGTCTTTAGAGAAAAATTTTGAAGAGTCTTAGAAAGATTTAAATAAAAAAATAAAATTTGTGCTCAGCTGATAAATAAATAATATTAAGTGGCAAAGGTAAACGAAAGAAGAAAAGAATCATCTCCCTTCTAACTGAGCCTTTAACTATTTTTGCCTGTAGCTTCTAAAAGCTGTACAATCTTAAATTCTTTGCATTTCTCTTCACTTGTCTCAGTAAAACCCAACTGGTACCCGCTTAAGCAGCAATTTTTAGGAAATCAGACAACTGCATGTATTAGGCAAAAGGTCTGAAAAGCCTCAAGCATCCCATGTTGCTATATCATTAATTACACAATTGCATCTAAAATTTTCATCTAGATTTTCCAATAGAAAAGAACATAAGCAGCAGCAGTCTTTATCATGTCCTCACTAATAGATTCGACCCTGCTGTCAACAAAATCATACCATTTTGAGGTTGCCATACTGATTTATCATAATGACAACTAATTGCATATAGCACATCTTCATAGATAAAATAACAGACCTTCTAACAAGGGGAATACCAAACAACCTGTTTTCAAACCTCTCCTCCTCAAAACTGTAATACATGATACATAAACATAAATTTAGTGTACCAAATAAAATCACAAAAGTATTAAGGTAAGAAAATTGAGAAACAACCAACAGAATAAGTTCAAAAACAGACTCATCTACCTAATACACATGACATTTAACACCAAAACATGCCTATGTTGGTCTTCTTTTTTTGGTTCTTTGTTTGGTTGATTTTCTAGGAGGGGAAATAGTTTTTGAGGTGTTTGAGGGTGAGATTTTGAGGTCTCTTGTGAAGTAGTAGGATTTTCTGGGGTGGTTGTTGTTTTGTTGGTGGGGTTGGTTTGGTGAAGATGAATGTGTGGTTGAAGGAGGTGAAGTTTGCTTCTTTTTCCTAGAGGGTGTCTTTTGCTTTCTTGAATCTCTTCCTTTACCCATGTCCCTCAGCTTGTAAAACCAAGCATTGGGAATCATATATGATAACTTAAATCTGTGATTCCCCATGACTCTCTCTCACTCTATGTGTGTGAGTGTTTTTCTGAGTTTGTGTGTGCTTGTGAATGTGTGGAATGGTCCTATGAGTTTCTGGTTCTCTCTAATGTGGGGATGAGACATGAGATAACTCTACGAGTGTCTGTTTTGGCACTCTTTTTTTAAAAAAGATAAATAGAGAGAGGGATATTTGGAATTGGTGGTGAGGGGGTAGGGGCCACAAGAGAGGAAAAAGTTGGCATAAAGGCAAATAATTATGAGAGAACGGGGGAGTAAAGACTCAAACTGTCCAAATAAAATCATTTGAGATGGGATACATCCAATTTTGTAATTTAGTATCTTTGATGTTGGGCCTAAGATGTTAGAACAATATACTGTGCTTGTCATGTATAAGTTAGAACAATATCAATGTTAGCTTGTGTCATAAATCATAATAGTGTTCAAGTTCTGGGTATCAAAGGAGCTGAGATAGTTCTGTGTACAGAAATAGTTGGGTTGATGTGCCTATGCTACTGCTTATTTACTTGGTTCAAAATCAGAAAACAGCCTATCTTTTCCCCAGTATAAATATGCAAACTACCTTTCCAGAAACTGAAAAAATAACTTTATCCCAAACAAGCAGTTAGAAAGAAGTTAAAGCAAATGACTATAGGGAATAAACAGATTCCTCTAGTAAATTCCTAATAAATAAAACTAGAATCAAAAAGTTTTCATACTTAAGTTCATAGCACATATGCTGTAATATTTAATTAGCTTGAAGACTCAATAGGTTCACAGAAAAATATTAAGTGAAAAGCATAGAAACAAGATAAACAAAAAATAATAAGTGCCTTAATAACTGCAAAGGATAAGGTAATATGAAAAAAAATAAGTTTACTCACGGTAAGACACCAACAAGATTTCCAGCCATCCCAGAGAACAGACCCTTCAAAACAATTTTCCCTCCATCACGAGCAACCTGATATAGGATGGAATAAGATATAAAATTAAATTCTAATGTAATGAAAAGGTACATACTAGAGAAGCAAATCAAAACTTGACAATGGATTCCATTCAAACAACACTTACTACAAACCTGCCTGTTTTACATTCTAAGCACTGCAACGGGAGAAAAATTTGATGGCCAAGGTACTTGTTACAAAAAGAAGGTTTTCATGCATTGGTCAAAGTAAAATGCCAGTTGGTGGCTTATACAACAAACAGATGCTAACAAGAAATGGTGAAGGGAAAATGGAAAAATATTACAAGACTAATATTGTAGTTAGAATATATAAAAATATCTTATCATATCTTAGCTTATCCTCTAGGATTAGTTTCTTTATTTCCTCATTATCTCTTAAGATCAGTTACCATTTTTCTTTATCCTATCATGATTTGTTTCCCTAAGTTAGGATTATGATTAGTATAAATAAGGATTAATACTCTTGGTTTGATGAATGTATCAAATATAGTCACACTGTCATTAATACATCTCAATTAATATTAATTCAGTGTTTCATTCTTTTATTTCTTTTCCTCCTTCTATACTGAAAACACCATAATTTCAACAATTCTATCAATTTTATCCCTAGGAAGATGAAATATTACAAGAAAGCTCATTGAACTGCTCTATTAGCAAAAAAGTTCACACCAAACAGGATAGAATGAACTTATTGAAGTTAACAAACATTTGGAAGCAACACTAAAATGTGGAAAAGAATACCATGTAAAGTTATATTATTTAGGAAATATAACGGTGCAATATGTGGTAAAATTATATTATTTTATTTATATATTTCAAATGAATTTCATGTAAAATTGTCATTATTTAATTTACATATTTGAACAGAATTTTATTTATTTTTTCTTCTAGGTTACAATTAGAGTTGAAAGATAATATTTTTTATTCATTTATATTAATTTTGTTAAAACTTAGTTTACTTAAATTAATTTGATGAAAGTTATACATGAATTTGAAATGAAATTAGAGTCTAAATTATTAGAATTGGTTTAGTGGTTAAGCCGTAGAGGATTTAGATATGGATAAGGTTATATAGGTTTCAACTTTACAGTGACCATTGTACAAATAAAAAAATATCTTAGTCTTAATCTTGTTTTTTCATTGATAAAACTTTTATTTAAAAAAATTCTAGCATTCCTTCAGTTGGGACCGCAACTGTTTTTTTAAAACATTACATAAGCCCAATTACATAAGCCCAATTAGTACAAACAACACTTACATATGTAAACTTGTCCTGCACGTAGATAGCCTCAGCATACCTCACCTTTATTTAATAGTACTTAATTTTGTAAGTCTTATAGTTTAATATAAATTTAAACATTTTAATGAAATTTTGTGGATCATACCCTACTTAAAAATATTTTATTTATGATATAAGTTTATTAAGCAACGATTGTTTGTATAAACAACATCATATCATTTAATCTAATAAAAAAATTAAATAATATTACTTAAAATTAAAAAAACCATATGAACATTTTTAAAAAAGATGTTGTGATTCATTTAAGTCTTGACTCCTGATTAGTTGCTAATGTTGAAGGAACTTTTTTTTTAATTGGCATTTTTGTACTGCAATGCCACAACATTATAAAAAAAATCTCAGCTAGCTAGTTAATATCTATTTTGCATTTTTTCCCTTCAAATAACAAATTATTATGTACTCTTGTCAATTAATATAACAGCGCATAACTTAAATATATTATATATGTCATGATTTTTTCAAATTAATACATACATATATATATATATATATTTGCTATCTAAACATAAATGAAGTAGCAAAAAGATACATTAATTTATTTTGTCTTTAGATTTGTTTTCGAATGCGAGAGACAAAGTACGTGAAGAAAGGAATTATGAAAAGTTTGCTGAGTTTTTTTTTTCTTTTTCTTTTTGTATTGTAACAAAACAGTTTAAGAGTTGGGCATTAGGGAGCTTCTGGCAGCATATTTTAAACCCAATCTCCACTCTAGTGGTTTGATCACAGGGGTCTATTTTGCTTCAGGTGGCAGCATATAACTCACTAAATTTGACTAGGTATGTCCTGAGATTTATTATATATGCCTTTGAAATCATTCATATTAATGTGACTTCCCAAATACTGAACATCATTGGCATTCATATTATTGTCTGTTTTGGCACTCTTTTTTTTAGGATAATAAATAGAGAGAGGGGTATTTGGAATTAGTGGTGAGGGGGTAGGGGCCACAAGAGAGGATAATTTTGGCATAAAGGCAAAATTAAAAAAACACATTGTTTTGTTATCTTATAGAATAATAAGTAATTATATATGGACACTTACATATAATATACATTTATTTGATCCGTACTTTTTTATTTAATTTTTTTCGTTAAATTATATCATCTATTATTTATTTTTTCTCTTAAGATATCAACTAGTATCAAAAATCTATGAAACTTTATTCTAAAATAATAACTGTGATCAGTGTTTTCTTTTTTGGACAATTGTTGGATGATTGAAGAGGGCTTAAAATTTCTGTGGTATTCAATAAAATATTTGTGAAATTATAATTTTCCATCTCAGCAATATGAAAAATGTACTTGCTGCTTCAATAATATGTCATTCATCTGTCACTTTTACCATTGTGCTTGTCTACAATAATGCATAAGTCACAAGTGGCTGCTGTACTCCAACTTATATGTAAACTTTCCTTTTGTTTTGACTTGATTTGATAGAAAGAACAAATATCTAAGTTTTGTGCTTTATACCCGGTTGTATATAACCATGTCCTAATGCGTTTACACTTCACATTTTATTAAACTAATGAGGTGCATATTTAGATTAATGAGGTGGGGCTGTGTATAACATTCTTTTGTAACATAATAGCTTTATATTGAAATTACAAACTTGATGGTTTCCGAAATAGAAAATGAAACCTATTAAATAATTAACCCTGATTTTCCAACAACAACATTTGACGGCCTTTAATTAATTAATTTAATTAAATTAACAAAGTTACATTTGCATATGATTTTTTAAGGAACTAAATCAGTCCAAAACACAATTCTGGTATCCTTTGAAAGGGCACAATAAAACTACATAAGGTCTAAAATATGATTACAAATGTTATTTATATGTCTTTAACAAATTGGCTATAATTTGATAGCCCTAATGCTTGATGTGGCATAAATAACAACGATCAATGCCTGGAATATTCTCAGCAATATTACTAATTATTCACAGGGGTCTGTTTTGGTTATTATATGCAGATTGAATGCAATGTCATTTATGCAGTTATATGTTAAATGGAAATTTCTGTATTGACTGTTACTACTTGTATGTTCTGGGGTCTGAACCAAGTACTTTGTATTATTATTGCAGAATATTTGAGACCGACGTGGACAACTTGTTGCTGATAATTATCCATAAATAGAGTCAGTAAATTTTTTGGCTAGGTATCTCTTCAGATTTATTATATATGCCTTTGAAATCATTCATATTAATGTGACTTCCCAAATACTGAACAT
>CM023945.1:19586370-19654528 GCA_013407115.1 Glycine latifolia | reverse complement strand
GATTGTCATTTGTTTGGGGTGGGAGGATCAAGGATCTTGTTTCTAGTTGTATGCAAAATGCAATATGAATCTCCTAAAGTATAACATATTATGAAATTAGGATACCAAACAACCGTCTCTGAACTTGACATGATATTAAATTTAGGGGGATAAGATGAAAGGTTTTAAATTTCATAATCAGTCCATCATAATATGTTTTTAATTTTGCCAATACTTCTAAAAATTATTATGTGTGTATGTCATTCATGAATGTAACAATTTTTTTGCTTAAATACACAGAACATGAACTATATTCCTTCCAATCGTCGATGGATGTACGATAGATGTTATAGTGGTAGAATCGGTTTGAAACAGTCTTTTGTCGATGGGGTTCATGAGTTTGTAACCAAAGCTATTCAACAAGATAGCTATCACAATGAGGGGGGTATAAGATGTCCTTGTGTTAAATGCGATTGTACTAAGATTTTGGGGGATAGAGTTGTCAAACTTCATCTGTACAAAAATGGGTTCAAGCCTAGTTATTGGATTTGGACTGATCATGGTGAAGACATGTCACATTTTGATATAAATGAGTGCAATAGTTATATGGATGCATCAAATACCACAACAAATGTGGATCAAGTTTCACAATTTTTGTTCATGCAAGACATGGTGTGCGATGCTCTCAGACAGCCAGAGACATTTGAAATTCCAAACTCTTATACTATGGAAGAGCCTCCAAATGATGATACACAAAGATTTTACCGTTTGCTGGTGGAGGCAAATCAGCCGTTGTACGAAGGGGCATCTGACTCAAAATTGTCAATATCTGCAAGGCTATTAGCTTGCAAGTCAAATTGGAATGTGCCTGACCAATGCCTAGAATTTATCTCAAAAATGCTTTTAGATGTCACACCTATGAAAGAGAACTTGCCAAAAAACTTTTATGATGCAAAGAGGTTAGTATCGAAGTTGGGATTAGAGGCTAAGAGGATTGATTGTTGTGTGGATGGTTGCATGTTGTATTATAACAATGATGGCGCATTAACTGAATGCAAATTCTGTAAGAAGCCCAGGTATTGTGCTACTACTGACGGAACAAGGAATAAAAAACCAGTTCCTGTCAAGGCAATGTTCTATTTGCCTATAATCCCAAGATTGCAAAGAATGTTTGCATCCATGCAAAGTGCAGGGCATATGACATGGCACCATGACAATAGAAGCAGTTTGGGCATGTTACGTCATCCGTCTGATGGTGAAGCCTGGAAGCACTTTGATCTGGTACATACAGACTTTGCTAGTGATCCCCGAAATGTCAGACTTGGTCTATGCTCAGATGGGTTTAACCCATATATTCAAGCATCATCTTCACCATATTCTTGTTGGCCAATAATTGTAACCCCCTACAACCTTCCTCCAGAATTATGTATGACTAAACCATACATGTTTTTGACTTGTGTGGTACCTGGACCATTTAATCCAACTGTGGGTATTGATGTGTATTTACAACCTCTTATTGATGATTTAAACAAGTTGTGGGATGGAGTTGTTACTTACGATGTTTCAAAAAGGCAAAATTTCATGATGAAGGCAGCTTTGATGTGGACTATTAATGATTTTCCTGCATATGGTATGTTGTCTGGTTGGGGAACACATGGTAGATTGGCATGTCCGTACTGCATGGAGGACACAAAGGCCTTCCAGTTGGCAAATGGGGGAAAAACTTGTTGGTTTGATTGTCATCGTCGGTTTTTACCACTTGATCATGCATTTAGAAGGAACAAAAATGCCTTCAAGAAAGGGGAAATAGAAACTGATGAGCCACCGCGTTTATTGACACCTACACAAGTTTGGCGCAGGGTTAGGGATTTCCCAAAAGTCAGTGAAGTAGGGGTGCCTCCGCCAACATTAGAAGGATATGGGGAATGGCATCATTGGACAAAAAAAAGCATCTTTTGGGATCTTCCATATTGGAAAGATAATTTGTTGAGGCACAATCTTGATGTCATGCACATAGAGAAAAATTTTTTTGACAACATATTCAACACTATCATGAATGTCAACGGTAAGACAAAAGACAATGAAAAAGCTAGGAAGGACTTAGCTTTGTATTGTAGGCGGAGAGACTTGGAGCTGATGTCGGGGGGCTGACGGGAGGTTGTTCAAGCCAAAAGCAAATTACACTCTAACTGCAGACGAAACCAAGTTAGTATGTCAATGGATAAAAGAACTAAGAATGCCAGATGGGTATTGTTCTAACTTGGCAAGATGTGCCAATGTTGCTAAGGGAACTATGCATGGGATGAAAAGTCATGATTGTCATGTATTCATGGAGTGTTTACTTCCTATTGCTTTTAGCTCATTGCCACAACATGTGTTAAATCCAATTACTGAAATAAGTCATTTCTTCAAAGATTTGTGTTGTTCGACTTTGATGGAGGATGACTTGCGTAGAATGGAACAAAATATTCCATTAATCTTGTGCAAGTTGGAAAGAATATTCCCCCCAGGTTTTTTTTGATTCAATGGAACATTTAGCAGTTCATCTGGCATATGAGGCTAGACTTGGTGGACCAGTGCACTATAGATGGATGTATCCATTTGAAAGGTAATAATTTTCATCGTCATATTGGTTCAATACACATTAACAAATAGTAACACTTAAAATAAACTAACATGTTATTGAAATGTTGTAGATTCATGGGCGATTCTAAGCGCGGAGTGAAAAATAAGGCTAGGGTTGAAGGTTCCATCTGTGCGTCGTACTTACATCGTGAGACAATCCATTTTTGTTCACATTATTTCAACAACTTTATGTTAGTACCACGCAATGTTAGAAATCCATATGCAGTTGATAGTGAAGGCCGTCCACCAATGTTATCAATCTTTGACCAGCATGGTCGCCCCTCTGGGAAAGAGTTGATTCACTGGTTAACTGATGTCGAGAAAGACTCAGCTCATGTTCATGTGTTGATTAATTGTGTAGAAGTTAAGCCATTCCTTGAGTAAGTAATCGGGTACTATAGTTGATAGTTGTTTAATTTACAAGCATGGGGACTACAATAACAATGTTTAACACTTATTAAATGTTTCTTCGACAGTTCATTCTTGCAATCCCAACAACAAAATGAACCACATGGCTATAGTGTCAACGTACATACAGAATTTCCAAGTTGGTTTAAGCAACAAGTTAGTATGTTATAGTTGAATAAGTGTTATTTGTATCAACTTTTATCTTTGGTTTAACTTATTGTGACTGTTCGTAGGTTCATAATTCTGGTATAAATGTGACAAACCAACATTTACGGGATTTATCACATGGTCCTATGAGTTACGTTAAACAATGGCACACATACTTTGTCAATGGGTATAAATTTCATACTCAAGCATGGACTGAGGGAAAGAAAACCATAAATAGTGGGGTTTACGTAAAGGGCCTTACAGAAGGAGGATCAGATGATTTTTATGGGGTAATTAAACATATTTATGAACTACAATATAACAGTACAACCTATGATAAGCGGGTTGTGTTATTTTATTGTGAATGGTTTGATCCATCCAGTAGGGGAACAAGAGTGGATCCAAAATATGGAACTGTTGAAATTAGAATGGATAAAAGATATAATCGATATGACCCCTTCATCAGTGCACATAATGTAAGGCAAGTCTATTATGTGTCCTATCCAGCCACAAGAAGAGACAAACGTGGTTGGTGTGTTGCAATTAAAACAAAGCCAAGGGGTTACATAGAATCAAATAATGTTGCAAATGATGTGCCTTACCAGCTAGACGAAATGTCACATGTCAATGAAGTTATTGAAGTTGAACATATTTCAGGATTGCAAGATTTAGGAGGCGAGGTTGAAGAAGTGGACCCTGGTAATCAATTCATAGATGAAGGTCCATCTGCCAATTTTGATGCAGAACACCATAGTTTTCAAGTTGACAATGAAGGGGATCTAGAAGATGACTTTGAGGTTTACAATTCTGAAGAGGATAACCCATGATACAACCTTTTATTCTGCATATTGATTAAACTATGTATCACACAACTTTAGTTATCTACTTTTGTTATGTAAACCTTAATGCAACATAATTAGATCATCATTTATATCATATTCGTTGATCATTATATGCGTAGTCTTGACATAGTTCTCACATGATTGTCTACTACATTGGATGTTAATTGCAGAACATTGATTTGCATAAACTCGTATCATTTACTTATGATAACATCATGTTGGTTATTATATGCAGTTTTGCAGAAAATTTCCTTGTGTATTTTAATCATGAACGCAATTTTGAATGATTTTTTTATAGAAACTTTCTATAATTGAAGAGTATATGGATGCTAAAAGAGTTGAGGAGTCTTTACATTCAATGATCGTTGAAGACTCTATGGATGGTGACATAGTTGATGACTCTTTAGATTTAGAAGAAGTTACAGCCACTGAAAGAGTTGAAGACTCTTTTGATTTAGAAAACTCTATGGATGCTGAGAGAGTTGAAGACTCTTTAGATTTAGAGATAGTTGAAGATTCCATAGATTTAGAGGAGTTTATGGATGAAGACACAGTGGTTGACTATTGTGATTTAGATAGAGTTAAAGACTCAATAGAACTAAGCAACTTTGTTAGACCAGAGAGGCAACAGAGGGAACTTCAAAAAGTAGTTAGAGACATGTTAAGAATTTATGTTCCTCTTTATGAACATTGTATGCAAGCTGACAGAGTTGAAGACTCTTTAGAGTTAAAACACTCTATGGATGATAACCTAGTTGAAGACAATTTAGAGTTAGAAGAGATACATGGAAAAGTTAATGTGGAACCTTTGTTTGTTAGACAAGAGAGGCAACAGAGGGAACTTAAAGAAGTAGTTAGAGACATGTTAAAAATTTATGTTCCTGTTTATGAACATTCTATGGATGTTGAGAGACTTGAAGACTCTTTAGAGATAGAAGAATTGGTCGATGAAAAAGCTAATCATTCAGCTATGTTTGTTAAATCAGAGACCAAAGAGACAGAAGTTCCAAAATAAATTTTGGACATGTATGCTAATCATTCAGCTATGTATGCTTCTTTTGTTGTAATGTAATTATGACTTTATTAAGGGACAATTGGTATTTTGTGTAACTCTAAATTATGTGACTTAAGTAATTTTCATTGAATTCACATCCTATGAATCTGTACCTTCTTAATATCATTTTTGTATATATATAGCAATGTCATCAGGTGGTGCTGATCCTCCCCGACCCCCATCCACGGAGAATAGTGGAAAACAAACAAGTGGGAAGAAAAAACCATATGTGGTTAGACTACGACCACCTAGAGTAAGTCTCCCGTCAAGTAGTTCATCCCCTTCATCTGTATGTATGCCAACTAGAAATGCAAATGTTGTACCTACACCATTTCCACCTTCTCCGGTGCCTACATCCACACCATCCCTATCCACGGCTATAGGGAACATGGCTACTGATGAAGACCGTGTTAATTTGGCCATGGAAGACCCCCCCTTGAATGATCGTCCTACGATTACACTGATGAATGGAGTGTAAGTATTTCAAATTTACATTTAAATTAAGATTACAAAGCTTTACAATTCATACATTCTCATGGTTAAATGTTTTATTTTAATTAAGGTTTTATCCATCAAAGGTTGCGGCAAAGGCTGTGACTCATTCCATTAGACAACAATTTGTCAACCCATGGCCAACATGGGGAGCAATTCCAAAAGATGAACAAGATCTTTTTTTCCAGCGTTTTAAGGTAACTAATTGACACCGTTTGATATTTTGGGACTTTAGAACGCTGGAAATAGATTTTTCTTTGTTAAAGCTGGTTTTGTTTTAAATGATGTAATTTACACTGTTTGATATTTTCCTAACTACAAAACATTTGATAAATGTCTGATACTCTAGAGAAAATTGGTATGGAGACCAGAGGAAGAGGATGAAATTAAGAAAGCTTTTAACTCCAAAGCCTCTCATCGACTTTCTGAGATGTTTAGGGATGCCCGAAATGAAAATAAAAGACCATATTGGATTGGAGATCGTGTATGGAATGATCTATTATCACATTGGAATGCCCCTGAGTATCGTTCCAAGTGTATACAGGCAAAAAAAAATCGGGCATCTGAAAAGGGTGGGTGTATGCACACAGGTGGTTCGATTTCCTTGCAAGATCACGCCATTCGTTTGGTAAGATTAAGATTACCTTATATTGATTAACATTCTATGTTCAAACTAGTGTATAATTATTTTGGTTATTTATTTTTGTTACTTTGAAAATAGTCTCAGGAGCTTGGTCGATCTGCATATCCTGATGAAATTTTTGAACAAACTCATTTACGGAAGGATACTGGTGAATTTGTGGATGATAGATCTAGGCGCACACATGTGAGAACTTTATTTGTCAAGCACTCTTATTTTTTACAATGTTTAATACATTTATTTAAGTGAAATTGTTTATCATTGATAGGAAAACTTTGAGGCTAGACTATCTCAAGCCAAGTCTGATGCGGCCTCAAGTGTTGGTGAATCAGAAATGACTCCTTTAGACCCTGCTGAAGAACAAAGACTTAGGACTGAGTGTTGGCTTGCTGCTACGGGACCAAAGCAAAAGGGACGTCTTTATGGGCTTGGAGATGTTGCACATGGTTATAAATGTTCAGATAACACGTTCATGCAGCATATGCAAGCATCTTCCAGTCAACCAACGGATTCAGCAGAAGTTAATCGATTAAGGGAGGAGCTTCGTCAAACGAAGGAGGAGGTGAAAATGTTACATTCAGTTGTACTTAAGTTGCTACCTCCAGAAGAGCGGAACATTATTGAACAACATCACCATGAGCTGCCCGACCCACCACAACCTGACCATCAGCTTCCAGAACAACAACAAAATGATCAACCACATCACCAGTCAGATGACCATCAGCAACAACAACAAAATGATGAAGCACATGATGACCAGCAAGAAGATGATCAACAAAGGGACTTTAGTAAAGACTATTTTGACTACTGACTTTTGTTCATTTTATTATTAGTATTGACTTATTAGAATGGTGCTTTTATGATTCCGTTACTTTGAAATTTAGTTTATGACTTTGAGGTTGAATGAATATTGTTTGTAGTACTTTTATTATGTGCTTTTATGAATATTGTTTTAGTATTGTCATTGAATAATACAAATGACAATCAAATAACAAATGCTGCAGGTTAAAAAAAACCAAATAAATGAGAAAAACATTTATCTGCTGACCAAAATTAGAGACGGAAAAAGCCGTCGCTAATGTCCATATGTGTATTTCCGACGGAAATATCCATCAAAAAATCCGTCGGAAATTGCTGTCCAAAACCTGTATATCTGTGGGAAATTTGCGACGGGTAAATCCGTCGGAAATTTCCCACTAAAAAATTCCGACGGATTTTCGACGGAAAAATCCGTCGAAAATTTTCCCACGAGTCATTACCGACGGAAAAATCCGTCGAAAATTACCGACGGACAAAAAAAATTTCCGACGCCTAAAATTTCCTACGACCCTTTTACCGACGGATTTTTGTCCGTCGGAAATTTCGTCGGAAAATCCGATTTCCGACGGATTTTCGTCATTAGCGACGGATTTCGTCCGTCGGAAATTGCGATTTTTTTTGTAGTGCATCTTGAATAACGGGTGAGAAAGGTAGCGTGTCGGAACCACGTATCTTTGACGCTCCTCCCCAACATAAAGTGCAAAAAACCCAGTTGGGGGTGTGTTAATGGCACATTCTTCTTCATATTCCTTGAGCAAACACTCGTGATGTGCAGGGTAAGGGTCAGGGTCAATTCCACCTACACCCTTCACCTTTTTTGCCAGTTTCTTGAATGATACCATCTTTTTCCCCAACATGTTGTTTAAGGAATATGAGGGACACAAATATGTATATAGGAAGAAAGGTATGTAGAAGAACATTGTGCAAGGTGAAGGGATGATTTATATGATTATATTTGAGTAAGATAACCGGCTAATTAGAGTATGACAAGGATTTATTATAAAAAAGAAATTAAGGAGTAGTTTCTTACTTTTGAATAGAGGAGAGTTGAATTGAATACTTTGAATGTGAAAAAATAATCTCAATTTTTATATTCCAATAACTTTCAGTTATCTTGAAGTGGCTCATGGCTAAGCCTGATCTAATCATTGTAGTTGAAAATAAAAGGCGATAGTTCATAATGCTAATAGTAAAAAATTCGGAAAGTACCCAAAGCAAACATCTGTAATGTACGGCACATTACAAAAAATTAGCAAACTATATATAGTTGGGGTGGTTTCAATTTCACATTTGTTGGGTAGCCATTGGCTAAAGTATACGAGCCAATGCAATGGCGCCAAACAATTGGTTGATTATGGCTAAAAATATTGATATTGCTAACATTTTCTAACTAAACATCTGACATTTGTTCGTTAAAAATGATAGAACAGTACTATACTACCGCCGGCGTATTGACTATTGGTCCCTTTCGCATCTTTGATGTTTAAAATTACAAATGGCTTATAATAATTTGATTTTTAGATTCCTATACCTACATCAATGACCGTGCCCTCCACCTCTCCTGAATTTGAAATATTAATTTACATTTTTATACGTGCAAGCTACACCCAGGATCGCTCTTCACGTTTAATCTCAATTTAAGAAAAGCCAAGTGGACCATTCAACGAACATAATGATTTAACTTATTATAATGTTTCAGTAATGAATCAAGGTTTCTTTAGCTTGAATATTCAAGGGATGTTTTAAAAAACCAATATTCTATAACTTCACAATTCCAATCCAATAATGACAGAAAAGAGAGAAAAAAATAATTGATCATGTCATTGTCCTCGTGAAGTAACCACGAAGTTGATGGAGCTAACGTGAAGCTCTTTTTATTAGCGTTTTCATAAACACATAGAAGAATATCCTCGGAATCATCGACATCTTCATATTTATATTCCTTTTTTTACCATAGAATATATTGTGATACATAATTATCGACCACCAACTCACCAAACAAACTGTTAAAGTAAACACCAAGACTTGTACGGAAGACTGCAAAGGGTTAGAGACGGCTTTGTCTAGTCAATAATAAGAAGAGATGGAAGTGAAATGTGAAAGCCTTTAACACAAAGACAAGTGTGTGGAAGGCCAGGCATCAATTTGTTGTTTTGCGGTGACAATTTGACTGAGGCAAAGTCACAAATATGTATTGATTACATTCACATTGATGGTATTCTCTTGGCCCATGATTGATGGCGCACTCTCAGAACTATATGCATATTTCGGGGAACTTTACTCGTTGACCGTAAAAAAGGAGACTTTCTTCTAGTAAAAATTATATCATCACTTCATAAAAAAAATTATTCAAAGTGAATGTGAGAAAAAATTGAGGAAGTGGAGTAATGATAACAAAAATAAACTCATACATTTATATATACTATACTATTATATTAGTAAAGATAAAAATAGGTAAAATCATTATAGGTACTTACAACTTAGATTACATTAGGATCAGTTTAATTTATGTTTTTATAAAAATAAATCAAACAAAGACTTTTTATTATAATATGTTTAGTTTAAAAGGTCAATTTATGATCCATTCAAAAAGTCTTTGGACCTAACCGGTCTATTTAAAGAAAAATAAATAAATATTTTACTTATTTATTTATTTATTATACTAAATTTATTATGTTGTATTAAATCTTACATTCATTTTATATTTTAAAATGTTAAACTTGTTAATTTACATAAAGAATCAAAACTAAAGCTTATAATTAATTTTATTGAAAGATATATTTATGTCTTATTTTAAAGTTTATTGACATTTTTAAAAAAAGTTATCATGCATGTTATATTAAATGTTAAAAATATGTTTATATTACATAAAAAATAAATGTAATTCTCATAAGGAATAACATACATATTATCACTTCTATGTTGATGTTAAATTATCATAAAGTAAACCGTTAAACAAGTCAAATCAAACTTTCATCTAGGTCTTACTAAGGACTTTCAAACATGTGTTTAACATATATCAAGTCAAGTTCAAATTTAGCAAAGTTCGTTCAAGCTAAACTATTTCCACGCATATATACTAGCATAATAACTTGTGTCTTGCATGAGTGTTAATAATTATGTGAGTGAAAATAAATATTATTTCATATTATATATATATATATATATATTTAAAATACATATGTGAAAAAATTGTAAATATTACTAAGAAAGAAAATAATGGTAAATATAAAATTTTATTTAGATAATTTTATTTCATTTATGTAAACCTGTTTTTAAGGAAAATATTGTCTTTATAAATATATTTATTTAATGTATACTAGTTTGTGTAATTTATTAGTGATTCATCGATCCAACTAGTGACTCATTAACTCAATATTGTTATTGAGTCAATGACCATTATGGTTTTGATAATATTACTATGGAATCATTTATTTTGTTTTGATAATAAAAATTAACTTTTTTTTTGAATTTTTAGTTGATTTATTTAAATATTTATGAAAATCAAAATTAAAAAAAAGAAAGACTTTTGATTATTTTGAAAAGTAATTTTGATTAATTTCAAAAGAATAATCCGAACTTTAATTTTTTTTTTATAATTGATGAAAAATAGTTTATATTTCATATAAAATCTAAAAAAACAATCTTTTGTACATAATTTCAACATAACTTTTTTAAAAGTTTAAATAAACGGGTCCCCGATATTAATTTAGGCTTTCCCGTATTTTGGTCCTTGACTAAGGCCATCTGATCCATGGGCCTTTGAGCAACCGAGTTTCCCTTTCTGGGCTTTGGCTTTAAACTATAAAATTTAGCCTCCAAAGTTAGGGCTGGAGTGAGCGTAGTTGAGGTTTTGCTTTTGCCACTTCGAAACCAAATTTTCTTCGTTCGTTATTTGCTTCTGTTATCTCTTTTCTCAACCATGAGCAGGTCTGGGCAACCACCGGATTTGAAGAAGTAAGTGTTCCTCTCATTTTCCACTTCAATTTTATTTTAATTTTTCATGTTCTGCTTCACTCGCTGCGTATTGATCCGCAATTGTCTTTTTTGATTTGGGGATTCGGCAGGTACATGGACAAGAAACTTCAGAGTAAGTCTGATTCTCTATTTGTTGCTTCTCTTATCTGTATCTGAACGCGTTCGTGTTCGTGTTCGTGTTTTTTTATTTATTTTAAGAATCGCATTAGTTTTTCCGAGCTGGCGTGTGGGTGTTGTTTTGTTAGGGCCTGGGATTATTCTTAAACTCCATTTTTCACTATCTTTGTATTTTCACTTTCGCATAGAGTTCAGTGTTGTTAAGCAGTTTGATTTTATTTGATGAAAATAGTTGAGTGGAGTGGAGCATGTCTTAGCCTGGTTGTTGATTCAACGAGTATTTTTTTACTTTAGGGTTTATGTTATGAATATCTGATATCTCAAGTTTTTGTATTGTTTCTTAGACAATGATTTTCTTACATTATTTGTGAGAAGATTATACTGAAATGCTTGGTGTTTTCTTTCAGTCAAGCTGAATGCAAATCGCATGGTTGTTGGTACTCTCCGTGGCTTTGACCAGTTTATGAATTTAGTTGTTGACAACACTGTGGAAGTGAATGGCAATGAGAAAAATGACATAGGGATGGTGGTGAGTCCTATTCTTTTGCATTGTCTTTTAAATCTAAGTTGTTAAGATATTTCAGTTAATAGAGCATGAACATGGATTTGAAATTGATAATTTTTCCCTCTTATTGCAGGTAATTAGAGGAAATAGTGTGGTCACTGTTGAGGCTCTTGAACCCGTGAATAGGACTTGATTTCTGTTTGTTGTAAACATTTAAATGAGTATTTCCTGGTTTTAACGGTTGTGTACTTGAACAATGTAGCTATTGAGAGTAACATGTAATTGTGGATCTTAAGAGGGTCATGTTGGCCACTCATTTGGGTTCTTCAGGCTAAATTGTCTGGGAAGGATACCTATAGTGTTTTAGTGTGATGGCTGTGACTAGACTCAATCTTTCATATATCCTTTTTAGCTGATTTTTTCTCATCTTTTTATATTGCATTTAGCGTGAAAACTTCTCCCTTCCTCTCTATGCTCTAAATTCTAAACTTGGGGTTGTGGATGGAGCTACTAGAGTTTACACTAAAACGTTTTTGTCTAAGAAATCATATTGTGTGCTTGGTTTGCAGTTGATAACTTGCAAACCCACGTTCAATGGAATAGATAAAAAAGCTTGCTTCCTATTTGAGTGCTTTGGAAAGTGTGAATCTCTGTTTGCATTGATACAAACAGGTTTTCAAACACTGATATTTGTTATTATTGACATAGTTTTGGCTGATTCATTTGAATGAGTGAAGCTCTACATGGTCACACACATATTTGAGTGCCTTTAGTACCTGGGCAATTAATTCCTTCTTTATATTTGTTTGTTCTCTTCATAGGCTTCTTTGACATAGTTTCTCTTATTTACTGGGTTTTTGTTAAATGCTTGTCTATTTCCCTAATTATAGTTCACTTTGATGATGTATGTTGTATGTTGTAATAGAGAGGCTTGTAGAAAAAACTAATCTTTACACTTCAATAATATTGTTTGTGATGAGTGGTTGAATGGATGTAGTCTTGTATCTGTTTACCGCTGTCCCAGAAGCATGGAGTTGCAAAAAATAATGTAGCTCATTGTGATCTTTATTATGATGATAAATTTGTTTTCTATTTGTTGATTTTGTTCTATCCAATATATCGATTTCATTATTTGCTGTACAAGATATCATTTTTTTGGAGAATGTGAGATTGTGTTTTACTGATAGTTCATTATGGGCATTAAATTTGATCTTATGGCAATTCATATTTAATCTATGATTAACATATTTGATTGGTGGCAAAGGCCTTGGAAATGACCATTTCTGGTGTCAATAGACCCAAAGTTCTCAATGAGACAAAACTCATGTTGATAATGAAGGATGATAGGTGCACTAACCTTCTTGGATGAATTGGAGTTTGTAAGATTTTCCTAGTTTCTTTTTTTGCAAAGGAAGGGTTTCCCTGCTAAAACTCAAAATTTTGCATAGGATATGACAATTCATGTCAAAGAGAACAATAGTTCGTAACATTAAATCATGAAGTGGGAATAAGTAGACTTGGATGATGGAGTAACTTTGACTTTGAGTATAGGTGAGAGAATTATTATGTTCTATCTATCTTTTTATTTTTTAATCATAACACCTTTTTATTTGCCATATATCTGAGGAAGAATCAGAAGTGAACAATAAAGGGTATGTGAGTGTTTCCCTTTAAATATGTACTGGTATTCTATTTTTATTTATTTTTTCCTTTCAACATGTGTAGAGCATTAAACATGTATTGAATGAAACATCATTGCTATTAGATTGGTTGATGTTGAGGGAAAAATTATTGATGAATGTTTCTGATGGCAGATATATCAATAGACGTCGAGCATTCCTCAAAATTTATATTAATATAATATAATGATATAATTATATTTGTATGCAAAAAATACAAAATCATACTCATAATTTTTTACATTGTGTATTGCACGGACCTATAATCTAGTACTGCAGATCCATCAATGTTTTTCAGTGGGGCAAGTAAGTAATTTACAATATTTGTATTGAAAAATATTATAAACTTTTACAAAATACATAAAGAAATAACAACAAAAAACAACAAAATACCTATATATTTTACTAATTATAATTACTCTTTACACATTTTCATATTTTAAAAATGTTACATAATTTTTTTTTATTGACAATACTATAAAAATTAGAAAGGTAAAGTGATAAATTTTATCAATTTATTCTCTCTTTTATCTTTTATCATTCTTTACATTTATTTTAAAAAATATTTGATGGGAGCAAGAGCAAGTTTTTATGGGGACAAAAATAAAAGTTATAAAATATATTAAGTAACAAAATAAACCTTGTGGGACACCTCCAAAGGTAGATCCACCATTGATATATAACCATTAGTTTTTTTTTCTTGTTCTTTTTAATTAAAACTATATCGATTTTTTTTACAGATAAAAAAAAACTACTATCAATGAAAAACTTCTATCATTGAAAATAATTGATCTTTCAATTTGATGGAAGAATAATTTATTATTTACTAATTAATATTATTATTAATGATTAAAAACTTGACATATATATCATTAAAATAGTGGCTTTAAACGTTTAGACTGTCATTGGTGTGCAATGTGGGTCGTTGTGTGAGGTGAATTAGAAAAAATGAAAGTAATTTCATTGGCCATTGAGTTTTTAGTTAAATAATTGCTATAAATGTGTGCCCTCAATGAATTATGAATGTCTACATGATATTGATGGTTTTCTTATCAGTCGGCCTAACTAGCCTTGTTGTGATAACAACTCTAAGAGTAAGAGTGAAAGTTGTGATTACGACTAAGAAAGAAACGGAACAAAACCTGAATGATCAAGTTAGGTTGAGAAGAACTACATGCATGCTAATTGAACTAACCAATTCATATCGCGGAGTGCATGAACCACTCAACTTGATGATTTTCATGTTTATAAATGACATTCGTCCCAATTCTAAAATCACAACATTGTTTCTTCTTTTACCATCAATATTATATTGTTGTAATGTACTCTATATATATTTATTCTACATTTTAATTTGAAGTATACACTCACAATATGATTAATAGCTTGTCCAACAACGGCCAAATACATTCAGCCTTAAACAACAAGATAGATAGACGGCCAAATTTTATTAAACAGAGAGGATGTAAGATTTCGTAAGATTTCTTCCATTTTTTTTTTTCTTTAGTGGTTGATCTCATTTTGAGATCTTAGGAAGAAAGATAAAAAAATTATTTTTTGAACCATATACATATATTCATATTATTCTACAAAAACTTATTTTTTATGCTAAAGATCTATTCACTCATTTATTGGAAGATCTAGTAAAGATCAAATCTTAAGTTCAAATCATTCATCGACACTAAAGGTCATTTATCCTTAACATCAAGTTTTAGGATGGAAAGGAAGGAGAAGTAGGACCCATCAATGTCCTTCCAATAATCTGTGTAACCATGTAATAAGAGCATGTTGCATGTTCAAACGTAGCCACAATTTGAATATACATTTGACTTAACTTATATTTGTAATTTTTTCTAGTAGAAAAGTTCTAAAAAGTACTTCTAGTCTATTCTTATATCTAAACATATTCATACGATTAATTTCTCCTCCCAAGTTCACAGGGTCACCCTTAGAAATGAGGATAAGTGGGAGTCCCTGTACAAAGCAAACATTAATTTGTAACTGAGAATAAAGGAATCTAACTATATATCAATGCACAAAAGCTAGCAATTTGATATATATTAAACCAATATTTACCAATATTTTGTTACGTATGAGCAACTTACTTCAATTGATAAATTAAAGCAGTTATAAAATTGTTGACAGTAAAAGTGAATTCTAAAGATAAGGTATACACTCACACACAATAATAAGGTTACATGAGATTATATAATATATGCGTAAAACATCTATATTACTTATGCAATATTTTTATCATGCATACAAAATTTTGCTTACAAAATTGGTGCCTTAATGAGTGAAAAATAGTTCTGGATTCACTTGGTAACATGATAATTCATTTAGCTTAGAGTTTTTTTTTATTGAAATATGTAAAAATGTACTCTCTTATAATTTTTAAATACATTCTTATATGATTTTTAATACTTTTAATTTCTACCTTAAGACTTGTTAACAAGACTCACGTTTTATTTTTTAAGAGACAAAATTTTAAAATACTTAAATTTTAATGTTAAATATTAATATTATATATTTTAAAATTAAATTAATTCTTTTATATCTATACCATTATATAAAAAAAATACACTTTTTTAATTGTTTTTTCTGTACACAATTTTATTATTGCATTAGTTTTTCAATTTCCACATTCTCATTTAATAACCATCTCTCACTTCTCATTCTTCTTCTTTTCTATTCTCTTGTTTTTTTTTTTTACTTTTTTACTTTTTTCCTTCTATTATTACTTTATTTAAAATATAAAATATATAGAGAGACACCGTGCCTCTCTTCTCCTATTATATATTCCATCCGGACTTAAATATAAATAAAAATTGACTTAAATATAAGTAAATGCTAATTACTTATAATATTATTTATTTATTGTAACTCTATTATCAATGATTATTTTTTTATTCATGATATCAAGTTTAATAAAAAATATTTTAGGAATAATTTTATTTTTTTATTCGAGATTACTAAAATTAAATAATAGCAACTAATTTTTTTATTTTGTATAAAAATAATTATTTTTACTTATATTTAGATACGAAGAGAATATATACAGTAAAAGTGAATTGACTCTTGAGACTTGGGTTCTATTGACTCTTGACTGAACGATATCAATGCAATCATATTCTTTAATTCAATTGCAAGCTTTGTTGGTCAGAATCAGAATTATATTTTAGCTGTTTATTTGGTTTGTAGAAAGAAGGCATAGTGCGGTAGCCGTGTAGGACCTTAAGAGCCTTATGTAGAGCATGCAAGTTACCAATAATAGAGCCATAAAGTTGTATAAATTGTCATATAAGCCATTCTTGTGGAATATGCGCAGAAGCTTGTGCTAGCTGTCTCCTTTTTTCACTTTATGCAACGGGAGAGAGGTATATGTTGTTATTAAATGCAGAGCTTAAAGACTCCTGAAAAGTAGCATGGAGCCATGAAGTATCTTTGCTTTAGCATTATATATCCGTTAAGAAACAAGTCCATGGCTAGCTTCACAACATTCATTAGGTTTCAATATACAGCCTAACCTATTAAAAACTGATTCGGCCTTGATTAAGCGGATTTTCAGCATCCGAGACAGCTTGGTTTTAAAGGAGGGGGACGTTGAGCACGCTGGCAGGTTGCTGGATTCTTTGACGCAGTTGGGTCAATTTAATGCAGCCAAAACTTATGACTATTTTAGGGTAGCCTCCCCAAAAAAATTCTGGGAAGGTAGTTTGGAATTCCTCTATCCCTCCCAAAGAAGCTTTCTGTTTGTGGTTGGCAGCAAGTCAGAAATTATTGACTCTTGACTGTGCTCCTTTTCTCAACAAAGGATCTTCTTGCTGTTTTTGCAACAATGAAGTGGAAACCAATGATCATCTCTTCTTCAAATGCAGAAAGACCTTGAAGGTGTGGGCTGAAGTGAGAGACTGGACAGATTTTCCCAAGAGAAACATTTTTCTTCATGACACTCTAAGTAGCTTAGTCCATTATAGACCAACTTCGGGCATTAGTGGAAAGTTGCGTTGCTTAACTTTGGTTGGTTACCACTGTTTATTGTATTTGGAATAGTAGAAATAAGATTTTATTTGATAACCATAGTCTAGATACTACGGATTTAGTCAAAAGAATTAAATTTTGTATTCTTAAATATGCACATATTACACATTTATATTAGTAAATTTGTTGTTTGTTTACCGGGCTTGTATTTTGCCGGTAACCTCTTATTTACTTCTTTTGACAAGTGTTGTTGACCAGGGTATGCCCTGAGTACTTTGTAATCTTTTTTGTTAATATATATATTTGCATTTTCCAAAAAAAAGAAAAAAAAAATCTGTTTCTCTACATTTCATTTTTTTCTCCTCAAATCTTAGTTGCTGCTTTTACCTGTTTGGTTTCCCATCCAAGATCTACGTTTAGTATATAAATCACATTAAAAACTATACAAAAGTAACTATTAGTTACATTGAAAATCCACGTTCAACAATACCAAATGTGTTTCTAAATACTATAAATGGTGGTACGTGTTTGGTGAGAATTATACTTCCAAATTAATAAAAAAAATCTACCATGTCATTGATAGCTGGATGCTGCTTTTCTCAAGCAAATTCATTAGCCAGATTGCTTTTGTCCTATCCTATGCTAAAGTAATGAAAACATTATTTCTAATTCCATTGTGATTATGATACATTGACAATCAAATGTTTATTGAATACCAAAACGAGACAACAAAATATTGTCTCTTTTAATTTTGGGATGTGTTTTTGAGATGTATTTTTGAGATGTGTCTATACCAAAAAAATAAAACGTAAGTGAGAGATAAGGGATAATTATATACAATATCAATTTCTTTAATATTAAAAATAATGAAACTATGCATCAACAAATATATTGCATTCATAATACTCCCTCTATACTTATGTATAAGCAAAAATAATTAATTTCATGCTAATTAAGAAAATTAGTTGATGGTATTTAATTTTTGTAATCTCAAATAAAAAATAAGGTTATTTCTAAAATATTCTTCATTGAAATTTACTATTTTGAATAAAAATAAGTAATTGAAAATAGAATTATAATTAAATAAAGGACATTTATTCAAATATTATCAAAATAGAAACATTTTTTTAGTGAAAAAAAAAGGTAAACAAAATTAAATAAATAAATATATAAACAATTCATTATATATTCGGTGCATATACCTAAAAAAATGTATTTATAGAAATGATAATATTAAATAGAACAAAATTAAATAGATTTACTTAATCTAATATATAAGATTACTTTTATATATATATGAGTGCAAAGGGAGTAGTTAAATTGTAAAGGTAAAACAATTAGACAATAAGAATTTTTAGATATAGCCTTTTATGAGCATCCAGACGTGTTATTATTTAGATCTCCTTAGAAAAATGAATTAACTTGATATTAAGTATATATATTGTGGAAAACAACAATTAAATGAAAAAACAAAAAGAGGTTAGCGGAAGTCACAAATTATTTTCATAATGTAGATTAAAATTGTAACTTGATATCTAATTTATTATTGAAAACAATGTCATTTTATTTGGATGGACCAACATTTAAAAATGTCCAAAATGAATCACAGCTATAAGTCATTAGATTAATCTTTTTTTGATAGATCAAATTTACATCCTCTACATTAGACTATTGCTTCCACAAATCTTTCCTTGGTAACCCCTACCTCGGACCACCTTAGGCTGTCCCCGAAAAATTGTCTTTGACGGCTGACAGGTTCATAAACTATGTGTGGTGCCATGGTGATGTCATCGATGAGAACAATGGTGGTTTTCGAAGCCAAGGTTGTTGATGCAATACTGATGAGAATCGCTATCTGTGCTTGGTTGTGAGTATAGCAACCTGTCACGTTCCTACTATATTATTAATTCTTAATCATAAATTTAGTGTAATTTTTTTTTGTTAAAAAGAACACCTCCCCCCCCCTTTTTTCAATAAAAACTGTGGTAATAATTTTTTTTTCACAATCACATAATGACCATCAATACAGAAAATGTACATAATCAAACATACACATAAGGCATTTCAAATATACATATGTACGTATACAAAGCATAATTTAATTACAGGTACAAAAGACTATGTCCAAAATATATCAAGTGTTTTACAAATAAAGTAGGAAATTAAATGTCGGGGTGCAATTAGCAAAACACGGGTATGACTATCAAAACTCAGGGGTACATTTAGCAAAACATGACCCCTGCCCGGGATCTATTACATTGACATCTCGGCAACTCGACGGCTCCAACCGAAAGTTGTCATCTTCCTGGTTACCTATTACTGTCTGTCTGCTCACACGAACCGAGTTCGCAATCATCACAGGTACCAAACCACATGACAAAACAAAGCAATGGTGAATTCATCATATAAAATAACAAACAAAAAAATAACATCAGGTAAAGAAGATAATCCAAGCGTCACAAAATCACCAGAAAGTCCAGATATATCAACGCGCAACCAACAAGAACACGCATCCAGGAACATTCCACAAGTCAACTTAAAATGTCTAGCATGATGCATGCTCCTGACTCAACCCTCAGCAATGCAATGTGGTACCATCTCGAAAATAGGCCAAATGATAGCTGTAGTTGACGTCGGGGTCACTCTGTCGTGCACAAGACTCACCCCCTACAGTGATCAACTAAATGGGTATCATAAGGATCTCCCTACAGACGTGGCCTCTGAGTACTTTCTCGTACTGTTACGGTCAATCATCCTATTTTCGTCATGCAAATGAAATATGTCTCTCATAGGCACCATCAACGTATGGTCCGACACAGGAACAACTCCGGCCTGGCTAGGATCTTCATACACCTCCCATGTACATACATACAGCCCTAAACGAGGGCCGCCCCAACATGGGCTGCAAGTGTTGTATGTCTCTCATGGGCACCATCAGAATATCATTAACATTAACACAAAATACCAATCAACGAACATAAAAGCGTAACCTGTTCCATTCATTCAAAGACATAACTTTCTAGAAAATAACACACACGCGGACATGCATCATCGCCATGGTTGGACTCCCTGGTCCTCAACCATGTTACCTGAAATTGTTATCAAACATAATAAACTCCCCTTACCTATTCAGGAGTTTGTTCACGAGCTTCACGATGGTTTGTCCCAAGCGTCTATTCTGACCACGAGGTCCTTCTTGGCGTCGGGATATCGTAGCAGCGACGACGAGTTGAAAGTGGTACAGAAGGGTTGAGGGAGAGAGGGTTCTGGGTGTGAGTGAGTTTAGGAGAAAATGAGAGAAAACGAAAAGGTTCGAGAAAGGAAGAGCACCTTCTGCTGTGTCAGCCTGCTGCTTATAAACACGACTGACAAAGCACATCCATTAAACGTCCATGGCCAGCAACCACAACACAGCAGTGTTGACTTACGTCCCATCACCCATCAAACACGCATCCTAAAACAAAGCACTCAGAACAACAATTAACACAATAAAACATATAATTAATCAATATAACACATACATAAACGTTCAGCTTAGCAACTTAAAATTCCAGGACGTTATAGTGAGCACAATGATAATTCCACAAACGATGACATTTGTGACTGTAACGTAAGTAGCTTAATTTAGAACAAATTTGTGAGAGTCTGAGATGTGAGATTGGAGTTGCGATAGTGGAACGAAGATAGGACATCCGAGTCGCAACATGGGAGTCATGACATTGTGTCAAGATGACAGAGTGGCAACATCAGAGTTAAAATGACAAAATTATGACATTAGAAATCGCCTTCGATGACGATGAACGGTGGTTGGTGGGGATGAACAATTGTAGGGATTGAAGAGAGATGAGGAGAAATAATTTAGTGTGTAAGATACATTGTATAACCTATTGAGATAAATTAATCTAATGGTTTGATTTTTTTGTCCACAATAAACCACCCATTAAATGGTCCATCCTAGTCTTTGACCTGAAAACAATTTTATATGTTGTGTGAAGTTAGCAAAACTTGTAGAGAATTCATTTAAATTTTGATAATAATATATCAATCGTATAAATTATTTTTAATTTATTTTAAAATTTTAATAATTAAGTTTATGATACAGATTGGAAAAAAGGCATTATTAAAGAAATTCAATTGAAATGACAGTTCTCTTCCTTCCAATGCAAGAAACACGGAATAACACGCCTTGAAAAAATAATGCTTTTATTCAATAAGTCACGCTGTTAAACATATTAAGAAACATATTTAAAGCCACATAGCTAGTAAACATACCACTCTGCTATAAGTAATTAGAAATTTACTATTATGAATGTGATAGTAATCTTATTCTTAAGATGGTTATAAACTGCTATATTTTACCTTTTCCAAGTTTGGAAGGCCCTCATTAGATGATGTCGCTAAACCTTAATACCTTGTCTTTTTTCAATTTTCTCCCGCTAACAATGGCCCTAACATTGCAACAATGACAACGAAGTTATTGACACGTGGAGACAATATTAAAGAGTTTCTTTAGATGATTTAACCTCTAAATGTTATATGGTGGCGTGCCATGTGGACCACCATTTCATTATTTGTTTAGGTAGTTTAGTAAGACAAAGCCTATACGGCTATATGCACAGTGATTCTTAAACATGTACAGTGAACTGACCCCTCCAAAAAGCATGCATAATAATAAAAATAGGTCCCAAGCAGAGAAAAAATAAAGGGGGAAAAAGTGACAATTCACTGAAAAAGTTGGGGATGGATAGGGCAGCGAAACGATTAGCGAATGGTTAGTGTACACCTCTGATGTCTTATTCTCACATGTCATGATCACGGATTCATCATCTTGGATTTTGGACTTTAGATTGGTCTCCTTGTGAGCAATGCTTGTCATTCTCTTTGAAATGGACACACAAATTAAGAGACTAATAACTACTAATACACCACGCCACCCTCTTCTACTGGCCTACGTCAAAACAAAACATTCATTTTTGCTGCTGTAGAGAAGTTGGCATTAATTTGCCACAAGAGTCGATTAGGTTTGAATTAAATTCACCCAAGCAAAATGCTGCACTTAGAATTGGCCTGAAACTCACATATTGAAAAAAAACAACAACTAAGTATCGTTAGCACATTATTAAAGAATAAGAAAGATACTCCAATTATTATTGAAAAAAAGAGATTTTTTTTTCATACGGTGGTAAATTTGGTCAGATTCACGAGTTGACTTGAATTCGTGTGATGAAACTTAGGATTGAAACCTTAAAATTTAAGTCCAAATTAAACATTAACCTTTTTAGTTTTAGCCCAATTTAATTATGGTTTAATCTGGGCTTAGCACACAAAACCAATCAAAATCCAAAAAAAAACTTTTTACTGAGTTTGAATTTCATTTTAAACACCCAAATTGAATTGGGTTATTTTATAGATCCGCTTTAGCACGCAACTCGTATCAAATAACTCATTTTCTCATATATATTGTAACAAATTATAAATCATGGTAAGTATAACTTTTAAATGATTATTGTAAAAACCAACAAATGTACAATATGTTTAGAGTAATATTAGCACACCACACCAATTATAAAAGTCAGTTCAACAAGTTCAATCGATGCAAAAGCTATTTCTTATTGCTTCTTAATATGTGTTTGAATGAATGTTAATAAAATTAATTTCTTAAATGAAATTAATTTTATAACATTAATTTTAAAATTTTATGATTTATGTTTAGATATTTTTATTGTTTTATTATAAAAATAAATTAGGATTAAAACTCAATATATATTTTTATCCAATACAAAATTACTTTGATTCATAATTAATTTTAGACCTAAAATTAATATTAATTTCTCGTGGAATGTATTTTATCTAAAATAAATTTTACACTCAAAATCGGTAAAATCAAAATACACACTTATAAACATGGAGAAAGAATGAGAATTGATGCTGCAAAATTGATTCCAAACTACCACTTGACAATATGTGATTACATCACATTGCAAAAAGTCATACACTATTTACTGAAAACGTTATCAGCGTATTTCTATCCTAATTTCAAATGTAATTTTATTATACATTGATTCTTGAATTAATATACTAATTAACAAAGCTAAAATATCTCCCTAAAAAAAACAAAGCTAAAATATCGGTATATTAAGTTAGACTTTTAACTAAAAAAAAGAGGTTAGACTTAGAGGTTGTTCTGGACTTGGGTCATCTTTGGAAGTGAATCTGAGAAGAATAAAAAAACTTTGGAAAGAAATTTAGATAGGACTCAAGAATTGAATTATTAATTTAGTACCAGATTGGAAAGGTGTGAGGTGGAAAGCATCGCCTGCCACACGACCAGTGCCACCTCCAAAAATAATACTGAATAAACATAAATAAACAATAAAAAATTCTTACATTATTATAGATTACATACACACGTACACATTTGTTTCTCTCTCATCCATCTCCAGTTGTGTTCTCCCTAACCATTTCCAACAACCATCTCTTTCTTTTCCTTTTCTCTCCTATGACATGATTCATCTCCGAAGGCACAGTAATGATGGTCACGTCTCACCTTCCGAGACCCTTTTCTTGAAGGAAACTCTACTCCACCAAAATCTTGCTTATTCTTGGTGAAGAATAACTAGAAGAATAATAACAATAACAACAACAATAATAATAAATAAATTATTGTTGTTAATATTGTTATTGAAAATATGACGGAAGTGCTTCAGTTGCCTTCATCCTCAAGCTGTTCGCGTCGGCCATGTGGTGGTCTCACACCCAATGATGGGTCGCACCCAATTTCCCTTATTAACGCTCCTCCCACTGTGGAAGAACAAAGGGTGGAAGTTGAAGGAGAAGAAGAAGAGAAAGAAAGGGAAAGGGAGCGGGATCAGCTTTCTATTTTGACCCTTTTGATTGCTACGTTCAGGAAATCTTTGATTGGGTGCAGCACCACTACAACTTCTTCTTCTTCTTCTTCTTCTTCTTCCATGGAGATTGGGTGGCCTAACAATGTGAGACACGTGGCGCATGTCACCTTCGATCGCTTCCATGGCTTTCTCGGTTTGCCTGTTGAGTTCGAACCCGAAGTTCCCAGGAGACCTCCCAGCGCTAGGTATGTTCTTAAGGAATCTTGGGGTTTCTTCAAAATTTCATCTTTCTTTGAATTTTGTTGCCATTGGAATCGTGCTTTTTTTTTATTTTTATGAGGTTTGGTTCTGACAAGGGTGTTTTCTTGGAAATCTGTGTTAATGTTTCCATTTTTTCTCCTGTCTAGAGTTTAATTGATTGAACTTCTGTTATATATAATTTTGAAATTCATATCTGATGCTTAACTAATGGCATGGAATTTTGTTACTTCTTGTTTCCTAATTGAGATTTTAAGTTAATAGTTTGTGCTTAAATTGGTTCTATTTCTATGATTCTAGTTTCTGCTACCGTGATTTGTTTTTCTACTCTTGCTCTTTAAAAGCCTGGAGTTTAGTTGAATGATAGATACAATTGAAGGCTCGCTACAACATATAATTCTAATTTTTCAGTGAATTGAGTAGCTTTCAACTGGCTTGTCATGTTATCCATCTACAAACTGTAGTTGGTACTTAATTCATAATGATAAGGTGCTACTTGTCTGTCTTGCAAAATTTGTCCTCTGAAGTGGGTTTGGTTCATCGTAACAAAATATGAGAAAAATGAGAGGCAGGGAAGGATCATTGATCTAGGTGCTTTCTTCATATTATGTGTCCAGTGGACGCATACTGAATTGTGTTATCCTCTTGAATGTTGATATATTTTCATTTACTATTCGCAGTGCAAATGTTTTTGGAGTTTCAACAGAATCTATGCAGCTTTCTTTTGATGCCAGAGGGAATAGTGTACCTACAATACTGCTGTTAATGCAAAGACATTTGTATGCACAAGGAGGTCTGCAGGTATTTATCCTAGCTCCTATGTCCTTCCCTGCCTTGTTGGTGAGAATCTAAAGGTGTTTTGAATTATTAATATGCTTCTTGAACAGATAATGTGAGTTAGTGTATAAACAATTTGTACATTATTTTACCATGTTTGCTTCTGATTTAACCAGAAACCTTTTGTATGATTGATTGTTTAATTTAAATTAGGCTTGAATCTTTAAATTGAAACTTGAAACTTAAATATATACATCCAGGCTGAAGGAATCTTCAGAATTAATGCTGAAAATGGTCAAGAGGAGTTTGTGAGGGAACAATTAAACAGAGGTGTAGTACCACATGACATTGATGTGCACTGCTTGGCAGGTCTAATAAAGGTATTACTATTTTTTTCCTATTCAAAAACACTCTTCCTTTTCTTTCCCTATATATTTTGAGAGTTATTTGGTCTTGGATTGTTGGATTTTGGTCTGGTCTCTTATTTGAAAGTTGTCTAGGTGAGTTTAATAAATACACTAATGTTAATTGTTTTCCTTTTTTTAACCATGGGGCTGAGTGGTGGATCCATTAAAGAGGCCACTAAGGCACTACCTCATTATGGCAATTATATTAAAGAGATTATTTCATTAATTTTTATGTGTTTCTGTTCCTTCATAGGCTTGGTTTAGAGAACTACCAACTGGAGTATTGGACCCTCTTTCTCCAGAGCAGGTGATGCAATCCCAGTCAGAAGAAGAATGTGCTCAGCTTGTGAGGCTTCTTCCTCCAACAGAAGCTGCTTTGCTAGATTGGGCAATAAACTTAATGGCAGATGTTGCTCAAATGGAAAACTTGAACAAGATGAATGCACGTAATATTGCAATGGTTTTTGCACCAAACATGACTCAAGTAAGACTAAATCATATTCTGTTGTACATGTAGTATACCGTTCTGCTCTTAGCCCCAATTTTTGTTATTGAGTTCATACAAGTCAAACTCATCTTATTGGATATAACATCAATGAGTGAAACAAACATTTTGACATATTTTCATTTATGTAAAAGTCTTCTATTGATGGAATAAAAAGAATTGCTGAAAAAGATTTTCATTATTAGTTTTTTCACCCTTAACAAGGGCTCTGGAGATTTTTGAAAATCTGGGAGAGCATACTGATGTAAAATGGGCTAGTAGTTTTAGGATTTTAATTTTGAAATTGAGGCTTTTGTTTCAATACCATTTGTTACTTTGGGAATTTATTGTACGTTGGATTATCTTATTCAGAATAAGGTTAGCTTGTTATGTTGAGTCTCTATATCAGTGTTGTTAAATGGTGGCGCTATGGCAGAATGGCATGGCATTTTTTTTTGCCACAATCACCATAGGCAATTTGTGAAGGGAAGCCTGCTATAGTGGCGCCATAGGCCACAATGGCGTGTTTATATGGCGGAATTTTGGCCTCTGCCGTGTTCCGCTATCCGCCATTGATAACACTGCTCTAGATAGACCATCATTCTTAACATTTGGCATCATAATTATAATATTGAGCTTTTCTTTGCTTGAGAGTGTCCAATACCCTGGTCAGAGGCGTACGCTTCCCTTGAGCTGTAGTCTAAACTCATTGTTCTAACTCACGTGCTTGGTGTGGAACGAGACACAATCCTTTAGATGGTTGAATATTTACTCAGAATGGCATGATATGTTCAAACTAGAGAAGTGTATGGGGAACTTGGAAAATCATTTTTTTTTAAATTCTGGTGAATAATTAGAAAATTTTCCACTTTAGTACTATATAAAATTAGCAGTGATCTCTTGCATTCCTAGAATATTTTTCAGTTTGCCATGTAAAATATTGTCTTGGTCAAAGGTTATGGTTGAGTTATGGTGCATTAACAGCATTTCTGATTGACTCCAGTCTGTGTGTGCATGTAGTTAATCTTGTTTCTAGTATGTTATACAAAATTCTAATCCTGGTCTGTGGTTATGATTAATCTATGGTGAAATAACAGCATTTCTTTCTGGCATGTCTTTTACAGATGGCAGATCCTTTGACTGCTTTGATGTATGCAGTACAAGTCATGAATTTTCTCAAGACTCTTGTCGTGAAGACATTGAGAGAAAGAGAGGAATCTATTGTAAAATCAATTCCTGTTCCAGACCTTAATTCTTTTGACGATGATGGGAACCATAGCAATTCAGAAATGCTTGACAAGGAGGACAGTGAAAATGGAAATGATTGTAGCGACGAGGATGAAGATACAGTGTTTGTCACTGCAGAGCCTTCTCAACAAAGCCCTAGTCATCTTACAGAAGATGGTTATGAAACCGAAACCAAATCCAAAAGTTTGCCAACATCTACTGAGAATTATATTTCAAGGGGAAATAGGTTACTGGTTGACAGTTGTCCTTGCAATCTTGTATCTCAAATTTGCTCTTTGGCAATTGGACTTCAAGACTGTGGCCTCACTACCGGGCAGACAAAGGGGGATCAAGCAAAAATTTGCAGGAGCAAAAGCCTTCAGTTGAGTACTTATGATACAGACAAGTGTTCCAGAAAGGTGATTGAACTTCCAGTAACTGGAGCTGCAGAGAAGAACCTTGGAATGGCAATTATTGAGCGTATAAATTCGAGAACGGAGTTGGCTGAATCTTGGCGTTGAAAGGCATCTGATCCTTTTAGCTTGCTGCCTGAGGGACTGGTTGAAAAGAAAAATGGTACTCCCATAATGTTTCTGCAATTGTGATTTTCAGTAAATATGGACCCCTTGTGAGTTGCATAATTGTTGATGTCATAACGGAGAGCATCCATCAATCATCCATGTACTGGGAGCACTCACATGAGCTCCTTTTGGGAAGGAAATGGAAAGGACAAGGTGTAAAGGGGAGGTCTCTATTTGTGTTTCCACGTTTGGAAATGCTTGCTACTGGTTTGGTGTGTGTTTTTATGTTATTATTTCTGGGTGAGTTGCTTAACCATGTGTCTTAATTCTATGTGATTAACCATGCAGACTTCTAACGTTTTGGTTTCTGTTCCTGAAGTATAGAATTTAACGAATTCAAAGTTGTTTGTCCGCTTTGTTCAACACATTTTTGTATGGATGACCGCATGGTCTTTAAATCCTATGTCAATTTGGATGTTCAAGGGAGAGTGAAATGGTTTGAACAGATGAAACATGATGGAGTGAAATAGAATAAAAATACCACTTTAATGTATGAAAATTCTTATGGTGTTATGAAAAAAAATAGTTGGGTATCGTATTCCCAACCTAAAAGGAGAAGAAAATGATGGAATTGGGTGAGAAAGAACTAACCACGTGTTTGGTACCGAGTTAAAAAATCACGACGCGTGTAATGTTTAGAATAAAATCTACATTGGAGGTGGAAATTTGATGCGAGTATTATTCAAAGTGTCACAAAACCAAACATGTTATAAATGTAGTTTGTCACGTTTCAAAAAGCAGTTTGTGTGAAAGCTATGGAAGCAGGAAATACTAAACTTCAATCAAATCAATTCAGTCAGCAGCATTTCTTCTAACTTATAATTGCATAAGCTAGTTAGAAGCTAAGAAAGGCGTAGAGTGGCATTGTTTGATCACAACATTTTGTGGATTTTCAGGAAAGATTATGATTAGGGGTATTTACGGGTAAGGGTGATTCATAAATCCGAACTGATCTGAAAAGTTTGAGTTAAGTCATTTATGTATTTAGGTCAAAATCGAATCGAATCGATCAAATTCGCTCATATACAAGTTAGATCACGGATTCATGTACGGGGTTGGGTTGAGTTGGATTTCAAAAAAAAATTTCTGAAAATCGAACCGAATCGAATCAATTAACTTTGATTGGATTGGATCCTAAAATTTGTCAAAATCGATCCAAACCGATCCGCGAACACCCCTAAATATGACTAATGCTATTGCTTGTTCCAAACGAATGTAACCATAAGAGAGAAGATACATGTTATTGTGAAAAATGTTATTAATACATTCTTTTTTATTAATTATAATTTATTGAAAATGAAAATAAAATATGAATCTCATATTTTACTTTTTATATTTTTAACAAACTTTACCTAATTAAAGAATGTGTCCGAATAAATATGTTTCTAATACTTCAGATGTTAAATATTGTTTTATATATATACACACAAGTAGATATCTTTGTAGGGAGTATTTTCAATTATTCCTTCTCATTAAAACAGGTTAAATTCAGGAAAAAAAAGTTCATTGAGACTAAGGTTTTTTTGGAAATTTGAAGATAATTAAAGTGAAATATTTTTTTCTAATCAATTTTACACAAATATTCAATCCTTTATAAGGAATTTGATTAAACAATACCTGTGAATTGTTATATTTGTAAATTTCTTAATAATTGAGTTTGATTTTTATGAATAAAAAAATCAAACCTTTTATTATTTATTTAAGGAACTTGAACTCACAATTACTTATCAATCACTTTTAACTTGTTAATATTAATTTGAAAATTGTATGTGTGAAATTATTTTTTATTAAAAGTTATTTGGGAACACATAACATGATAAAATATGTTAATATGAGTAACTTTTAATATTTTTTTCTTTTTTTGTTTAAAAAAACTACTTTAATAGTTTCCGTTCCAACATAAAATGACACTTTATGAGTAACTTAAAAAAATTTTAGGCAACGTTATTTTTCCATCCATTAAATTTAATTTTGATTTGTAAAGAGAAATAATTTTGATTTCAAATTGTTTGTTTAAGCTTGTTTATTCAGTTTAGTTCACAAAATCCTTCTAATTGAATATTCAACGTTGTAATTGTAAGATGTCTCCTCAAGTCTCAAATTTTATCAGCAACCACATAGAACGAGCAGCCAAGATGATAAGTCTTCTTTTTTCTTTCTTCTCGTTGTATCCTTCCTTTTGGGGTGTGCTTTCTTAGTACTGGGCAACGCAATCTTCTAAAGGTAGGATAAGGGTAAATGATACTCTAACGCTTAAATTAGGTTTCGACATAAAAAAAAAATAATGAGTGTAATAAACAAGAATAAATATTATCTTAAAAATATAATTTTTTATATACACATATTTATGAATCTTAAGTTTCATAAACCTTATCTCTTAATTAAGAAGATATAATATGAGATTATCTAAATAATTTGGCCAGTAAATACTCGAATTCTTTCTTTACTGAGCGTTACTACGCAATGGCAGTATAATAACTAATAAGTTAAGTTAAGAAGATGAATAGAGTTGGAAATTGGGAGAGAAGTGAGTTTAGATAGTATTAAAAATGATTAAATAAGAGATGCATGGGACGTGGATGCATAGTTGAGTTGTGGGTGTGGATAGAAGATAGAAAGCAAGCAGGTGCAGAGGCAGAGGAGACGACATGGAAGCCGTAGCAGGCTCCCGCCATTTCTCCACTCACCCCCTTTCTTTCTCTCAAAACAAAACCTTGCGCTCTTCTTCTGCCAAATCAATTAAGCTTTCCTCTCCTTGGACCAACGCTTCCTTGACTTCCAGAAACTGGTTCGCGGTAAGTACGTTACTTACTTACTGTTTGGAAGCGCGTTTTGCACAAACAAACACGTTTAGTGACTATTAGTTTGGCAGAAAGAGGTATGGGGTTGGGTGAACTCCAACTCCAAGGGCGTCTCCGTGAGAAGGGACATGCGCGGAGTGGTGGTGAGGGCTGAAATGTTTGGCCAATTGACAAGTGGCCTTGAGACTGCATGGAACAAGCTCAAAGGAGAAGGTAGTATATTCTGATATGAGCATTTGATTCAGCAGATTTGTTAATGTGTCATGTCAAGAATTACTAGCTTATTTGATTATTGTTTAGACTTTAGAGTGTTAATGTGCTGATTTGTTTGTAGAGGTTTTGTCTAAAGAGAACATTGTGGAGCCCATGCGAGATATTAGGAGAGCTCTCCTAGAAGCTGATGTAAATCGCGTTTTTAGCATGTTTTTGAGTTGTCTGTAGAACTAGAAAACTGTTTTTGAAAACAGTAAACAAACAGTAGGTAAACTATGGTATGCATGTTGTGTTTGCAGGTTAGTCTTCCTGTTGTCAGAAGGTTTGTGCAGTCTGTCAGTGATCAGGCTGTGGGTGTTGGTGTCATTCGAGGAGTGAGACCGGATCAGCAATTGGTTAAGGTAAAATCATTTAGTTGCACTCTCATCAGAAGCCAAGGTTTTAAATTGTGATTCTTGACATTGCGCCAAATGTGGCCACAATGTGGTCGTGGAGAGTCCAAAAACCTTAACATTGCAGCCGAAATCACAGATAATTTTTTAGAACTTTTACTAGCATTTCTATCATCTTTAAATCACCATAAGATGCAAGTCCACCACTTTCTTGCAATGCTTCAATTTGTGCTAGAAATTTCAATTTAAGCCCCCCAAATTTTTCAGTCTCCAATGTGCGTGTGTGTGTTTGGTTGCAAAGGTTCATTTGAACAATCTGAACTTGCAATTGAATTCAAGATTTTGTCTTTTTTTTGTCTGTGTGTGGGTGGGTGGGGGGTGAAGTTGCATTTGAAATTTGTGGCATGAAATGCACCATATGACTATTGCACAATTGCATGTTTATGTATATTTCTGGTTTGTCTTGATAATGTGTATAGGTCAGATTTGTTTGAGATGTTGATCTATATTTGAGTACTGAATGGAATGGGTGTTGTGTTGATCATTGGGTTGTGCAGATTGTACATGATGAACTTGTACAATTGATGGGTGGAGAGGTTTCTGAACTGGTTTTTGCCAAATCTGGGCCCACTGTCATTTTATTGGCTGGACTTCAGGGAGTTGGGAAGACAACGGTTGGTGCAAAGTTGGCAAATTATCTCAAGAAACAGGTGTCCTTCCCACTTACTCTACTCCTTTCTTGTAGTTTGTAGTTCCTGCACCTTATTGAAAGTTTGAAGCAAATCATATTAATTTATCTCAGGGAAAAAGTTGCATGCTAGTTGCTGGGGATGTTTACAGACCTGCTGCTATTGACCAGCTTGCTATTTTGGGAAAACAGGTACTGGAAGTCTGGAATTTTATGTCATTGAAGTTGATCATTTCATTTTTTGAGAAATATGCATCCTTTAAATATAGCCATCACTGTCATTGTAAATTTTGAATTGAAAGTTTTGTTTGTAGCCCTCTGATTTCTATTGTGACTATTACAAAACTGATGAAGAGTGTATTGTAGAAGAAGTGATGTGTTTTATGGACTGTTATGCATTTGTTGTTGGGCAGTGCTTTAGCATCTAGCTATATTTTCTCCTCCTCGGCATTTTCAGTGTACTTAATGATCTATATTAGGCTCTTAAAATATGGATATTTTGTAATCAAGTGATTCAGACATCAGACACCAACATCTAATTAACACTATTTGATTTATCTCTTCTTCTTCTCTCATTTTTATATATAGTCATATTTATAATTAGATGTAGCTTGTATCAGGTGGATGTGCCTGTCTATACAACAGGTACTGATGTTAAACCTTCAGAAATTGCCAAACAAGGTTTAGAAGAGGCAAAAAAGAAGAAAATAGATGTTGTTATTGTTGATACTGCTGGTAGGCTGCAGGTGATTCTTTATGGGATTGGAAATATTATAATGAATAATTATTTCATTTTTCTGTTTACTGTTGAATATTTTTTATTTTATTGATCACGTTTGTATTTCTTATCAAACAGATTGACAAGACAATGATGGATGAGTTAAAAGAAGTGAAAAAGGCATTGAATCCAACAGAAGTGTTGCTAGTTGTGGATGCAATGACAGGGCAAGAAGCTGCAGGTATTTAGAAGTGTATTTTACTCTTTTACATGCATAGAAATCTTTTCTACAAATAATATAATGAAAAGAAATCATCCATAATTGTGAAATGATTATAAGTTAATAATGATCATATTATTGATCTGTTTCTTTTGGCTTTGGTATAACTTTGTGCCTTATGTAGCTTATTAGTTATTATATTACAATAACCATTCCAAAATTCTGACGCTACTCTTTTCTTTGTACAGCGTTGGTGACTACTTTCAATCTTGAGATTGGAATAACAGGTGCCATCTTGACAAAGCTTGATGGTGATTCAAGAGGTGGAGCAGCTTTGAGTGTGAAAGAGGTTTGCTTGCATAATCTTAGCTTTCATAAGATGTTTTTATTTTGTATTTAATTTTCAAACATTTCTGCAATCCTGCAATTTGTTCTTGTCTTAAGCAAAGTTTACCATTCTATACCAGAATTTTTGACATTAAAAACTGATGAAAGCTAGTTCCCTTAATTTACAAGATGTGATTACTAGATGCATGATGATAAGAGAATAAGAGATCTTATTATCTTTGCTGTTTTTGTTTTTACGTGATGTGTTGTGTCAATGATGCTGACACAAGGCTAGAGATCATAAAGTACCCTGTTTGATGGTGTTAAGATCCCACATCAGCTAGGAATATAGCTAAAATACTTCTTATAAAACTTGGCAATCCTCCCCCCTTAAGCTAGAATTGGGTTAAGTATCAAAGTGTATCCAATCAAAGCTTATTTTGATAAGCTTTTTGATGAAGATTATTGAAATAAGGTAAAAAAAGAAGTTTAAAAAGTTCATAAGCCACTTCCATAAGCTCAAATAAGCTCTTCCAAACACCCAACTAATCTATTTTTCTTAGTTGCTCAACCTGCATCAACTTTTATACGTTGTATCTCTGAAATAACAAACAATTTTTATGGTATCCTGGTAAATGTTAACCTAGTAGGTCTCCCTGGAATGTATTTCAAAAACATAACAGCCTGACAATGGACCTCTCATCTTCTGAATGTATGTGCCTTGGAAAATGTTACTTGCAGATGTTCTCATGGAGATATACTCAGTAACCCCTATATATTTGTATCCAGTACTCATGATTTATTGGAGGATCTGTGTTTGTAATGTACATGTCCACGAATATGTTATAACCACATTTATTTTGGAATGAGTGGCATATCTAAATCTAATTTATATGACTCCTGGATTTCAATGCCATAATATACTACTGATGCTGCATTTAATTTGTGAATATATAGATTTTCGTATGCCCTCAGCTATGGGAGGTTTTTCTATATTTAATTGATTTTTTGAAGTGACAACTTTTGCACTTTGTTTGGATGAAGGAAAAATAGTGTGGAATAAGCACATTTGGAATTGTGAAGTGATTAATATAGTCCACCATTTTAAGTCTCTCTCCTTTCTCTCTTATATATATTTTTTAATTGGATAGTTCAATGATGACAGGTATCCGGAAAGCCAATTAAACTTGTAGGACGGGGGGAACGCATGGAGGATCTTGAACCTTTCTACCCTGATCGGATGGCAGGACGCATACTAGGAATGGGAGATGTTCTTTCTTTTGTAGAGAAGGCACAACAAGTTGTAAGTCTCACTATATTCCTATATTGTTATTGCCACAAAACAAAAATAAAATATTCAATTATTAACCACATTTGTTGTAGATGCGTCAAGAAGATGCTGAAGAACTGCAAAAGAAGATCATGAGTGCAAAGTTTGACTTCAATGATTTTCTAAAGCAAACCCGTACTGTTGCAAAAATGGGTTCTGTCTCTCGTGTCATTGGAATGATTCCTGGTATGGGGAAGGTATTAGATCGTGCACATGAATTACACTACATATTTCTATTCATGACAGTTTTATCCTCTTAGCAATTGCAAACAAAGGAGGGAGTTGTGACAACAAGCTCCCAGTTTTGGTTTATGAACCTTAAAATTCAGCATTGCTAGCATTTGCGAACATTTCTTGATATTTGTGGTTTTGATTCAGTAGATTTTATAAAACTCATATAATATCATCTGCATGCATACAGGTTACTCCTGCTCAAATTCGAGATGCAGAGAAGAATCTGCAGAACATGGAAGCAATGATAGAAGCGATGACCCCTGGTCCTTTCTTGCTACTGATCAATGATGTTACATCTGTTAATAAAAATTGCTCATATCATTATCTCTGATTTTTTTTCTTAACATGGGAATATCTTTAGTAAATAAAATACTTGCCTTATCAATGATAGAGGTCAAATGCAGTATATGTTGATGACTTGTATTACCTGGATGACTCATGTCCTTCGATCTATCATTTTTTGCTTTTACTACTAGTGCAATTATCTATCAGCAATGATTGTTTTTCTGTATTTTTGAAACTCGGTTGTTAGTGTTTTGTATTTTTTTTAACCCAATTGTTTAATTGCATGTTTTAAGTGAGACATCTAGTTGATACCTGCACACTGTCTTTTCCCTTTAGTTTTCCCAGTTTTGCAATCAATACTTAATCCATTATCCCCTAGGCTTCTAGTCAATTGTTTTCCATGAAGACTTTGGCTTGAACGAGACATTTACATGTATAGGCTTCAAATGGAGGTATTATTGAGATAACGTAATACATAATCTGTGCTATGGGTAAGCACATCTTCGACGAGCAAATGGTCATCACATAGAATTCTTACAACAAAATTGACAGAAACACCCCAGGGCCAAATTCCCTTGGTTATCAAATTATAAAAATGCTAATTTTATTATTTTTTTGTTATTGTATGGAGAATTAACTTTTTTATTTTACCCTACATCTTTTTTAACCTACATTAACTGATTTTGCTAACCAACCTTTCTTATTTATTTCCAGAGGAGAGGGAAAAGCCAGAACTGTTGGCAGAATCCCCTGTCAGGAGGAAAAGAGTTGCTCAGGATTCAGGGAAAACAGAGCAGCAGGTATGTAGAATGAATTTTCTTTCGAATTTAACTTTCTCTTAGTGACCTTAGAGGCCGTGGTTTCTCGATCAGTGCTATATTTCCTAACTTAGAGGAATGTTCATCAATAATATCAGGTAAGCCAACTTGTAGCTCAACTTTTCCAAATGCGTGTTCGTATGAAGAACCTGATGGGTGTAATGGAAAGTGGATCACTTCCAACACTTAGTAATCTTGAGGAAGCGCTTAAAGCAGAGGAAAAGGTGATTTCATTTTCTACATGTATGAGATTTAACAATTTTCAAGTTACTTTATTTTATTTTTGAATTAACTGAGCTAGTTTGTGTAGAATAATATTAGGTATTCAAAACCCTCATCTATAGGTATCCTTTGGTGGGCTGTAACATGTCTAGCGTGTTATGCTTAAAATCTGTAATTGCATGCATTTAATCCATGCTCTGAGATGATTTTGAGATAATCCTAATCCCTTGATCTCATTTGACTCATTTCCATGTTTCTTTTAATTTGATTAGAGGAGCAGGACTTTTGTTTTTGGAGGTGCAAGACTTTTAGGACATTCTGCATCATTTTTACATATAAATATCCTATTGTCATTTGCATTTCTGGACTTTTCTAAGAAAAGCATGTAACAAATACAGAACATAATTGTAAATCTTGAGCTTGCATGTGCATGTTACTTGTCATAACATTTAATGATTTCTGGTTTCTGCATACTGACTGTATCAGGCACCACCTGGCACTGCAAGGAGGAGGAAGAGATCGGAATCAAGGAGTGTATTTGGGGACTCAACACCAGCAAGGCCAAGTCCTCGTGGTTTTGGGAGCAAAAATTGAAAATCCATAAAGGGTTTAACACACAACAATATAATGGAAAGTCTGGATCAACGGGTCACTAGTGATCAACTTGTTTGATTTAGCTTTATTCAGCTAAAATAATTCTTTACCATCACTAGAGCAATTCATGTAACTCCAACTCGTTTGATTCAGCTTTCTTCGGCTAAAATAATTAATTACCATGATTAGTTCAATTCATATTGCAATGAATGAGGGTTGTCCAGGAGAACGATGTAATAGGCAGAGATGAGTTGTATCATACATTTGCGGGATATGTAAGAAATATGCGTGTCATTCTTCTACAATCTCAACTTTGTATCTTGGTGTGGGAGGGGAATGTTACTCATAAAGACCGTCCAATATTTTTTCTTTTGATTTTCTAACTTGCAAGCCTTACTTTGTCCCCTTATACGTAGATCCGACGTTTGAAAATGCATGCAATGGATGGCATAAGGCAAAATGCATGTAAATGTGTAAAAAATCATCTAAAAAGGTAAAGATGCCATCTTAGTATGTAGATTTATAATCTGGCTCATCTACAACAGAATATTGCTGAACAATTGTACTTGTGAAATCTCTTTTATTCACAATGCCGTATACGTGTATTTTGTGTTTGTACATCATTTTATTTATTTAGTAACCAAAACAAATTGCGTTGTTTCTGTTGGTGATAATTTCTAATTTTTCGTTAAATTATTTTCCCACAAGATAGCATTGAGCAAGAGTGTAATCTCAGGCCTGACTTATGGGATAAAATAAGTGGTTGAGGTTTGATTTATTAAATTTGAATGAGTTAAATTTAAGCTTCAGTTTGATTTGGTTTAAAATTTTAAAGACTAAGCTTGATCTTTGTTTTTTCTTTCTTTATTATTTTTTTAAAATAAAATTTTGTGTATTAATTTAGTACTTAATAAATATATTTATGTTAAAAAGTAAAGTAAAATTGTAATAAAATATACTTTTATATTCATAAAGATGTTTTTAAGATTGAAGATGCAATTTTTTATGATGAAAATGATGGCTTTCTTTGAAGAAAATTTATAATCATTCATGTAAATTCTTAAAAATTGACATTAAATAAATGTTAGATATATAAGATAATAATGAAAAAAGATATATTTTTAAGTAAATATAAAATTAAAATTCCATTTATCTGAGTAATGCATACACATGCAACTATTAAAAAACTATTAATGTTAAGTTTTTAAAGCTTGAATTTGAGTAAATAATCAAGTTTAACAATAAACTTGACCTTGTTTAAATAAATGAATTTGAATGAATATTTAATAAGTTAAATTTGTATAATTCACAAATAACTGGAGTTTTTTTTTAATATCTAACACGTATTCTTTTTTGACAGTAATTCTATTGATGTCATGTTAGATATTAAATACGAGTATTTATTCGAGTAAAAAATATTTGAACTTCGATTCAACACATTGAAAGAAATTAATCTTTTTTATTAAACCCAAACCATTGGTAAATAACTGAAGCTATTTACACCCTTAAATTAAGTAATGTTAAAATGGAATGTAACATAAACTGAGTCCACTAAAATATGTGGAAATAAAATAATGGGTATATCAATATTTTAGCAGACAGAAGACAGTTTGCTCTTTTTTTTAAAGAAACCATCATGTTTTTTTTTTTGTCCTAGCCACCTAAAGTTTAGCGGAGTCTGAACAATTACTCGGTGAATTTGAGAACAGGAAGGACCCATAAAACTCAAACAACCACCACATTTGGAACACTTGCATGTGTCAAATAAGGTTGAGCAATATTTTTGGCATTGAATAATTGGCCATGAAACCTTGATCATGAATGTGTTCTTTTTTCTCCAATACCTTCTCCCCTACTATTGAATTGAAAAAGAGTATTATTCTTAAGTAAAATCTAGAAGAAGAAAATGGGAAGCCCTCCAGTGAGCTCAGACATATCGTTTCCACCAGCAGACGTTGATGGGGAACTGAATCCTGGGCATAACGTTCGTTTTGAAGTTGATCCTGAATCATCAGAGGTTGCTGCCACAAAAAAATCAAAGGTACTACCCATAAAGAACATGTCATTTGAATAGTGGAACAACTCTTTTTCCTATACATGTATAGCCGCAAAAGCAAGCTTATAAAAAAGGGTGGTTCCTACTTATATGTAGAACATATGATTATGTAGGTTTTGGGTTCTTTTAATACACTTCCTTCACGCCCAATATTATATGTTAGCCTTGATGTGGATTATATAGTAGTAATAGGTAGTCTAATCTAAGATAAATTTTGATATCATTTTAAATTTTGGATCTAACTCAATTTCAAAAATTAACTTACAATTATTTTAACCACATCACAATCAATGTAGGTCTTAGATTTTTTTCCAATTATATATGTTATTGTTTGTTATGTATATGTCTTGCCCTGATGGTTGTTATATGTAATATGCTTGCTTGATTGTTTGAAGGAACATGCTGAGGCCAAACAAAAGAAAAGGGAAAGGAAAAAGAAGGATGCCTTGCAGACGCTAAAATCAGCAGTTATAGTTTCAGGCATAATTGTGGCTGTGGCAGGTGTTGCCTTTGCCATAACCAAGAAGTTAATAAGAGAGAAATGACCTTTCCTTCCCCTAAGAAATATTGAAGATTATAGAAAATGGTTTAGGTTGGTTTTCTTGGTCAGGTCTCTTCCCTCTTATATATAAATGTAATTTTTTGGGTTTACAATAAATCCTCAGCCCCAACAATATTATTAATGTTGAAATGGTCATCATGATGCTTTTTGCGATGTACCTGATGATTCGCATCTGAGTGCACGTTAAATGTAATTTATTTAGATACATTTTTAATGAGCCATTGTATACCATTCTTCGTTGAGTCGGTTAATCCGGTGGCTGTGTACCCGTTTTCAAACTCACCAGCTTTCTTCTTAATATGACAAGTTTATGTTCACATCAATCTGTACATAATTCATGCATGTATTGAACAATTATGTTTTTTTTAATTATTTTAAGGTAGCAATTATTACTCTATTTCAACACCTTTCTTGTTTGATTTTAGAATGAAAAAAATAACAATGTTTATTGGATGTAACAAAAGGGTTCTCGTATCATAATCCATTATCATTGAAATCAATTTCTGTTTTAATAAGTTTGTTGAAAAACGACTAGAAGCTTAAAAAATATATAATTTAATTAAAAACAAAAGCTATTTTAAATGATTTATTATCAAATCAACTAATTACTTTCTTTTTTAAACAAACATAAATTAATTTATTTTAAACAAAATATCTAAAAAGTTATCTAGTGATAACTTTTCATATCACAATCACGTTTTTTTAATTTGTAATAAACTGAAATTAAATAAATTTAAAAAACTAAAAACTATTTTTTCAATATGCATCAAAACCACATTATAATTAACTAGCATTTCAACTTTGTAGGGGATAGATGTTTTTTTATATAACTAAAAGTTATGATAAATAACTTATATTGTGATATAGAATTAATTTTAACAATCGATAAATTATTTTTAAAAAAATTGAAATTAAACTTTAAAAAATGGAAAGGATAGGTTAAAAGAGATAAGAAAAATCCATAAAAAAAACGTTAGTTGAAGATTTTTTTAAATAAAAATACTTTCGCTAAAAAAATAACTCATAAAATTGGTCTCATTATTATCCTATTTTTTCTTTATATATACCAAGAACTAATTTTAACATATTTTCTCGTGTTGGGATAAAATCAAAAACTCTTTTTTTCTTATATAGGGCTAAAATTTGAATTTAACCTAATATTTGAATAGTTATAAAAATCATCCAAACCCGGACTGAAAGGAGAACCCGCGCTCTGTTGTGCTGTGCCGTGCGCTTCAGGGTTGCCGCTTTGTTTCTCAGTCAGCAGGTAACAATCCCTTCACCTTCACAACAACCCATGTTTCATGCTTCTTTACATTCACTTCCGATTCTCGATTTTTCTTCACCAGCCAAAATAAATAACAACTCTTTTTATATACCACTTATTTTTTGATTGTGTGTTGTGCGCGTCACAAATACTAATTTCGCACTGATAAACTCTGTCGTCTTCATATAATTAATTGAGCGAGTTTTGATAGAGTTCAGTTAATGGCAAAATGAGAAACCCCCCCAATCTTCGTGGTTGAAAAGGGATGGTATAGAGAAGAATCAAGTAAATTGACATTACTCATGGTTGTCGACTAATCCTGCCTTCATTGTAACTGATTATTAACCATGAAGCCCTCTCTTGTGTGATTTTTTTTTTAATCTTTTGTGATATATGCTTTAATTGTGAAACCTTGTTCCATTTAGAGACTCGTGATTAACCCATAGGATTGGTGAAAAGTTCCGCTGCATTTACATGTGGGGAACGATCTATTTAGTGGGAGAATTCATGTATGATTCTCATCATGTACAAAATTTCCTTGGACCAGCGGTAGTCACGCATCGCAAGCGGGATTAATCTCTGACCCAGTGAGTGGGGGGACATCAGTGTTCTCTGACCAGTGACCAAGGACCCAAAAAAAAATTAGAAGTTTTTTGTGAGCTCTTAACCAGTGTAATTAACATTTGCGAGATAGGGAAGCAACACAAAAACCACAATAGAGATAGAAATAGCAAAGGACAGAATTTAATATGGTTAGACACCTCTTGCCTATGTCCACGGAAATGTTCTAACAAAAAATATCCAGTATCTCAAACAAAGATTATACATTTCATGGACAAATTTGAAAAATTCTCTCCAAATAGTGTATTACCCTACAAACCCAAGTCCTCCTACTTAAGAGTTGCAAGTAATGATAGTTCTTTCACTTGCCAGAGACTTTCTCACATCTCTTCTATTTGGGATTCTCCTCCCCTTATACAGTGCCCCTTGGACTTGAGATGATGTCCCTTCTCTTCATAAGGACTCCCATTTTTATTGATGTGGTACAACTCCATTCAATAATGGATAAGTGCAAGTTTATTACCTGTTATAATCCTAACACCTTTGAAAATCCCCATCTCCTTCATCCAAAGTTGAACGCGAGCTTACCAAAAGTTGGAATAATAATTCCATAACATCACAATTCATAATGCATTGGAACCACAAATTCAAAGGTTTGAAAATTTGAATTGTCTTTTTCAGCACAAACTAATTAAAGAAGACAGCTTTTTCTTACCATCAATTCTTGTTCTGTGTGTGTGTGTTTTTTTCTGTATTTAAATCAAGTTATCTTGTTTCTTTTTCAGAGTATGGATATATCAAATCCAGCAGCCTTAGTCAATGCGGAACTGTTGCAATTCTATGTTGGAAGGAGGGTAAGGGTTGTGATGCATGTTGTGCGATCTGATGGTGGAGTTGTGATTGGAAAATCAACAGATGAGAAACAGCTACTTGTAAAAGGATCACCCCCACCTGCTCCTCTTACAACTTATGTAGAAGTTTATGGTATTGTTAACAGTGATAAGTCAATTGGTGCTGAGATATGGACCAATTTTGGTGATGCCATTGGTATTGTTTTTCCCTCCCATTCCTCAAATTGATTTTTGACATATAGCTATGAAACATATGGAATACTTTGTATCTCTTGTCATTGTTCTTAATGATGACATTCTTAAGCTTATGAAGCTGTGGACTCTGATGTATTTTTTCCCATGTTGGCAGATATGGATAGTTACAATAAGCTCTGTCAGCTTGCAAATGGAGAATTTAAACACTTGTTCCTGTGAGTTATAACAAGCTTGTCTGATGAAACGGAGGCCTTTCTATCATTTGGAATACTAGAGGAGACATAATCAATGTGTTGGCAACAATGTTTTTCAAATTTTTTTTCTGATATAATGGTGACAATAGGTTTGATCTTATGTAAAAACTACCCAAGCCCATCAGCAGTAGCCCAATGGGCAATGGTCACAGTCCTAGTGGCTTAACTAGCTGCAATTTTTGATAATTTGTTTTGGATTCTCTTGGTAAGTATGGTTTTTACTGACTATAATGGAGATCTTTATCTTTGTGGGTCATGTGAAATGGAGAGATCATATTTTGGTTTTTAAAACACTTTCTTTCTCTTCAATTTTTATGATTAGCATTAGCCCCAAAATTGAGAAGTGGATTGTTGATTTACTTTTTACATTGGCTTTGAATCTGTGGCAACTTAATAAAGTTCTCAGGGCTATCCAGCCAAGTGCTGCAGTGATAGCATTTTACATCAGATTCTGGCCTTTCATGCTTCGCATGCAGCTTTACTCATGCTCATGCAACTCGTCTGCACTGAATTTTGTGAAACATATCTACCGAACAATTCACGTTCCTTCACATTTGGTTAAATGCAAAATGTAGTCCCCATATGTGTTGCAAATTTGAAATTTGGTCCCTATACATAAAAATTTATTAAATTTGGTTCCTATACTTGTAGATATTATCAATTTGGTCGACACCATTCACACATTAATTTGGCTTGTATGTATAACTCATTCTTAATTTGGCTTCTATGCATGTCAAAGTTGGTCCTTCTATAAATAATGCATTCTTAATTCTTATAGTGATCAAATTAAGAATGTATTAGACGAATAAGGACTAAATTAAGATTCTGTCTTATGGTTAGGCAGTTATGCATATTATATTTTAACATTCTATTTCAATTTGCCACAGCTTGTGAGTAATTGGTTTCTTTCAAATAAATTTTTTTAGCTTATAAAAAAAAGACTAAATTAAGAATGCACTATAAGAACCAAATTAAGAATACAAACAGTATCATGACAACAAGATTTTATCAAAATTTAAAATTAAATTAGCTGTCTTGACTCTTCTTATAAACACTTACGTATTGTATTGAAAGTCCATACTGATTTTGCAACATAAACACTTACAAATTTTAAAGTTTTGTAAATTTTACTTTTATTTAATGAATCTCATTCATAATTTTCCAAGTTTTAGTAAATTTTAACCACTGATATAAAGTATATTTAAAGAATATATTAATAGCTTTGTCCTCAGTATAAATACAAGCTTGAAGGGCCACATGACCTATATGTTGTGTTTAGTTGAGAAAAAAATAGACAATGATTTTTTTTATTAAAAAGAAAATGAAATGAAAAAAAATGAGACAAGTTATTTATGTTAATTTTTCTTTCTTTCTGTTCATTCACTTTGCAATCCAAATTTCAAACTCTTCTCACATATTTTATTTAAATTAATTTTTTTCCACCGAATCAATCAGAGCCTTAATGATCCTAGGCTCAATTTGAATTAATATTTTTTCAATGTACATCAAGATAAAATAAAATAAAATAAAATATATCTATAAAAAATATTTTTAGAAGAAGAAAAAAAATAAAATGAACTTTTTTTATAAGTTAAAATTAATTATGTATAAGTTAATTTGTAGACATTTTTACATATATTTTTTTAAAAAATATTTTTATCTCGTACCTAAACTAATTAACTCATAAAAAATTTCATTTTTTTCCTTATTATCTTCTCCTAAAATTGCTTTTAGATTTCTTAAAAAAAGTACTTTTACATAAGTTTAGCCAAATATGCTCATAATAAAGGTGGTGTAAAGTAAGAAGGCCCGGTTCAAAGGCCCATGCCAAAATCCCCCTGACACCGCCGAGCAACAGTGAATTTGGCCACCATAACATAAGCATAAGGGCGCGCGCTCGCGCAACGGATTAGGGTTTCGAACGTAACGATTTTGGAGCTTCCATTTCGATTTCGAATTCGATTTGAGCACAATCAGGTACTTTCGCTTCTCTTGCTGTAGCTCTTAATAATGCACAATTTGGCAGGCTTTACTATTTTTTTTTTGTTTTTTTAATCTCGTAAATTCGTAATCTTGCGAAAGAGATAGAAGAAATCATGTACACCTAGTTTTATTGATACTCCATGAGATTAACTAGGCTATTCTGCGTAGCAAATCGTTCAATTGGAACCGTTTGGTAGAGGTATGGTTCTTAGACAGCACATTCTCGTTTGAAATTTCATAGTAAAGGCTCTATATTTCATAGGGAGCAGTAACATTGTTTTCCATATCTCAAAAGAACTGAGATAATATGACATATCTTAGTCTCCAATAAAACCTAGTTAAGGAGGGAGACCTTTGGAGTAGAATGTATTGCTCTTTAGTTTTTACTTTTAATTTACCGGTCTCACTATATCATCTATTTTTTTTTATGTATATTTTGTATACAGTTCAGTTTCTTATTTCTTACTTTTGTTCCTTTTTCACCTTGTTCTCTGTGCACATTGTCCTCCGACAAATAGTTAAACTACAATTAAACTGGCCTCTATTTTGTGGGCAACTCTCAGCATCTTAGTTAATTCATTTCTCCATAGATGTTTTTGTCTTTGATTGGCCTGTTGAGCATTGTTATCCTCTTGATTTTTTGTTTGGAGTTCTCTCTTGCCTGTCTCTGTTACTTTTGTTGTTATGCTATGATGACCCCTGGATTAAAAATCAACCATATTGCTACTCCTTGTTCCATACCTCATGCAACAGATTCAATCAAAATTCGTACTCTGCTATTCCATTTGGCCTCTCATATTGTTTCCCCCTTACCATATTGCTATCTCTCTTCTATGAATGCTTCTGGTATCTGTGCTTCCTTCACAGTTCCCCTGCAAGTTTTCTTTTCTAGATGCAAAAAATGCCCGGGACAAGGCCGAGAGATACAGCCCAAAATCTAGAGTCACCAGAGGGGAACAGTGAGCCTGAGAAACCTACAGATTCTTCTGAGCAAGTAGACTTTGATGAGGACAATGATCAAGAGGAGACAATGGAGGAAGTTGAGTATGAAGAAGTAGAGGAGGAGGAAGAAGTGGAAGAGGAAGAAGAGGAGGAGGAAGAAGTGGAAGAGGAAAAAGAGGAGGAGGAAGAAGAAGAAGAGACTAAGCCCTCAGACGAGACAGGAGTGGCAGACACTAAGAATGAAGTTGAGAAAAAGAAGCATGCTGAGCTTCTTGCACTTCCACCTCATGGGTCTGAGGTTTACATTGGGGGCATTTCTCAAAATATTTCTGAAGAAGATTTGAGGGTCTTATGTCAATCTGTGGGAGAAGTTTCAGAGGTAACATACATGAAATTCGTCTTTCCTTTTTTTTCTCCCTTTTTCATGACTGCCTAAACTGATCAAACTTGTACAGGTTAGGATAATGAAGGGAAAAGAAACCAGTGAAGCAAAAGGTTATGCTTTTGTGACCTTCAAGACAAAGGAATTGGCATATAAGGCTATTGAGGAGCTGAACAACTCTGAATTTAAGGTGTTTTGCTACACTTGTTGCTGTTATTTTCTCTAATTTTTAGTTGTTATCTTGTTCGTTGATTACATCATTTACTCCAGTGTACCATCTTTTGATTTGTTTACCTTTTAGTTTTAAAATACTGTTATCTGAATTAAGTCACTTTTTTTTTTTTTGAGTTTCCAGGGAAAAAGAATAAAGTGCTCCACATCTCAAGTTAAGCACAAGTTGTTCATTGGTAATGTTCCTAGATATTGGACTCTAGGAGATATGAAGAAAATTGTTGCAGAGATTGGCCCTGGAGTAATTTGTGTGGAACTGTTGAAGGTTTGTTGACATTATTTCTATTATATGTCATATGGTTTGATTTTATGTGTTAACACCTTTTTAAATTGTGCTTGTTACCAAAACTATGAAGTGCATTGTATGATGGGTAATTTCTGCCTTGACCTGGCAAACTGTTTCATTTTTACAGGACCCACAGAATTCTAGCCGTAACCGGGGATATGCTTTTATTGAGTATTACAATCATGCTTGTGCAGAGTATTCGAGGCAGAAGATGTCAAACTCAAACTTTAAACTTGGCAGCAATGCTCCAACAGTGAGCTGGGCTGATCCAAGGAATATTGAATCATCTGCAATCTCTCAGGTGATTTATTATATTTTTAATTAAATTTTATAAATAACTTCCCTTAAAATTTTGTAGAAAGAACTATCTGTAGGCTGCCATATATGATATATGACTTGCATTATGCTGAAATATCAATTTAGATCGTAGTTGTTGATAAGCTTGCATGGCTATAGTTTAGGGTATAGCATAATGTTTAGATCATATTTTTCATCTGCAACCTCCTCATGCATTGTATAGCATAATGCAATTATTTGTATAACGGCTCGTATTTTATGAACAAGATACAATGTATCGATTACTATTCAAAATGACATTAATATGCATATAAACATAAAAAAATCTTATATATATATGAAAGACTATATTCACATGAAAATAATGGGTGTCTATAACCAGTACTACTACTATTTATAAATTTAATTTAAAATGCCTTTTTTTCTTCTTTGTTAATCAAACTAATAGTTTAGAGAAATTATGTAACTTAAAGAGTGCGACACTTACGGCCTGCCGTTAAGTTTTTGTGAGACTATTTTGTCATTAAGCTATAATGATCAAGTACCAATTTGACATTAAATTGTAAAGTTCAGGGACCAATTTGTCATTAAGTTGTATGGTAGGATGTAATTGTCACACATTCAAAGACTAAATTGATCATTTACCCTAAAAATACCTTGTTAGGTACTTTGGATTCTCCATTTTCTGTCTTAGTGCATCTCTGCTATAGTATATTGCTATTTTTTTTTCATTAATGAACAAATGGTGCTTTTTTTATGAAAAAGGGAGAGTTATAATAGGAAGAGGGATCTTTACTAAAAAATTATTTAGTTACTCCTGATAAACTATTATTATTTGTTGATTAGTTACTGACTTTTTTAGTTTTTATAAAAATTAATAGTAAGTAAAATTATTTTGGGAGGGCTTAAAGCAAGGCCTTTATCCGTCTGTGCAGCTGTTGTGATTATGGGATTAACTTTCCTGTTGTTTTCCTCATGGAATTTGTTGGATTATTAGTTATGCTGTATAGAAAGTTTCATAACTGAGACTTAGTTCTTGTTACAAGGTAAAATCAGTGTATGTAAAGAACCTTCCAGAAAACATTACTCAGGATCGTCTTAAGGAGCTGTTTGAACATCATGGAAAGATCACAAAAGTGGTTCTCCCTTCTGCTAAAACTGGGCAAGAAAAGAGCAGGTTTGGTTTTGTTCACTTTGCTGAAAGGTCAAGTGCCATGAAGGCTTTGAAGAACACAGAGAAATATGAAATTGATGGTAGTTTTTATTTCCCTATGTTTTCTTTAGTAATAGTGGACTGGACTGTTATATGGGGTAAGCATTGTTTTTTCTGGGGATGGACAGGACAAAGGTTGGAGTGTTCACTAGCAAAGCCACAAGCTAATTCACAGAAGCCAGCTTTACTTCCCGCTTTTCCACCTCATCTTGGTTATGGTGGTATGGTTGGTGGTGCTATAGGTGCAGGATTTAATGCTGCTGGCTTTGCCCAAGTAAGTTGCTCTTCAACTGGTAGAATTCAACCTTTTAGTTTTGCAGTATTCTAAAAAAAGCTGAGGGTTGGAGGTTGGCCAGAAATATGCTTCCCGTGAACTCACTGCTGCAACTGTGCTGTCTCAACATGATAGGTTACAGGAGTGAGTTGCAGTTAATTGTAAAGCATGAAATTTTTTATCAATTCGGATGATTAATGCCTTGAACAGTGTCACTTAATTTTACTTGCTGTAAATGATCCCCAACTTTTAGTTTGTTTTTTCTTTAATTTAGTTGTAGATGGACTTGTGTTGCCCTCATCCCGTGGAGAAACAGGTTAACATGATCTTCAATTTGTGGATTTAGGGTCTCTTGACAAGTTGGAACATGTATTGATATATATGTTAATTATATTATCATATATATTGGTAATAGATATGAATCACAGTAGTCTGATTATCGTATGATTAATATCATTTGAACAATTGGTGCATGATAAATTGTATCCGCTGTACCCAGCTTATCTCAATCCGCTCTATACTAACTAGCTTTTAGTCAAGAGTTTCATTTAAAGTGATGAAATGCACTCCTCTGTGCTGTTTTAAGTAACATTGAAAATTTACTACTCTATGTCTCTTACTGATGTTGATATCCTTAAATGTGTAGCCACTGATGCATGGTCCCGGACCAACCCCTGGTGGCATGGCAATGATGCCGATGATTTTATCAGATGGAAGGATTGCATACATTGTGTGAGTGTCATCATGATTTATCTAGTTTTAGATGTTTTACCCATCATTCTTATTCATGCATGGTAGCATGTTAGCTTTTTCCACATTAGTATAACAATTCACAATTGGCACCATCTACTAAGTTTGTTTTATTTCTTTTGTCATTTTGTGGGGCTATACCTATAGGCAACAGCCAGGGTTTCAACAGCCTGCTCCAATGCCAGTATCCCGACATGGGAGGAGTGGTGGCAGTAGCTCAAGTGGTAGGAAACGCAGTAATGATAATAACAGCAATCGTGGGCATGGCCGCTATCATCCCTACTAACTTGGGCTTTAAGGAGCTAGGAAATCGAGGTTTGTTCCTGCTTGTTAGTGGTTTACCTCCACCAATGCTGAATAAAGCTTTGTCGCTGAACGGATAAAAAATTCTGGAGAACAAATCCAGGGAAATAGGAAATCGAGGTTTGTTCCTGCTTGTTAGTGGTTTACCTCCACCAATGCTGAATAAAGCTTTGTCGCTGAACGGATAAAAAATTCTGGAGAACAAATCCAGGGAAATGAAATTACAATTCAATTCATGTATATTTGTTGAAATTCTTACATACAATGCTGCCTTCCATTTTCTTCATTTATCTCTGCGTGATAGTATTTATGAAACGAGATTTTTCTGATATCGAATTTTGTGTCCATCAGCAATTGCACCTGAGGCCTAAAAGTGTTGACGATTCAAGGCACGGAGCCCAACTGATTAAGACAAATAGGGCGCTGCTATGAACGAAGTTATGATTTTGATACATCTACCTAAGGCCAATATTCAGTTAATTTTTCGTATAATTTTACTTGTCCTTCAATTTTTTGTTCTCAAATTCTTAGAGACCACAGTGATCTGAAGGACATGATAAATCTTACTAGATTGATGAAAAATTAGGTAGAGGTGTTTCAGATGTTTAGCTTGCGGTTCATATATTTATGTTTCAACCGTCGTTCTAGAAGAATTGGAATGATGTTTGAATGAGCATTGATGCCAGTGCAACACAAACTCCTCTAATCTAACCATAAGAGTATCTTTATTAAGCGACTGTACGCAGTACTTTATCCATACAAAAGTTGCATTCCGCGCTATTTTATCGTTAGAAGTAGAACTAATCTACATCCAATTCAAGGAGTTTACTTTAATAATTCCTTTAATAATAAAAAAAGGTAAGCATGATACCATTTCTATATACTCCATTTACGGACTGGTGGAAGAGTTGAAAAAAATTAACTGAACATGTATAGATCCATTGACTCAATTGAAAGTATCTGCCGAGGTAACATTAATACAAATTAGTGGTCATTTGCTAAAAGTTTGTTATGCACTATCATATTGCAATCCAATCTTTTTACCATGCCGAGACAATTGACAGTTTATACTTATGAAATGATAACACACTTTTTTTTATAAAGAAATTGTTTACAATAGAAAATTATTAGGAAATGATAAGTGTAAGTTCCACACATAATTTAAGTGAAAGTATTATTGTGTTTTTATTTTTCTTATTAGAATTAAAATAGTTTTGATTTATTCTTCTTTTTCTATTAATACAATTATTCAATTTTGACTTAATCTTTATTTTTCTATTTAAAGTCTTTAAATTGCTAGTTTCTAAATATTGAAGACTTATAAGTCTAGAAAATATATTAATTTCAATGTTAAAATTTGTGGATCAAATTTAAAGGATTTTTTTAAAGAGAAAATTTAAAGGATTTGATAAAATGAGATTTGTAGTTTGAAAAGAGAAGTTCAGTTTTTTTTATAAGTAAAAATTAATAATTTAATGAATTGAAGTTGTAAAGATTGAGTAGAAACAAGAATTTTAACATTTTAAATAGAAAAGTTAATACAAAATTAAATTTGTTTGATTTAAAAAATAAAGGGATATAATTAACTTAAATTTGAGACAAATCAAGTGCAGTTCATATTTCAGTTTACATCTCTTCGTTTCGAAGAGCCGAATCCTAATAAAGCACGGTTTTTATACAACTTTGATTGAATCAAATGTTAATTGATACTAATACTAAACGCAAGACTAATATCAATAGTAAAAATAAACAAAGGTAATTAATAAATTTCTTTAGTAGTAAAGACTCTAATGTTCTGCATAAGCCCTGCTGTGTTGGGGCCAACAAAAAACTTAAATATTTCAGGATCTGCAAAGACAAAATGACCAAGGAGGCAACTCTTTTTGGCTTCCCTTTTACAGATGTCCATTCCTACATATAATAAACTATGGATCATGCCCAAAATAATAATTAATAAATCTCTAGATCAGCATCAACTCTAATGTCTTCTGCTGTGCTGGGGCAAAAAATCTTATTGTTCCAGAATCTGCAAAGACAATAACCAAGGAGGCAAGTCTTTTCCGCTTCCCTCTTACAGAGGTCCATTCCTTTACAAGTAACTTCCATTTTATGTATATATTAGCCTCCTATATGCAGACTGCAAACATGGCAATGCTTCCAAATATTCACATGTTCTGCATTAGGGTTTAGGACTTGACGATGAATAAAAAATGCTGCATACAAACATAGATATCCTATTAGGCAATGCTGATCCACAGTTGACACGTAGAAGGAACAAACAATAAAGCAAAAGGGATGGGGAAAACTCCACGAATGGCAAGGTCTGAGCAGTATACTATAATCTCATGAAACATTTCAATCTGCAAAAGAAAGTTTGATCTTCCACTCTTCATTTGAAAACAAGATATATATGATCAATCAACAGCTTGGTCCAGTCAGCTTAACCACCCAAAAAAGGAAACCTTTCAACAACTCAATAGCCATTTACCCATCAGACTGGTTCAGCACAAACTAGCCCAGCCTAGACAAGGTTTGCCAATGCCAAGTGTGTTCTTAAAATTTTAAGGAATCCAGTTGTGTATATTTTCATCATCGACATTGTACACGAGCTGAATTAAGAAACGTAAGGATCGCCAATAAAAGTCAAAATCGTGCCCTTACTAATAGGTGTTCTAAGCCAGTCAAATTTATTTAAGTTGCCTCTAATTAGATGTGAAGGTAACAAGGCAATATAAAGCTCACAATTTGACAATTTTAACTACCCAACTTATACAAGAATTTCACAAAAGTTGAAACTACATGCAAATAAAGGAAATTTGTCTAAATTAATATTGAACTTTAAAAATCGACATCAACATCAACAACACCTTTAACCCAAGTTAATTGGGGTTGATGATAGATGAACCCAATGATAGATCGGAAATAAGACAAAAAAAGAGAAAGGGAGAGGGGAAGAAAAAAAGGGAAATAAGACAAAAGAAAGGAAAAAAAAAAACTAAAATAAAATAAGGGTGAAAGGAGGAGGAGAGAAATAAAGAGAAAAAGAACTAAAAAAAGAAAAAGTGCTCTTAAACTAGTGCTGACTTGACTTGACTTGTTTACTTCTCTCATTCTAACAATAACTAGTGCTCTTAAATTGCATGCAGGCACACTCAATTATGTTTTGCGGTTTAACCTGTAACTTTGATCCTTTCACATTTCCATAGCCAATGATCAAGAACTTGACTGTAATCATACTGTTGAAATAGAAGACTTGGCAACATGATACTAAATCAGAAACACTTTATGATGTACTAAAAACAATTCAATGTATAAGAGACAGTAAATGTAAAATAATACTTTATTTGTACTTAAAACTGAAAATGAAATGCTATTCATGCACATGTAACCACTGGAAAAATCCAGTTAAGGTTTGCATATAACTTAGCCCTGATAAGATTAGATGAGGCTGGATTAATTTGTATGGGGCAACCATTGATTATCAAACAAAAATATTCAACATTAATGAAAAGTTCAAAGATACATAAATTAATTAGTAAAGCATAAACTAGTTGGCCCATAAATGTCTTGCTATGCTAGCTATAAAAGCATGGATCCAACAGTTATACAAAGTTAAAAGCTTAGGTGGAAAAAAGAAAAGGAGCTATACACAATACTAACTCGGAAAATGCTTACTTGCTTCACTAAAATTCTTCACATGCAAGCAGAAAAGTCCTTTGGTGGCTCAATCCAGATGTTCTCAAAAGGGTCTTGTTCTCCCCAGTCATGACACTGTTTACGGGGATAGTATCTATAGTCATCAAGAGAGAATGAAATGCAACGCTTACCATAGAAACGAATTTTGGAGAAGTAGACACTGTTCCTCATTATTCCAATGAGGTCAGTCCTTGAATGAGATGACAAAAAACTAGCAAAAAGAGTAACTCCATCTAGTGTTGTCATCTCTTCCCATTTCATTAATGTCTGATCTAACTTAAAAATAATGGGGTTTTCACTACAGCATGTATAAATTACTAATATATCTCCTTCATGCTCAGTCATAAATTTTCCCTTCCACCAGTTTTTGGCAAAAAAGTTCTCTGGGCATTTGGGTGGAGGTACTGCCAGAACCCTCCAAGTACATTCAACTGGGTCAAACACCCCAAGCCAACCAGTGAGGCTCAGACAATAAAATAGCCCATTAGAAAACACAAGCTTATTCCAAATGCTACTGACAAAGGGCAAGCGGTTTTGGTAATTAACAGTGGTCCATTCTGTTGCCCCAGGATAACAAGTGCTAATAGCTACAACGGTAGGACTAACATGCTTAACAGTAAACAGAACACAGCCAGGTGATGTTGGAGCACAAGAGAAGGCCACAATCTGGTATGTCATCTCAAATCTTGGCAGTTTGATCAGCTCCCGAGTAAAGGGATTAAAGAAGAATACTCTGTGAGTTCTGGGCCGATATAGCAATAACCAACCATCTTTTGTATAACAAACTCTAGATCCATTCAACTCTGGCAACTCGAAGGTGTGTGTCCTACGCTGCACAGGGTCATAGAATTCATAACAGTTACCGAATTTTGGAAAATACATAAGCCATGGTGATTGGTTTACTACACGTACATCACTGGCAACAGAATGCCATCTCTTGCAAACAGCAGAAGCACGGATGTTATCCGCTAGGATCAATCGGGACAAGATCGATTCTAAGAGTTCAGCAGGGAGATCAGCCCAGGATTGCAGCTCCAAATTTTCACTTTTCACTTCAGCAACTGTTCTTCTATTATCTGTGATTGCGTCACTTAACCTAAATAATAAGTATTAGCAATGTGCATGCAATATAAAAGTGAAACAGATTCAACAAATGAACTTATGCAACAAGAACGATAAAAGAGCTAGAATTTTGAAACTAGAAACAGTTTTCCATCCCAACAAAGATGTATACCAATCTAACTTTTAGCAGTTCCGAAAAATATCAAATGAAGAACATGAAAAAAAATTAAACAGAACAATGGGCATAGACATTCAACCAACTTGCAATCTCTTCTCAAAACTTGTAAATTTCTGTGAGGTATAAAAATTTGCAGGCTTATGTGATGACAAGTATACAATTCCACAATTATACAATATCATACCGCCACCATTAAGAACTCTATAAATACCAATGATATGGATCTAGAGGAGCATACCACAACCCTCAATCCTAGAAATGGTTATTCATAGAACCAGTCATGACGCACCAATTACAGCTTCAAGAGAAAGGACAAGATATCAATAGCAAACTTCATATACAGGAAATAAGTGTGAATGAAACATGAAAAATTCATCATATTGGAAATGAGATAACATACATGTAGTAAGTATAATATAATATTATTCTAGATAACTGAAATCAAACAAAGCATATTTACAAGTTACAAATTCCAATTCTCAACCTTTCAAATTTAGTCAACCCATTCTTCAACTCAATTGTAAAAATCCAACACTAACCCGATCCACAAACCCTAGCAAACATTCTCAATCACAAACTAAGTCAATTAGGGCCACACAACTTTTTTTCATTTTTGCGAAATTCAAACTCAATAGCAAAAACAGAGCTGAAGAAAAACCAACACATCCTACAAATCCGTACTGATCCAGCATTGAAACCATGTGGAAATGCTTCATGTCCCTATAACTATGCAAATTATTAAAATAATAATAATGAGAGAGAGAAATTATAGAGATGCAAAGTTCAAATTGAGACTAAGGATGAATATAACTTACAATTTCAACTTCCTCTTTCTCTTCCCTGACATTTTGCGAAGCCAATTAATTGGCTAATGAAGTTGGGTTTCAGAGAGAGAGAAGAATGAAGTTGCTTCCTACACTACACAAACACAAACTGCACAAAAAGGTTAACGAGAGCACATGCACAACACGTGTGAATGACTCACACAGTTGTACAAATACTAACGTGTGAATGCTTCCACGCCCCACCGCTAACCCTTGTCCCATCATCGTGACTTGTCAGATGTCTAGTGGTGCATTTTTGTCCAGTGTGTGCGTTGTTTCGCACACAATGCTAACTCTTCCGTGCTTTTGTAGGATTTTGTTCACTCTGGTCAAAGTCAAAACTATTCACCCCTTTGTCTTTTATTTAATTCATTTCTTTCTTATTTTCCACCACCCAATCGATCACATCTAATCATTGATTTCAAAAATAAAAATTGAGGTTTGACCGTAATAGATTATTTTTTTTATTTAAACATATACTAATATAATCATAAATATAAAAGCACAATTTGACCCTCTATATATAGTTTTATAATATGTGTGTGATTGATTACCTTTAATTTTGTCTGATTTATAATCTAAGTTTGAGTTAAATTAATGCATATAAAAATGAATAAAAAAACATTTAATTACATTTAATGATTTAGTAAATTACATTTTTAGTTGTAATTATTATCAATCAAGATTATTAGAGTTTAATTAAAAAAAAGTTGTTGCAATTCACATGATTTCATTTATTTGTTTATTTTAAATTATAATAAGCAAATAAGTAATAAATTGAAATGTCTCTTTATCTTTTAAATATTTTTATATAAATTTTAAATTATATATTCATTTATACTTAATTTTTTCAATTTTATTTAAAAATATTAATAAAATATAACATTACACATGCATTATATAGAAAAACTAGATGACTGGTCCGTGCTAGAGAGAGAGAGAGAGAATAAATAAAAAGATGAAAAAAATGGTGAGCCTGCAACACATAGACAATAACACTTGACAAGCGGTTGGACAGGTTTTATATATATGGTTTAATAACTAACTTCTAAAATTATTTTTCTTCAAAATAGAAACTCAAAATTCTTTGATTCTTACAGAGAGAGAGAGAGAAGTCAATTTTCTAACAAAAAGATAGACATGTCCTCAAAATCTATGGACGTACGCTAAGAAACTTACAAACACTTTCGCATATAATCTATCTAATTTGGATAAGGTGTAAAAGAAGCATGTGGTAACATTTTTATTTTAAAAGAATAAAAGACAAAACTAATAAAAGTGACCAATGGATCAGTTCAACCAAGAAAATAAAGTTTTGAATTCTATTATTTTGAACATCTAAAAGTTAAGGTGTAATATCTTGATGATGGTTTTGACTACTGGAATTTAATATTATTTAGATTCCTTTAATAACATTATTTTAGGCTTCAAAATTTATATACATAACTTTATCTTTAGTATGTTAAATGTATGATGTAATATCCTCAAAAATATATTTTTATGATTAAATTATAATAATAGAATATGTAATATTCTCAAAAATATATTTTAATTTTAATAATAGGATTTAAAAAGAATAAGTAAAAAATTTTATTATTTAAACTGGAATAAATATGTGCATTTCTAAACTTTTAAGGATAATTCATAAAGTCGATGACCAAATCTGTAGACCAAATCACTAGAAAAATCTTCTTAACTATCCACATGGCATTAGGAGAACAAGCAATCAAAACTTAAAGCCTTCAGCAGCTTCCAGGTAATAGCATACATTAATGAGAAAAATATTTGTAATGATTAGTTTAAATAAAAATCTTCCAAAAATTAGTCACATGGTAACTAAACTAAATCTTACCCGGTTATAATTCAATTAACTCCTTTAAAATCCAACCAAATGAATTAGTATAAATATCCCTCTTAATCAGAAAACTTTCTGCACAACAAACTCTCCCATTTCACTCTTCGCAAATCTTTCTACCACTTTTCTTTCTTTCACATAAAACTATTTCGGCAATTCCATCAAATTTATCAAAGGTAGGCTAGACTTCAATCTCTAAATTAGAACTTAATTAAGTATAATTTCTGTATTTATTTAGCCTTTAGTTTATTTAAAAATTTAAGTTTTAAAGTGTTAATTTATAATTAGGATACGGTGATTGTTAGCAAGATGGTGCAGGGACATAAAATATATATAAGGAAATTGAATATACGTGAATTTAAAAAAATAGTTTATAAATATTGTTAATAATACTTTTTGGGATTTAAAGGGAGAATAGCATAAACAATACGTAGGAAGTAAATTTGAAACTTAAATATTAGGATAATAGAAAAGGCTAATTATGAAACTCACATAAGTGCTGTTACCTTCACTTCTTTTAAACTAAAGGAATACACAAATATAATATTAGGATGGTAGTGACGGTCTACAAGACCTCGGCCTCTGCAGTGTCAAAATCAGGCCCACTTTTAAAAGCATAAATGATCCGTACGTAACTTTATAATAATAGGATTGTTACGGTCATCCGATATGGACTAAGCTCCAAAAGGCCCATTAGAGGATAAACGTATTTGTGTCTACAGGAATATTCCAGAAGCAACTAATCATCCAACAACGGAATCAAGAGCAATCAAGGACAATGATTGCGCAGTAAATGAGTGTTATGTCAACGCGGATATGGAGAAATCTGGTCTACATCCACCCAGGCCAGCATTTATAGGTAAGGAATTCCAGAGGGAAGGTACGCTCTTCTGAACTCTCATTTTTCCTTAAACACAGTGCACACACCCCACACCAGATTCGGTTCTTCGGGTGCATTGTGATCATTCTCTCAGGAATATTTCTTCATAAATATTTCCAGAGAGAAAGAGTTCAGATCAAACAGTAACCATCCAACTCCATTATTGGACCTCTGTTTCTTACGAACAGAACATTGGCGCCGTCTGTGGGAAACGTTAAAATTCGACTCCCACCATGGTAAACACAAGAAGACATACTGATGGAAGACCACCCGTAGCAGGGTCACCACCCTCTGTCCGGGTGGAGGACGCAGTTTCAGACACCGCATCCTCTCGGCCACAAAATAATCCTCCGGTCACACCAGAGGACCCACCTGTCCAGGTCGAGGGAGAGCAAAGATCGATTCAGCGCTTCACCGATAACGCGTTGCAATCCATCCTAGCCCGGATTGAGCGGCTGGAAAGGAGACATGCCCTCCAACGCCAGGAGGATATGAACAACATCATCGCCCAGTTAGATGAGCGATGTGCGATGTGGAGGCAGGAAGAAGAGCAGCGAAGGCAGTATACCGAGCAGCACCATTCGAGACAAAGGGAAACCACGAGCCGAGAGAGAGAGTTTCGTCCTAGTCAGTCGACCTATCAACCTCCGCCGACACTCGTGGCACCCGGGGCCGAGGAACGTTCTCATCATGGACGAGAGGCGGTCTCTCACCATGTGGAACACAACGACAATCCGGAACAACTGGACCGACGGCCTAACATTCCACGCCAGCAGACCGGGGCAGAAGGTGAGGTATACAGGAGAAAATATCGGCGTGGACGATACAATAACAGCCCATTCATTGACGAAATTGTCAATGCCCAGTTTATCGAAGACTTCGATGGGTCCTTCCTGACAAAATATGATGGGAGTCAGGACCCGCAAGTACACATCGACGAATTCGACATGCAGATGTGTGTCCGAGGGATTGATGAGCCAATAATTTCTCGGATCTTCGTCACCACCTTGACTGGGGCCGCACAGGCATGATTTCACACGCTGCCGCCTCGGTCAATACATAATTTTGAAGACTTCGGCCAGAGATTTCTACTCAATTTCGCGACCAGCAAAAAACAACCAAAATCCGAATTCGCGCTAGGCAAAATCCGCCAACACCCTGGGAGACACTGCAAAGCTACTTGGACCGGTTCAAGGAGGCAACATTACAGGTACAAGGACTGGAGGAGAAGGTGCACGTACATTTGCTGTCAATAGGGCTTAGTGGGTCATCACGACTCGCGGAGTCTATATATAAGGATCCGGTCAAAACGCTACTCGAGTTCAGGATCCGATCAAAGAAATACTTAGAGCTGGAACAGATGGAGATCGCGAATGCTGCCCCGAGAAGAAAGGGCTCCCCACCGAGAAATCGTCAGAACCCCGGGAGTGGATAGTTGAATAAAAATCCTGATCTCGGACACCGCCCAGGACGATATGACACGAAATACGACAGGTATACCCCGTTGAACACCTCCCGAGCTCAAATATGGAGAGAAGTAGCCTTGACGGAGATGAAGAAAGTAGACAGACCTCGGCCTGTTTTCAAGAAGACCGGCCTCGACCAAACTCGGTTCTGTGAATTCCACAATGGACCAGGACATACTACTGACCAATGTTGGGATTTGAGAGATGCCATAGAGAAATTCATCCGAGAAGGCAAGTTGCGCCGGTATGTGATCAAAACTCAAGGACAAGCTAAGCGGAAGGGCGGCCAAAATGATGACCAAAGAGGCCGGGATGAAAAACGCAAGAAGCAGGAGGCCGAACCGTTCCCGGAGCCGGAATTCGAATGTAATGTGATCTCAGGAGCCATGGGAGGAGGAGGAGACACGGCCAATCAGCGCCGGAAAGACCTCAGGGAGACTTTGGCAGTAAGGTAGCAACCTCGTTTCAAAAACCACAGCAGCCCAGAACCCCCCTGCTATATTTCACCAAAGACGACTTGGAAGATGTCATACCTGGACATGAAGACGGCTTGGTAATTACCGGAATTATAGCTAACTGCCGGGTGAAGAAGATATTCGTGGATAACGGCAGTTCTGCAGATATCATATCATGGAACGCCTTCAAAAAGATGAATTTCGATGAGGAACACCTGAAGCCATGTCAGACGGTCTTATCCGGTTTCAACGGTGAAAACACAGCCATCAAAGGGTCCATTGAGCTACGGTTAACATTGGGAACAAAAGAGGCTTTCAAAACAGAGAGGGTGAAGTTCGTGGTGGCCAAGTTCCCTTCACCATACAACGTCATTCTGGGAAGACCGACTCTCCACCGATGGGATATCCTCATGTCTACCAAGCATCAGAAGATGAAAATGATAGGAAGCAACGGGAGGGTAATAACCATCAGCGGATATCAGAAAGAATCCCGGCAATGCTACTACACCGCGGTCAGAGAAGCCGAGGCCGGGACGTCGGCATTACCACAGCATGCTAAAGAGAAGCTGAGATCAAGCAGCCAACAGCGGAAACCCATCAACATGGTAGAATTAGATGTCCGAGAAGATGTGGAAGAATGGAGGCCCGAACCAGTAGACGAGCTTGTGGAAGTACAGATAGGAGCTCAAGCTACCCAAATCACTAAGATTGGGAAAATAGCCGACCCAATCACAAAGGCAGAGCTGATCAAGTGCCTACGAGACAACCATGATGTCTTTGCATGGACCGCCTCAGAAATCCCAGGAATAAAGCCCACATTTTCTTGTCACAAGCTGTCCATGTATCCCAACTCAAAACCGGTGGCACAGAAGAAAAGAAACCTCGGACCCGAGAAGACAGGCGCTGGAAAAACACATCCGGGAGCTATTGGAAGCCGGATTTGTACGTGAGATACAATACACCACTTGGCTGTCTAATGTGGTGATGGTTAAGAAGGCTAACGGTAAATGGCGAGTCTGCGTTGACTACACTGACGTCAACAAAGTTTGCCCAAAGATTCCTATGCAATGCCGAGCATAGACCAGTTAGTAGACAATTCTTCAGGGTTCAACACGTTGTCATTCATGGACGCCTACTCCGGATACAACCAGATCCCAATGCATCCAGAAGACCAAGAGAAAATGGCATTCCGAGGAAATGAGGCGAACTACTGCTATAATGTGATGCCCTTCGGGCTAAAAAATGCTGGAGCCACCTACCAGCGAATGATGAATAGTGTATTTGTCCAACAGCTCGGCCGAAACATAGAAGTATACATCGACGACATGATAGTAAAAACGGACAGAACCGGGAATCACATCCGAGACCTAGAAGAAACATTCGGCAGGTTAAGAGACAAGAACATCCGGTTGAACCCTCTCAAGTGCGCATTCAGAGTGACGGCGGGGAAATTTCTGGGATTCATGTTAACTCACAGGGGGATTGAAGTCAATCCGGACAAATGTAGGGCAATTCTGAACATGCAGTTTTCGACAAGTAAAAAAGAGGTTCAAAGGCTGACAGGGAGACTAGCGGCACTGACGCGGTTCCTCCCGAAATCGGCCGAGAAAGCCTTGCCTTTCTTCAGGATGCTGAGGGAAAAAGTCGTGATTGACCAGAGCCCCGAATGTGAAGCCGCGTTCGAGGAAATCAAAAAAATGTCTTGCCTCTCCACCAGTGTTAACCAAGCCAGAGCCCGGTGAAGATTTGATCTTATATCTAGCGGTGGCCGAAGAGGCTGTAAGCGCCGTGCTGGTTAGAGAAAATAACAAAACGCAACAACCGGTATATTTCGTAAGCCGGGCATTAAAGAATTCGGAGTTGAGATACCAGAAGCTAGAAAAAGTGGCTTTCGCTCTCCTAATGGCCGCCAAACGACTACGCCCATATTTCCAAAGCCACACCATCATAATCCGAACCGACCAACCTATCCGACAGATCTTGCATAAACCGGACCTGGCTGGAAGAATGACTAGTTGGGCAATTCAACTTTTCGAGTTCGACATCAAATACGAAGCCCGGCACGCAATCAAGTCTCAAGCCTTGGCAGATTTCTTGGCCGAGCTAACCCCCATAACGTCAACACGTGAAGAAGTATGGACTCTGTACGTCGATGGATCATCCAACGCTAAAGGGAGTGGGGCCGGGATCATAATAGAAAATCCTCAGGGGATATCAATGGAGCAATCACTACGACTCAACTTCCCAACGTCAAACAACCAAGCTGAATACGAAGCACTACTAGCAGGGTTGACCTCGGCCAGGGAACAAGGTGCCCAGAAGTTGAAGGTTTTCACAGATTCTCAGTTGGTGGCAGCTCAAATCGAAGGAAAATACCAGGTCAAGGGACCCTTGTTGATGAAATACTTAACAAAGGTAAAAGAACAGATGGCCGAGTTCGATGAAGTCGTTGTCTCACATATCCCGAGAGAAGAAAATATGAGGGCCGACATACTTTCCAAATTAGCGAGTACCAAAAGCACAAGCAATCATAGGACGGTCATCCAACAGGAGCGACCACACCCGGCATGCATCATGCTGATCACGACCAGTACAGATTGGAGGCAGCCTATTATTAAATACATAGAACTGGGAACGACACCAGAAGATCCCACTGAGGCGAGGAGACTAATCAGGGAGGCCGCCATGTATACCACCCAAGTAGGAGAACTATACCGCAAAGGCCCACACACTCCCATGCTACTTTGTGTAGGACCGAACCAGGTTAAGTATATACTGACCGAGATACACGAAGGCATCAATGGCCATCATATGGGAGCCAAAGCTTTGGCAACAAAAGCCATTCGAGCAGGCTATTTCTGGCCAACCATGAAGGCTGACGCACAGGATCACGTCAAGAAATGCGAAAGTTGTCAGATGCACGCCAGGGTCATATGGTCGGCCCCATCAGAACTAACGACGATCACATCCCCTTGGCCCTTTTACAAATGGGGGATGGATCTTTTAGGGCCATTTAAAGCCACAGAAGGACAATTAAGATGGCTCGTGGTGGCTGTTGATTATTTTACAAAATGGATAGAAGCAGAGCCCCTTGCTACTATCACATCAGTCCGAATTCAAAAGTTCTTCGAGAGAAACATCGTCTCTAGATTCGGAATCCCTGCCGAGATCGTCACGGATAACGGAACACAGTTTACCGACAGAAGGTTCGGAGAGATGATGGATGGTCTCCACATCAAGCATCATTTCTCGTCAGTAGAACATCCGCAATCCAATGGGCAAGCAGAAGCCGCCAATAAAGTTATTCTCGAGGGACTCAAAAAGCGGATGCATGAAGCCGGGACAAATTGGGTAGAACAACTATACTATGTGTTATGGGCACTCAGGACGACGGCTCAGTCATCCATCCAGGAAACTCCATTTAGAATGACTTATGGATGTGAGGCTATGATTCCTGTAGAAGTCGGACACCCGACCTGGCGAAGGAAGATTATACTCAAGCAAGGCGAGGACGCAAATAAAGAAGCACTGATCAACGAACTCGAATTAGTAGAAGAAACCCGAGCTAAAGCACATCGCCAAGACATGGCCAGGAAACAGCTTTCGGCAAAGCGATTCAATAAGAAGGTTAGGCCGAGAAGTTTCGAGAAAGGCGACTTAGTCCTACGAAGAGCCGACATCGGAAATAAGAACGCCCGACAAGGAAAACTAGCACCCAACTGGGAAGGACCTTATCGAATTACTCAGAATCTCGGCCACGGTGCATACGCATTAGAGACCTTGGACAAGCATGCAATCAAGTGAACATGGAATGCGGATAAATTAAAGACTTATTTTAGCTGAATAATTTTTACCGTGTGTTTTCTGTTAATCGAGAAGAGTAGGCCAAGCACGTCGGTGCCCCTAACTCATGTAATCTCTTTCATCAGGATCACGGACGTGAATAAACTATATGAATAAAAGTCGCACAATCTTCGAATATACATGTGATATTTAGTCTTCAAGCGACAATATACACGTTCCAAGCAAACTTACAGTGCCGCCAAACCCTGATCAGGTTGGCATGGTCTTTATCGGCCACGTTGCACCTATAGTAACTTGGAATATATTAAAAAACCGAAAAGCGTTTCGGATAATAGAATACTTGGCCGTTGGAGCCAAACAAATAAACATTGTGCACACGTAGTTCTGAAAAGAACACTATCATCGATATTCAAACAAAACACGACAGTATAAAATGACGAAGTATCAATGTACGAATCTTAAAAAGAAAAGAAAACAAGAAATACAAAGTTTAAACCGGCATCCCGGCCCTTTAATTCTTTTCAGCAGCTCCAGGAGCCGAGGTCGCCTCAACACCAGCATCGAGGACACTCTCCGCTTCAATGATAGAATCTTCTTGTTCATCATATGAAACAATCACTCCATCACGAACATAGGAGCGAAAGTGCACCCCATTAGTACTTACATCGACCCCGGCATTGGCACATCGGATTTGAGCCAGGGCATTATTAAAAGACTCCTCGGCCACCGATTCCATCATTTTCCGGAGCTCGGCCACCTCCCTCTCCTCAGCTAGTAGCTTCGACTTAGCCTCCGCGGCCTCGGCCTGAGCCCCCTCGAACAAAGTCTTCACTTCGTTGAGATTCTCAGTCATATGGGCAGCCTTGGCCAAGGCCTGCTGATTCTCAAGTTGAGCTTCACGGAGCCGACCTTCGAATTCCTCCCGAACACGACGAAGCTCTTCACCCATTTTCTGCGAATCAGCTCGGGCAGCCGCCAGTTCTTCTTGTGACCGGATATATCTTGTCTTCAGATTGACAAGACTATCCACGAGGGAAACAGTCCGGTATGCCTGAAGTTGCATGCGACCAAGCTCGGCCAGCAGCTCCTCGGTCAATGGTGACGCATCTGACATATATTTGGGCGCCCGGACGAAAGGAAAAAGATCATCAGCGCCCTTCTCCCACAAATGACCGGGCACCAGCTTTAGAGCCTCAGGGAGCGTGATCGGTTGAGCCCCGGGGGCTGAGGAATCAGAGATTAGAATGGGGAGGTGACACTAGCAGCACGAGGAGGCACAGAAGCCGACTTCCCAGCAGGTGCAGGAGCCGACTTTTCAGTAGCACCAGTCACTGCAGCACCTGGGGTGGACTTGGCGATCTTCTTCCTCTTTATCTTCGAAAAGAAAGGAGGAACACCAACACCATCTGGAGTCGGCTCGGGCTGATCGGACGCCTTACAAGTCCGAGGCCCAGCATCACCGGTCCCCTTATCCATCTCAGCGGCTACACAAAAAAGAAAATGATTAGCTAATAAATCAAGAAGTTTCACATATACCATATCTAACATCTACCAACCGACATTGAGAAAATGGAATGATATCACAGAGACCCTGGCCTTCTCGGAAACCATTAATTCGGACCACCGAATAAGCATCCGTGTCCGACAGACCTGTCTCCTCTCGTTGGTAAAAGGAGGGGGGAAACTCATGATGAGCACGAGTCCAGTAAAGCGGGAACTTCCACTTCACCCCGGCAGACTCGGGCCCTTGAAGGAAGAAGGGTTGATGGTCAGGTATGGCGCATACCTTGAAAAAATTGGCTTTGAATCTCTTAAAAGACTCGGCAAACAAAGGGAAAAGTTTACGTTTAGGTTGACTCTTCAAAGAAGTCCACCCTTTCCTCTCAGGAGGTTCCCGGCCTGAACGACTAGTATGAACAGAAAAATAATAGAAAAAGACGGGGACGGTACAAGGAACATCTAAGTTTATACACAAATCCTCAAAAGATTTTATGAAAGACCAGCCATTGGGATGAAGTTGGGTAGGGGCCAAAGAAAGATGTTTTAAAATTGACATCTCAAAATCGGTAAGAGGGAACCGGATACCCAAACGGGTGACTACATCCTTACAGAAAAAGAAAAAGCTTGATTGGCCTTGCTCGGCAGACGAGCATATCGGCTCTTCGGGATCAGGTTGACACACGGAAAATCCATCCTGATTCTAGATAGGAAGAGCCGCGATACTCTCCCGACTCATGACAGATGAGGTATTCAGAACCTCATAGGTCACCCAGGGATACTTGGACACTAGACGAGGAGACGGCTTGTCGGTCTGGGACTCGGTTGACCGAGATTCTCCAATTACTTCCAAGGACACGCCCATGCTTACCTATGACAATAGAAAAAGTCAACGGTCAGTAGGAATACCTGAAGCAATGACGACGGTCGAAGAGGCTAAGGACACCGTCTCTCTCGGACTTCGAAAAGCAACTGACACGCCTGTCCCCGTATCGGGGGGCGGATGAGGGATAACTGGATTATGACGACACGCGTCCAGGATGTCATCGGCTTTCTTATCAAAACCCGAGGTAGCCCAATAAAAGAACTCATCCAAGCACCGCGGACAAGGTTCGAACCGAGTCTCAGGAACAGCCGTAATAGGCCGAGGAAACAAAGGAATACCTGAAGGGACTGCAGAAGGCCCCTTAGACTCAAAATAAGACTTAATGCTGCTAGAACCCACCCCAGTTGAAGGACGAGCCTTTCTGGGTAAAGAAGGCTTTGAAGGTTTAGAACTCCCCGAAGGGACACGTAACAAGTGTTTGTTTTCCTCCTCGTTTGAAACTGGGAGACCAAAAAATCAAAATGCAGAGCGAGGAGGTACGGTCCTACGGATACGCGCCTCCTCCTCGGGACTAAAACCAGAAGGACCCATGACTCGAAAAGACAAACAAAGGACAAGAGATAAGATAAAACCTAACACAGAGTACCAGGCGAAAGAAAGGGAGAAGGGAAGATAAAGAACAAAAAATGTAGAAAGTCCTAAAAATACAGAAACCACAGAAAATAAAAAGAAGGAAGAGAAGATAACCTGAAAGCAGATGGAATCTGGAAAATGTGGCACCAAGGATGGGAAGACTGCAGCACGCCAAAGAAGAAAATAAGAAAGGAGGAGCAGAAAAAGGAAGGCAAAGACACAGGTTCGAGGGATCAAAGTAAGAACTGGAAAGGGGTCAAAAGCAAGTATTGGAGCAGGGAACGTTTTGGATTATGTAACCAACAAAGGAAAATAATCAATTGTAAGGGCAAAACTATCTGGAGAACCAAAAGACAGGGGCAAAATAGAAATATCATTAGAACCACTCATGATTAGAAGGGACAAAGAAAAGACAGTATTAAATGAAGAAGGGGGCGCGTCGTTTCACCTCTGTAAGAGTTATCAGAACGCTTCACTTCCCAAGAATTCAAAATAAAAAAGGGGAGAAAGGAACCGACTTCCTCCCAAGAACACGCCAGCGAAGCAAGAACAGACATAAAACTGCCAAACGGAGGACCGACACACTTATTCACACTTATTCAAAGCTGACGCCGGCAGACAAGGTCAAAAAAGGTAACCTCGGTCACCACGACAGAAGACACGAGGCCGGCATAACATTATGTCGGCCACGACTTAACCAATATTTGAACGGCCTAAGATCATTCCGGCCACCCGGAAGGCCGAGTAACCGAACTGAGGGGCAACTGTTACGGTCATCCGATATGGGCTAAGCCCCAAAAGGCCCATTAGAGGATGAACGTATTTGTGTCTGCAGGAACATTCCAGAAGCAACCAATCATCCAACAACGGAATCAAGAGCAATCAAGGACAATGATTACGCAGTAAATGGGTGTTATGTCGATGCGGATATGGAGGAATCTGGTCTACATCCACCCAGGCCAGCATTTATAGGTAAGGAATTCCAGAGGGAAGGTACGCTCTTCTGAACTCTCATTTTTCCTTAGACACAGTGCACACACCCCACGCCAGATTCGGTTCTTCGGGTGCATTGTGATCATTCTCTCAGGAATATTTCTTCATAAATATTTCCAGAGAGAAAGAGTTCAGATCAAACAGTAACCATCCAACTCCATTGTTGGACCTCTGTTTCTTACGAATAGAACAAGGATGGTATAAGAAAATTGAATATTAGGATAATAGAACAAGGCTACTTACGTATGAAACTCGGGAATCATGCTTACTCCTTTACATTACTCATATCTTGGCATCTTCCTTAGCATTACTGCACTTCGGCTTTTCTGCATTTTCCGGGGAACTTCACGTACTATGCATACATAACTCGGCAAAATCGACCATCCCATATGCTATGGACACACCCCGGCAACTCCGAAAGCACCTCGGCAAGTCCAGCCATAACTAACTCGGCTACCTACACACTTGCCGGATTCCACTCACTTCATTTACACACTTGCATCTTTAAACCTCTGCACTTACCGAGTCCCACTCCCTTATCATACATCCATTTCGCTTCCGGTGAACTTCACTTACTAGGCATACACAACTCGGAAAGCTCGGCCATACCCCATACCGCACCACCAGGGTTGCAACCACCTCGGAACTTCTAACTTGTTGACTTATGCTCACTTATCTACCTCGGCATCTCGGTCCTTCTTAAACTACAACCCCTACTATACCTCAAAGCACCTCGGCACCCACGCACTGCCAAATTATACTTACTTAGATCCCGGCATCTCCACCCTCTTACCATACACGCACCTCAGCAACCCGGCAGGCCATCCCGGTTTCATTCTTATATATATATATATATATATATATATATATATATATATATATATATATATAT
>CM023945.1:19422958-19577653 GCA_013407115.1 Glycine latifolia | reverse complement strand
ATACTTATGTATACTTCAAATTTTCTATTCTAAAATAAATTTTATAAATTATTTTTTAAGGAATAATAAGAAATATCTGTTTAATATACACACATATAAAAGTACACATTAATTTTAGCTATAATTACTTTTTATTTAATATAATATTTTAATATATAAATTCAATTAAAAATTATATATTTAATATACGTATATTATCGTTATATTCATTAAAGTTAATAAATATATTATATTTAATAAATATAACAAACAATAATATATAAGAAAGATAACGATACATTTATGTGTATATATATACAAATTTTATATTAATAAAATTAATGAAGAGATACTAGGCATAGTTGAAAGAAAATACAAAAAATACAAGTGTAATCATATACCGAGATCGAATATAAAAATGACATTGTCATTATAAATAAAGTATTATTTTCATTTATTTGGATAAACATGTTTAGAGGGATGAGTATTGGATGTTATACCTGAAAAACAATTAAATTTTTTGTAAAGGATAAAATAACATAAACATAACTAATAAGTTATAATATTAGTTATAAGTTCGATCGAGTATTATTAAGTTTGATCTTTTTAAGTAATATTTTATGTTTAAGAAAATTATTGAAAAGGAAATTTTATCAAAATGATCAATCAAATTTTTTATAATTATTAATTATCAATAAAATTGATAATAAATATTATATATCAATAAAGTGATAATAATAATAAAAATAACAAAGAGGTATCCTACAATTCACTTAAAACACATAAGATTCTTGACTAATTTACTCTAAGCAAAATATGCCAGTGAATATGTTGTTAAATCTTTAAAACTTTTTTTTAGAAGTAACATCCCTCCTAAGCTTAAGATCACTAAATACCGATTAAACTAAAACTACTTTATGCTATGCGCTGCATATCCTATCCTCGTTAATAAATAACAATAATGTAACCAAAAAAAAAATCCTCATTAATAAAATATAATAAAACAGTACGGCATATAACTTTTTTTTAGTCGCACTTATATTATAATCTTAGTTAAAAGGTTAGATGTTTATTTGATTTTTTTTCAGTTTCATTTTTTCTTTTAAAAAATAGTTATTTATTTTTATTTTTGTTTAATTTAATTATTTATTTCATTTTTTTATATTTAGTTTGATCCTTTAATTTATTTAAGATTGATTTAGTTAATAGCTTAAAAATGATTTTTTAAAAATTTTCTTTCTTTTTTTTGTTACTTCACTTTTTTTTAAATATTTTAAAATGATTGACGACATTAGTTTAAAATGGATCAAATTATTAAATTAAATAAAAAATAAGATAAATTATCAAAATAATTTTTTAAAAGATAACAAAGTAAACTGAACTAAAAATAATAAAAAAAACAAATAGATTATTTGGCCTATTTAAAAATACGTTTTTATCATGATTTTAATACTAAAATAATTGAACATGAATAGTTGGCATTATTTGTCAACTTCAAAACGAAACAAAAAGCACCGCTATAGTAAATAGCGTGAGTAAGCAAGTTGAAACCTCTCCCTCCAAATTATATATACTCTCTCTCTCTCCTTCTGCACCCCACACCACCAAGTCACAACCACAATCCTCAAACAATTTCTCACTACTTGTCTCTATCTCTGTTTCTCTCTTAATAACCCTTCCATTTCGAACTAGGATTGATGCTACAGGTGGAATCACTGGTTTCAGCGTGCGCCGGCGGATCCAGCGATCGGAAAATCGCCTGTGAGACCCTGGCCGACGACGTCCACCCCACGGATCCGCCGGAGCCCCACCCGGATTCTCCGCCGGAGTCGTTCTGGCTCTCGAGGGACGAGGAATACGACTGGTGGGACCGCAACGCCGTTTACGAGCGCAAAGAATCTACCAAGGCAAGTAATAATAATTCAACAAACCTAAACCCTGGCATCAACTCCAACAACAACTCCCAGCGTTTCTCTCTCAATTTCAAGTCCAAGGCTTCCACCATCATTGGCTTACCTAAGCCGCAGAAAACCTCCTTCGTCGACGTCAAGAACCGCCGCAACCACAAGAAGCCCAGTAACATCAGGCTGTTCCCGAAACGCAGCGTTTCGGTCGGAAAATCTGAGTCAGGACTCGTCGAACCGTCTTCGCCCAAAGTCTCTTGCATGGGAAGAGTCAGATCCAAGCGCGATCGAAATCGCAGGTTGAGAAGTTCACGAAAGTCTTTCCCCGACACAGACGCCAAAGAAAAACACAACAAAAGCGGAAAGAAACCCGGTTTTTTCGAGAGTTTTCGCTCTATTTTCCGATCCGGTCGAAAAGGTAAACCGGACCGGAAAAAAACCGATCCTCTGGCCTCGGACTCAACTTATGAGACGAAGAGCGGTGCCATTAACTACTCTAGAGGGCGGCACAGCACGTCGAGCTTAAACGACGTGTCGTTCGAGGAGTCCGTCTCGCGAAACAGCGTGTCGGAGAGCGAACCTCCCGGTTTGGGTGGCATGATGCGGTTCGCGTCTGGGAGAAGGTCTGAGTCGTGGGGAGTGGGTGATTCCGAGGGCCACGTGGCACAATAGTATTGGATGAAGGTAACCGTTAGGCGAGGGCAACCACGAAGTGGGGCCCTTTGCCCTTGGATGTAAGCAATTGATAAAAAAAGAATTATAAAAATCTCGCGACTCGCGAGTCTTTTGGCTTGGGACCAAGGCGTTGGAAGAGTGCTTCCAGGGGGTGACGTGGCGCGTTGAACAAATTTTACTTGTTACTGTTTGGAAAGTAAAATATTTTTCGTTTTGTACTGTGCTTGATTGAATCTACTGGGTTGGTTGGTGTTTTTTCTCGCTCTATTTTATAGCCCCAAAGTTTTGTCTTGTAAATACACACGAGTCATGAGTGGTTTTTGTTTCTTTGAATTCAGCAGATGTATGTATATTTTAATTTTCTCTCTTGGGTTTCAATAATTGTATGAATTGTCCAACGGTGCATGCGTTGCCGGTTCCTCTCCTTTTCAAATAAGCAAAATTATTAAGCATGGTTGTTAATGTTTCACTGTTTCTGAATTCTATATAGTTACGGGCGACTAGAGCTGCGCAGATGCACAGTTTTGATGAATTAAAAGATCATGCATGGATAGGAGGATTTCCATATTTTAACCGCAGATACCATTTTGAGGTTAGAACACTAGTTTTGTTTCTCTTTACCTCTCATTTTAAAGGGAATTTATTTATTTATCTGTTATTTTAAAATTTAATGATACTGTTAATTATTATTTCTCTTATAATATCTTTATAAAAAAGGGGAAATATTAGTTAATGAAATACTCAAATAATAAATAAGAGATAAGGGATAGATTAAATTGCAAATAATTTTAACATAACATGAACACATTAAACGATATGTAAAGAGAAATGAAAGAAATAATTTTATTTTTTTCAAATATATTCTAGTAAATATTTTTACTTACTAAAATTAAATACATTGTATATTTTTTTAGAATAGTAAATAATTTAATATTCATTTAATTTTTGCTTTATAAACTACTTAGAGAATTAATAAAAATAAACATCAATAAGAGGATATAATATATTTTCTTGATGTATTATGCAATATACATTACGAAAAGAGATTTTTATTGTATGCTCACGTACACAACATAAGAAGTGTTTTCCTTAAAAAATTAAATATTGAATTTATTTTATATATTTTCAATAGAAAATCCCTTAATCAAAAAGGGTTTTAAATAATTAGTCATCATATAAAGGGCATTATAGCAATTAACGTAATTAAAATTTAATTAATTTTCTATCTTGCCTTCCTTTACGTTAATCATACAAAGGTCATTATGAGTTTACAATATTTACCAATATATATCTTCTTTCAGTGTAATCTCAAATTAGTAATTCATAGCGTTTTTTTATTATTATTTGTAGTAATTCATAATTCTTGACGACTCTAAAGAACACTGGCTATCGATATTTATTAGGAAAATAAATTATTTTTTTTTTCTTTTTCACCTATTATGACGACAGGTTACTTAAATTTTATAAGATTCACTTTTTTTTAATGAAAGATAAGTATATTTATGCCTTTTCAAGAAATTGATAAAGTGCACGTTAACTTTTAGAAAACTAATTTGAGAAATCATTTTAAATTTCAATAGATTATGGGAGAAGTTTCCAAAGGGAACATGCTAGAAAATTTAAAAACCATTTTTCAAGTCCTATTAATTCCATAATTTCGGTTTGAAATCAAAATGCGTCAAAGTGTTTATATTGCATCATACATCTACTGATTTTTATATTACATGGGACTATGGAAAGATCAGAGTTGAACCTCAATCTTATCTTACCATCAATTCGTGTCGTGGCGTTGATCTTTAAAGGTAGAACGACCGTGTTACAAGGTGAAGCTGGACTTCAAGACAGGGAGGGGTGGCTTGCCATTTTGATTTTCCATTGATCACATGTTAAAGGAGAATGATAATACACTTACCAAGCCTCTCTTAAATGCCCAAAATGTCAAACCCAATGACAAAAGATTCAACGCTTTCCATCCTAACTTGCCGTTGAATCATGTTTGCAAGCTGTAGCTAATTTAATTTTCGGCCATCACTTCATAAACCAAACTTTTGGGTTTCTCATTTTTTCTTCTTTAATTTTTCGTTTTTAGGTCAGACGGTGAAGGTTTTGACTGGGAAGACTCTAGCTTCAACAACTACTAAGGTTGAAACACGTTGCATTCACACATACAATCGTTCAATAGGCCACTTTTATACGCTTTGTTGAGATTATTAAATAAAAAAAAAAGAATGAAATCCAAAAAATCAAAAGTAACATTATTAAATTAACAAGACTGAAAACGAAAGGCAGCGGCATCAATATTATATCGCATCAGTTTGTTTAAATTTATTTGTTAAAATAAATTTTTATTTTAATAAAATAAATAACTTTTTATTTTTAGTGTGTTTATTTAAGTTATTTCTGTTTAAAATAAAATAATTTTGTTTATTTAAAAAATAAACCATATCTACTTGTTAAAAAAATATTTATATAAAAAAATTATTTTAAAATTATTTTTTTAAATTTGAACAAACTCACCATTATGTTATGTCCTAACATCGTGTATTCGTGTAGAATCGGTTCAAATCAGAGTACGACTTTTATCTCCTACAATACATAATCCGGTAGTCGTTGCTGTAATATGTCTGCTCCAATTGACCTCTTGTATTCCACACATCCAAGATGCCAATAACGAATTGGGCCTCCTTATATCCTGCACGGTTCATTTTGTCCAGCCCAACCAACTAGTCTTCAATACGGAATCTCCTACTGGGATTTTCTATTCTCACTCCAAAAGGCTAGACTCTAACAAATGGTTTGTTAATATAGATTTTTTTTATTATAAAAAAACTGAAGGACATGACAATAAAAATATGAATAGGGGCTTATCGGAATAAGTTTTGTCTTCTGTGCTCAACTCATATTACCTCTAGCCATACAGAAGTAGATTCACTTCCTGTGAGCAAGTATTGACCAATAAAAATGGTGTCTCCCTTCATTGACTGTAAACAATCCAGACAAGATTAAGGTTCAAACAAACTCAAACATTGCATTGAAAAAAAAAAAAATTGAGTCCACATAATATATGGATTGTATTAACCATGTAGCAAGTAACAAATTACAATTCAAGCAAAGGGCCTCTAAGGAATCATGTGTAATTTTCTATTTATAACACCATAAGCAATATCAAAATACATAAGATAGCTGAAATTTACAGCTAGTTTTAGCTAAGCAATGGTAGCAAGTTGAGATTGATTCCAATCCAAGCAAGGCCACAGGTAACTAAGAGTAAACTTAAAAAGAAACCACTCAGGTTAATACTCCTAGAAAATATGTACATGAAAAGCAAGTCAGTCACATAATATCATGAGAAGGCTGAAAACTTTTAATAAACCTTTGCCGGTCCATCAAAATTGATAGGCAGTATCTGTGAAGATGCTTCTTGTCCCCGGTCAGGAGTCAGAACAACCTGACCATTGGCCTGAAGCGAGATCGCTTTCTCACTTTTGTTAACAACCTGCATCTCTGCACCAACTGTGTCCAGCATAACCTGGCAAAGGCAACAATAGAGTAACCAACTACCGATATCCAGCATAAGTGTGCTAGCTTAACATTTCAACCGTATTAATGTACACCATGCTTACATCCCTTGAAGGCATAGAATCTACAGTTTGGCTTGGAATTAGTCTGAAATCATTGTGTCGAAGCGAAGGTTTCACTAAGTGTAAAGATTTTAATGATGTTCATTGGCTGTACTTTGTTATTATGATTATCTTTTACTCATTCTAGTATGTGATTGGACTAGTTTTTGTGTATAACTTATAATTCAAATTTTACCCTTTTTTTTGTTGGGGGGGTTGGGGTGGGCTTTACTTTAACTAATCCAGAAATCCACTTGCCTGTTCTAAATTAATCAGAAGTCCCTTATCTGATTCTGTGCAAGTTTTTCCTTCTGTCCCTACATAAAAGTGAGGTTATCTAGTAGAAGGATTGGAAAACAGTTGAGAGATGTCATGCAGGGAAGCAGAGTTTGGAGAAGATTTTTGATAAGTTATAGAAGCAGATGATTTTTTTTAACTACTGGTTAGATTTTTTGTACATTTGTACTCACATACATACAAAAGTTTGGATTCATTCTTGAGAAGCTAAAGCACACGCGTAACTTTAACTTGGATGATCAATCTTCCATCCTTGAAAAGGAAAATACTGGTTAACAAACACACCAACTCAGTCTTAATAGCAGTCAAATTTAAAATATAAATTGCTAGCAACCGCTACATACTATTATTGCATTGTATTTGGTTTTGGAGTATCCAATGGTTTACAGGAACTGCTGCGAATGGATAATATTAATTTTCTTTTATTCGCTATCTTAATTCAGCACATTTAGTTCATCTGAATTACATACTAATTTTCTCATCAATATGATTAATCTCTCCTTGTTGGTTGCTTGGTTCGTTGTCAGTCTATATTGCTGTCTCAATATATTAAAAGATTCTGCAATATTCAAATGTTTCAACTTGGTTTGATTACTTTACATAATTTCGCAGTATGACAATCTTTACTCACGATATTTTTCCCATTGGTAACTTAAGCTTTCCCTTGTCTAAAGCTGTTTTTGAACAGCTGCTTTCCATCTGCAGATGAGCATGCTGCTTGCTGCAAAGGATGAAGTTCAATGCTAATAATATTTCATTGGATTCCCATAGCTGGTTTTTTAAATACTAATAAAGTACAAAATTAAACATAGTAAAAGATGATGGAGTCCAATGTTGGGCATTGGATTATCAAGTTTCCCAAATATGTGCCATTTTTACGTAAAACTAGAGGTCATTCAATAAAGGCAACAAATCATTCTTACAATTAAATAGAAATTTGCAAATAGAAAGAGAGTAAACTTCAAAATAAAACTGATAAATGGATATTCATATGCTCAAGTGGTTTCTTAATTTGTCATATACTTATTAATAAGTATGACATGCGTAATTGACAAGTCACACTGTATACAAGTAAAATCTTGATAACCAGAGTCATAAACCTCTTAGGTGAAACCAAAGAAAAAAAAAACTAATTATCTATTTCTGCACTTGGAAGAAAGCTTTCCTTGTAGATTACTGTCTGACAACAATGAAGCTTTCCTTTGACACCAAGCTCTTCAATTTTCTGTCTACTCAAATCAAATGAGACTAGTTCACCATCATTCTTTTTGAAGAATATGTTGTCCTTCTTCCCCACTTTGATACGATGCATATCACCCTCCTCAAGTCTCACTCCAATAGGAGTGTCAACGCAAGGTAAGGACCCAACATTGAAGAGATTAGTCCATGATTCTTTCACACCGAGTTCACCCAAAATTGATATGAGAAAATTAGTTGTACCCATGTTGGGCCTATATGTGTGAAGCCCAAAAGCCATATTGTTTGCTTTCTTTAGTGAAACGGTGAGTTTCACCTTTTAAACCTAGCATATATAAGGCTTTTATATTCACAAAGTGAGCAGCACATTCATTCAATTGGCTTTTACATTTTTTCTTTCAAAACATCCGAGAAGCTTCCTATTCTCTCTTTTCATCTTGCATTTTCTCTCTATAACCTAGCTCTGCTAGGGTTTGTCATTTTCTGCACAAATCTTGAGCGTGGTGAGTGAAAAATTGAGTGATGATGATATAGGTTGTTCTGTGGTCTGTGTTTTGCATTCCTGTTGTTGTGGTATTGCAGGTGGAGGTCATCTCTCTCTTGGATTTGATCCTGTTGGTGTTCTTGAGGTTGTTCTCTATAAAGAACTGTGTGAGAGAAAGGTGGAAGGTTGGATAATATTTATTCTTGACATTGATAAAGAGTAGTTCTCTTTTGTAGCCTGTAAATCTTGTTTTCCTTCTTACCTGTGTATTTTAGGCTTTTTCTTGTTGAAAGTTTAGCCTTGTAATTACTGAGGAATGCTGTTGGAATATTTCCTGTTACTGTAGTGTTAATAAAAGAGTCTACAGGTTCTTTGCCCTTGAATGTAGGTAACAAGGATTTTATCCTAGTTACTGAACCAAGTAAAATACTCTTGTGATTTTCTTTCTCTTTTATTTGCTTCCGCGGTTAATTTCAGTTTGATTGTGCACTTAAAACTCTAACAAGTGGTATCAAGAGCTTTGGTTGGTTCTTGTGTTGCTGTCTTCTTTGTGCGTTTCAGGCTTTGGTGCACAGGTTCTACCTCAGACCCTCGGACACTCAAGCATGGGTTTAGCCAAAGTGGAGGTGGAGAGGTTTGACGGGAAATGAGACTTCAACATGTGGCGCAAGATGAGGGTTGTTCTGGTACATCAAAAGTGCTCTAAAGCACTTGGTGGTGAGAAAGATTTACCTCCATCTTTATCTGAAACTGATAAAAATGACATTCTTGAAACTGCATATAGTCTGTTAATTCTGCATTTGAGTGATAATGTTCTTAGGCAAGTTAATGATGAAACTACTGCTGCTGGTATTTGGTTAAAATTGGAATCTTTATATATGACTAAATCTCTCTCAAACAAAATATATCTAAAAGAAAAACAGTTTGGTTTCAGAATGGAATCTAGTAAATCTTTAGATGATAATTTGGATGAGTTTAAGAGAATAACTATTAGTCTTGCTAATATTGATGAAAAGATTACTGATGAAAACCAAGTTATTATTCTTCTAAATGCTTTGCCTGATTCCTACAAGTATGGAAGAGAATCTTTGTCATTAGAAGATGTAATAGGAGCTTTAAAGTCTAAAGAACTAGAAATGGTAGTGAATAAGAAGGTCAACGCAGATGGACTGTTTATTAAAAAGAAGTTTAGTAAAAAAAGTGAGTTTCAAGGAAAAGTGAAAGGAAAGAATAATACTGAAAATAAGAATAAGCCATATTTTAAGAGTAAGATGACTTGTTGGTTGTGCCATAAGGATGAACACATTAGGATAAATTGTCTAGAAAAAGGAAAAGGTCAAAATAATGGGAATAGGACAAATTATGCTAATCTGACTAGTGGTTTTGAGGATAGTGAAGTCCTAGCTGTGTCTAACGCTTCTTGTGAGAAGGAGTGGGTGATGGATTCTGGCAGTACATATCACATGACACCTAAAAAGGACTGATTAATATGTTTTAAGACTATTAAAGGTGGAAAGGTGATGATGAGAAATAACCAAATCTATCAAGTAGAAGGAATTAGAGCTGTTAGGTTTAGGATAGGAGATGAGACTGTTAAGGTTCTCAAGGATGTGAGATGGGTCCCTAACCTTAGGAGAAACCTAATATCTCTAGGAATGTTAGACAAGAGTGGATACAATTTTAGGAGTTTTCAAGGAACTCTAGAAGTGGTTAAATGATCCATAGTTCTTATGAAAGAGATGTTAGATAATGGTCTGTATTTTCTAGATGGAGAAGCTTTAGGACTTCAGTCTTGTAGTGTCAGTAGGAAGCCTAGTGAGACTTCTCTTTGGCATAAAAGACTAGGCCACATTAGTAATCAAGGATTACAAGAGTTATATAAGCAAGGTATTTTAAGTTTGAAAACATTTTCTCCTATTGATTTCTGTGAAACTTGTGTTTTGGGAAAATCTCACAGATTAAGATTTCAAATAGGAAAGAATGAAACTAAAAATATCTTGGATTATATACATTCTGATTTTTGGGGTTCACCTAACATTCCTAGATCACTTTCTGGCTGTCATTATTTTCTTTCTATGATTGATTCTCATTCCACACGTGTGTGGACTTATTTTTTAAAAAAAAAGATCAAGCTTTTGATTGTTTTAAAGATTGGAAAGTCCAAGTGGAAACAGAGACAGGAAAAAAGGTTAAAGCATTAAGAACTGATAATGGATTGAAATTTTGTAATAACCAATTTAATGATTTCTGCAAACAATGTGATATTTTAAGACATAGAACTTGTGCTGAAACACCTCAGCAAAATGACATTGCTGAAAGAATGAATAGAACTATTTTAAATAAAGTTAGATACATGTTTGCTGATTCTGATCTTAAGAAATCTTTTTGGGCAAAATCTGTTTCTACTGCTTGTCAAATTATAAACAGGTCACCTTCATCTGCTATCAATTTCAAAACTTCTATGAAAATGTGGTATGGTAAGCCTCCTAACCTGAGTTATCTGAAACCCTTTGGCTATTTAGCTTATGTTCACACTAAACATGATAAGTTAGCCCCTAGGGCTCTTAAATATGTCTTTGTAGGTTATCCTACAGGGACAAAAGGGTATAAACTCTGGTTAATATCTGAAAATAAATGTGTTGTCAGTAGAAATGTTGTATTTGATGAACTGACATTTTATAAAGATGTCGTGCAGGACTCTAGACAGGTTCAAAAACCTGGAAATGTCCAGTTGGAAGTGGAGAACACCACTGGTTTTGATTCTGAACTTGTTTAGAATCATGATGAATCTAAAGATCAAGGAGATACACTTGATCAGGTTGCAAATGATCAACAAACTAGTAAAGAAAATCAATAGGACTCCAACCTCAATGATTATCTTCTTTCTAGAGATAAAGTTAGGAGGAATATAAGGCCTCCTAGCAGATTTGCTCATGCTGACAGTGTTGCTTTTTCTTTACAGGTTGCTGAAATGGTTGAACAAGAAGAACCAACAACTTACAAAGAAGCAATCAATATGAAATCTCAAGAGAGATGGCTGAGAGCAATGGAGGATGAGATTTCATCATTAAAGAAGAATCTGACTTGGGTTCTTGTGGACAGACCCAAGGATAAAAAGATCATTGGATGCAAGTGGGTCTTCAAGCTGAAGCCTGAAGTCCCAGGATTGGAGAAGGCCAGGTATAAGGCCAGGTTGGTAGCCAAAGACTACTCACAGATAGAAGGAGTAGATTATAATGAAATTTTCTCTCTTGTTGTTAAACATACTTCTATCAGGCTTATTTTATCTGTTGTTGCTATTCTTGATTTAGAATTAGAACAACTTGATGTTACAACTGCTTTTTTTGCATGGAAGCATAGATACACAAATCTATATGGAGCGGCCAGAAGGCTTCATACAGAAAGGTTCTGAGAACAAAGTCTGCTTGCTGAAAAGGTCCATGTATGGTTTAAAACAGGCACCCAGGCAGTGGTATAAAAGGTTTGATGAATTTGTTTTGTCACATAGATTTATTAGATGTAAGTATGATCATTGTGTCTATTATAAGAAATATAATGGAAATAAATATACTTATCTGTTGATCTATGTGGATGATATGATAATTGCTTCTCATGATATTGAATGCATTAACAAATTGAAAGATATGTTGCTGAAGGAATTTGATATGAAAATCTTTGGTCCTGCTAAGAGAATCTTAGGCATGGATATAGTAAGAAATAGAAAAGAAAGAACATTGTCTTTATCTCAAGCTGTGTATGTTAAGAAGGTTGTTAAATTCTTTTCTATGCATCTCTGTAAATCTGTTAGCTTGGCATTAGCTACTCATTTTCGTTTAAAATATGTATGTGGTGATTTAAATGAAGATGAATCTGCCTATATGGAAAATGTGTCATATTGTAATGCAGTTGGAAGCCTAATGTATGCAATGATTAGCACTAGACCTGATATTGCATATGCTGTTAGTGTTGTGAGTAGATTCATGAGTAATCCTTCAAAAGATCACTGGAATGCTATGAAATGGATTCTGAGATATCTTAATGGCACTTCTGATTTCTGTTTGAATTTTACTGGTAATGAATCTAATGAATGTTCTGTGAAAGACTATTGTGATTCTGATTATGCAGCTGATTTAGACAAAAAGAGATCCGTAACAGGTATTGTTTTCATTGTTGGTGGAAATGTTGTTAGCTGGAAATCTAATCTTCAGCATGTAGTAGCTCTGTCTACTACTGAAGCTGAATATATGGCCCTGTCAGAAACTGTAAAAGAGACACTATGGTTGAAAGGAATAATATCTGAACTTGGTTTAGGAGATGGAATTCCACAGATTATGTGTGATTCTCAAAGTGCTATTCATTTATCTAAGAATAGTGCTTATCATGAAAGAACTAAACATATTGATATCAGACTACATTTTATTAGAGATGTTATTGCAGGTGATAAGGTGAAGGTGGAGAAAATATCTATTGTGTGCAATCTAGCTGATATTTTGACTAAAGCTATACATGTTAACAAATTTCAGGATGCTTTGAAATTGTTAAAAATTCAATAGCAGTGATTTCTTTATCTTATATCTGTTTTTTAATTGTTTTAGAAATTACTAATGCAATTTCTTGTTTTGTAGGTTCTGTTCTGGTTTCTTTGTGTATGTTTGTTTTGTTTTTCTAAGTCTTAGTGTCCTCTGTGTTGGCATTGAACTTGTAGTTCCTTGTCTGTCTTTACCTGTTTTCTGTATGTGCATGTCTTCTTGTGCTTCAAGGTGGAGTTTGTTGGGCCTGTATGTGTGAAGCCTAAAAGCCATACGTTTGCTTTCTTTATTGAAACGGTGAGTTTCACCTTTTAAACCTAGCATATATAAGGCTTTTATATTCACAAAGTGAGCAGCACATTCATTCAATTGGCTTTTACGTTTTTTCTTTCAAAACATCCGAGAAGTTTCCTATTCTCTCTTTTCATCTTGCATTTTCTCTCTGTAACCTAGCTCTGCTAGGGTTTGTCATTTACTGCACAAATCTTGAGCGTAGTGAGTGAAAAATTGAGTGATGATGATATAGGTTGTTCTGTGGTCTGTATTTTGCGTTCCTGTTGTTGTGGTATTGCAGGTGAAAGTCATCTCTCTCTCGGGTTTGATTCTATTGGTGTTCTTGAGGCTGTTCTCTATAAAGAACTGTGTGAGAGAAAGGTAGAAGGTTGAGTAATGTTTGTTCTTGACAATGATAAAGAGTAGTTCTCTTTTGTACCATGTAAATCTTGTTTTCTTGCTTACCTATGTATTTTAGGCTTTGTTCTTGTTGAAAGTTTAGCCTTGTAATTACTGAGGAATGCTGTTGGAATATTTCCTGTTACTATAGTGTTAATAAAAGAGTCTACAGGTTCTTTGCCATTGGATGTAGGTAACAGTGATTTTATCCTAGTTATTGAACCAAGTAAAATACTCTTGTGATTTTCTTTCTCTTTTATTTGCTTTTGCGGTTAATTTCAGTTTGATTGTGCACTTAAAACTCTAACAACCCAATTATGAAAATCGACAATCATTGACTCGATCGAGCATGGGATTAGTGATTGAGACAAGATTGAATAAGTGGGTCACTTACTGAACCATTTAACTCAATATATATATATATATATATATATATATATATATATATTAAAAAATTAAAATATATGTAATAAAAAATTGATTAATTCATAGTTTTATACTCCAAAATTAAATTTATTGTCATGATCAATCCATAAATATTATATAATTATTTATTATTATAAATTATTTTGTGGGTATTATCATTAAATAACTAAAGAAACTTTTAATTTTTAAAATTAAATACAAAAGTTATCGGATAAACATAAATAAATACGATAAAGATATATAAAATACATAAATATTACATAATATCATAATCAATATGATAATAAATAATTATTATATATTATTATCAAGATAAAAAATATATTATAAGAGCATATTATATGTCATTCAATAATTAACTATTAACAATTTAACATATTGTAGGAATTGGAAAAAAAAATCTCGATCGAGTTAAACTGGACCAAACCATATTTCAGATAATCGGATTTCATCAAATTCGACTAAGTCAAATGGAAACAAATCATATTCCTTGCATTTCTAATCATAAACCAATAATTGAACACCGAGTCCGGATTAAGTTTTAATAACTACGGCTGTACCTACACAATATAAGATTATAGCAATAGACTCATTTAAAATCGTCAAGTATCTACCCATATAATAGTCACTATCATTTGTCAAACTAATGAATGGATTAATGTTATCCCTATCTGAGGGCATAGGTGTTGTAAGGAAAACCTAATTGCTCAAGCCAAATGATACCAAACAGTGTTCAGTTTCACTATCACTATTACCCAACCAATGACATATTCCATCCATATACACTTGGGAACCTGCTTGGTCATCAGTATTACGAGGCATATAGATATCAAGTTTGAGATCTCAAACTATATATCTCACAAGGGGCGGAGAGACATATTCTTCCATGACTGAGGCACTGGCACATCAGATCGTCGAGGAAAAAATGATAAGTATGGAATCACCTTATAGTCATTTGTAGCATGATCATAACCAAATCCTTGATATGTAACCAAAGGATCGCAGTAAGGTGTTACAGACTCAGCATAACCAGGAGGAATGAGCTTGATTTTGGTAGCTAGATTCCACAATACAACTTTAGTCCATTGCATTAGACAAAAAGTGCCATTGATAGTACCCCAACCCAAGGGCAGAATGACACTTGTTTCTCCCTCACCGCTACATTCTTATTTTTTTTAATTATAAACTGTTACAATTCTTATTATTAATTTTAATTGTATTTTCACTTGATCTTATTCCTGTTTTATGAGTTCTTTTAGGTAATTTTTTTATCTTATTTTTTTATATAATTTAATTTGTTTATGAAAACTTCTTGACTTCAAGAATGCAAAAAGTGAAAAATTCAACTTTATACGTTTATTGTAAAATAAGCATATACTACTATTCTATTTAGTAGTCTTAATTAATGTAAATATTATATATCATTCATTTTTTATTAAGTATAATTGTTAAATATTGCTTATAATTTTTATTTATATTTATAAAAACAAATAATTCTATTATGGTATTTACAACTTATATATATATATATATATATATATATATATATTAATTAAGGCATTAAAAATTATTTTAAACAATGGTAATTAGATCTTTTTAAATAGCCTTTTAAAAGTAAAAGATTAAGGTAAGAACATAAACGTATTAGAGCATTTACAATGTATAATTGCTTAAATAAATTATTTATTTTAATTTTATGTGTCTTATAATTTTAAATAGATTTAAACACTATACACAAAAATTCACTCAAACACTAAGATTATTAAAACAAATGTTTAAATTAATTTTGTAGGTCCTAGAATATTTGAAAAATATACTTAACTTTGCTTAAATTTAGTTAAGAAAGCTTATATAAACAACTGCTCAAATGAAAAAAAAAACATTATTTATAAAATTAAACAGTTATATATATATATATATATATATATATATATATATATATATAATCCCACCTCAAGTTATATATAGATAGATATTGAGATTTGAGACAACTACCATGCGATGCAAATAGCAATGTTCAATTCTTTCATTACCGCGAAAATATACCTAAAGATTTCCTGTAAGAAAAACGTGTTTGGAAACGGCAAAGAATAAATTGTAACAAGTGTGGAACTAAAAAAGAAGCTAATGATAGTCCAGCAAATTAGAATTAGATTAGAGAAGGAACAACCAGTGTCCCAAAATACAAGACAACCAAAGAATCAAGCATCAAACAGGGAACTAAAACACGCTTTAGAACCCTACACTAGGAACATGACAAATTACCAACGGACCACACACACATCATGCTTGTTCTGTCTCTCTCTTCCTACAAACCAAGAACAGAAACAAACCCTCCCAAAACCCAAACCAACACCACCACATACTCCGTTCCCAGCAACCTTAACGACACATAGGACATTGAATCAATCCATTCTCATTACACTGGCCACACCTCAGAGTCTTCTTGCGATCCTCATCCAAAACCTTACAACTTCCATTACACTTCACGCACATCACAAACCTCACACCACCACACCCTTCACACTTCCCCAAAGCCTTGGGGGGAATCCCTTCAAAGAGAACCCCTAATTTTCCCTCTTCTTCCAACTTCACAACTTCCTCAGCACCCCCAACAAACCTTCCCTTCACGAACACAACCGGAACCTTAACTTGCTTGGTCCCCATCAGCTTCCGCAACTCCTCCTTAAACCTCGAATCCATTGACACGTCACGCTCCAGCACGTGCACGCAATAGGACTCGATAATGGACCTTACCTTGTTGCACTCCTCAAACGTCTTTCTGATTCCCCTTAGAGTGGTGGTGTAAATGACAACGCAATTTTCCCCTCCGGGGGGCAATTTTTCCTCAAATGTCTTAATGAAATTTTGTGAATCCAAAGATTTTCTGACTCTTCGGGTCTTGGGGGTGGCCCAAACCATTCTCTTGATCTGTTCTTCCTCTTCGGAGAGTTCCTTTTCGTAAGAGGCGAGAAGCTCTGGATCGAACAGAGGACTAGGACTCCTCCGTTTGGTGTCGCTCCGGAAACTGTTCCTTCGAGCACGAATCGGGGACCCTTTTAGAGGAGAACAAAAATTGGAGGGTTTGAGAATACCCTTTGGGCTAAAATTGTAATCCAAGCGTCTTACACCGGTATTGGGGTGAACTTGCACTTCAATTTTGTTCTCTTTCCCCGTGAACTTCCTGAGACTCTTGGGGGACCCGAATTGGTTGAGGAATTTGAAGGGGGTGGTTTTGGTTTTGGGTTTTGGGTCGGTGGAGATGAATCCGCGAAGGAAAGGTGTGGACTTGGGGCTTTTCATGGGGTTGTTTGAAATGGGCACTCCCTCTTCGAGATCCTCCATGAGTTCCCAAGCGTTGATAACTTCGGGTTCTTCGCGAATCCGAGGTGGAGATGTTTTGGATTCTTCGACGGTGAGTTGAAGTTGGTGCTGCTCCTTCTCCTTGTCCAACATGAGTGCTCCATATGTGGAAGAAGTGAGGGATACGACGTGGTTCACGTAACCGCCGCCATTGGTGAGAATGACTTCTTCTTGCTTAAGGTCTTTCTTGATGTGTTTTGAGGAGACGCAGCCCATGAGTGAGTGAGGTTCTCTCTCTCTATGTCTGATTGTTTTGTTAGTTTTAAGGTATTGGAGAAGACGAAAAGTTCAAGGCAACGGCTCTGGAAGTTTTCCCCTAGTCCCAACCGTTACTTGTCTGCAACGGGCCCCAACGGGCCCCAACGGGCCCCAACGGTCAAAAATTCGAATATTGGCCATTTCTATTTGCACTCTCCTCCTCTTCTACGCATTCTGTCTATTTTTTTTTTAAGAATATGATTTTCGAAAGAAATTTATTTTTGTGAGTAAATTTAACATATTTTGGAAATTAATTTTGATAAGATATTTCTAAGAATTTGTAGATTTCTCTAAAATTAATTTCTAGATGGGCTCTGCTAACTAGTGCATTGGTAATAAATTAATAAATAAAAAATTGTAGAAGATTGAATTGAGATTGCATTGAAAATCACATGGAGTACATTGTTAGACGACATCTCTATCGTTAGTTTTTAGAGTAAGTTATTGGGTGCAAGAACCATTCTTGACGTACCACTAGAGCAAAACATATATTCTCCACATTGTAAGAATACTTTTTTAATGTCTCACTTTAATTGATTTAAGAGGAAAAATTAAAAAGTCAGTACAAAAATCCAAATTGAAGAAAAAGAAAAGAGAGATCATACAATTCCAACCCATAATCAAAAATAAAATTTTCACAACATTTCATCCCAATAACAAATTTGAAAAAATTATAAATCAAGTGATAATTTTTTTTAAAATTGACAAATATGGAAGAACCACTCGCAAAAATCCAAATGTCCTTCACAATCGTGGTCGTGCACATAGCTCCTTTACCGTTGCTTGTCTGCGTGTGTGGATCTCATTTTTGGTCATCTGTTGTTGTCGTGGTTGTGAACAAATCTCCTCCACCTTCGTTTGTCATTGATGTGGCCTTCGGAGATGTGGATGACCACATGCAAGCTGTGAGAGATGCAGATCTCCTCCACCGCTGACACTGGAAAGAATGAGTGGAGGCGGTATGCGGAGTGGTTGAAGGGGAAAGGAAGAGAACAGAAAGTGAAAAGAATGGATTGAGGAAGGTCGAAGGGGGAGCCTTGAGTGGGTGGGGAAGGAGATGGAGCGTCCGTGTGAGCAAAAAAAATTGAACAATGAATGAAAAAATTTCACAAAAATCAATATATAAGCTCATATTCAATTTTATAAAAAAGTGTTAGAATATAAGTGTAAGGTGAAATCCTAAGTCGTGTAAGAGTGAAAAAGTAAAGACAAAATTCATAAACTTAAACTTAAAATTTTAGATTAATACGTAATGTCAAATTCATTTATACTATTGCTTATGATTCATTAATAAAAATCTACTTAGTATTCTTTCTTAGCTTTTCAACAACTAGTATCAGAATTCATGGTTCAACATAATTTTTGTTCAAAGGAGAAAGTATCATGTAAAAGATACTCATACTTGAGGAAAAGATGGTTGAAGTAAAAGTGTAAAATAAAAATATCGTGTAAGAATGAAAAAGTTAAATATTATATAAATAAAGATAAAATTCATAAATTTGATTTAAGATTTAATATCAGGTTAATTTATATGATTAGATTCAAATTTTTTTAATATATATTTAATGTTTGACTGCTTTTAAAAAAAAAGTTTTTAAATTTATTAAGTGCAATTCTTGAACCTATTTAATGCATTTTGAAAACTAATTTGTTGTGGAGAGCCTTGTTCGATCTCAAGAGATAAGGAAAGACTTTTTCCAATCGGCTCCCATTCTTCCTAGTTTGAGCTGTCAGCATAATAAATCCTATATTCAGTGGTCTCTTCCCCCTTTAGGCAGCTTACTAGTTAAACAGTGATCGAGCTGTTGTTAGAGCCAAGACGTATCTTGTGGTGGTATAATAAAAGGCCACTTTGGTGCCTTTGTGTGCTAGCTTTTTCCTACAAGTTGGGATCCTGCTCTTTGGTTAAAGCAAAACTTTGGGCAGTTTACCATGGTTTGAAAATTCTTCATGACAGAGGGATTCATGAAATTATCATAATGGAGTCTGAGTTTGCTCTTGCGGTTTAGTTTTAGAATAAAGGATGTGTTAGAGAGCACTCTTGCTACTCTTAGGCGAACCAAGTAGTGAACATGGCTGGTTAGGACCATTACGTCAGTTGCAATCATATTTTTCGGGAAGCAAACCAGATAGTGAATCCCCTAGCCAAGCGTGGATAAGGAATGGAAGAAGGTGATCATATCTTTGGGATGCCTCCTACTTGGATTCAACATATAGAATTGTTAGCATATACATATATATGTATATTGTTTCTTTCTTTCGTGATTTTTAGTTTGGGCTTTTAGCTTTTTGTTTTTCGATACTAAGGAGCTTTCGGCCTCCTTTATGTACCAAAAATAATTCTGTCTACATTTTCTTTTGACATGGACAATAATAACAAGTACTATTAATAATAGTATATGAAAATTACGTATAATTTTAAAAAGGATTTTAAAATATAGTTTAATACTTCTAACTTTAATTCATTTTGTAAGTTTGTTAGTATTTCTTTTAAGTACAGTCAATTCATGAAAAAGGTCAAAACTACTAATATTAAATTTGTTTACAAAATATTTAATTTCTTTTAATTCAAAGAAAAAATTCTAAATTAATTTTGTATTTTAAATTTTATTCAAATAAGTTCTGGATAAAAGAAAATAATTTGATTATATATATAATTAAAATAATTAAATCTGAAAAAGAATTAATTCTTAATTAAATGTGTGATATCATTATCATTTTTTATTGTTATCAAACCTTATTGTATTGAAAAGGAGGTTTCGGTAATAGCCCGTGTAACTCGCCCACATTGAGCACCCATTGGATTTGGAGCAAAATACGTGGGTCATTTGGTGGATGAGGATTGAATTTAAAAGGAAAAGGGTTATGATTGAGGTGCAAAAATTAGCAACAATTAGTCTAATTTGGACAATGAAAATACTACCATTAGTGAGTCATGATACAAGTTTTTTTTTTTTTTTTTAAATATAGACGGCTCTGGTTAACCCAAATTGACCCAACAGGAGGATTTGGAAGTCCCACCATAACTATTATGTTAAAAAGTTGTACAAAAAAGAATAGAGAAAAACTAAGATTAACAAGGAGAAATGGAACCTAATAAATTCTCTAATATAACAAAAACAAAATAAAATGAACTCCTGAGCTATCCAACTTAAAATACAAGAACACCACAAATCTAAAAAGCTGGCAATCTCCTATTCACATGATCCTAATTAATCCACCTTTTTTAGTTGCATGCTAGACGTATTTTTTTAATAAAAAAATTCACCTGATTTTATACGTTTCAGACATGTGTCCAAACACTCGCAAATGAGGTATATTCCTATTTAGGAGTTGATGCATTAATTTTTAATAAAACTAAAATACTCCTCTAAAAAGCAAAGCATTTCTCTTAGTATCAAATATTCTGTAAATGAAAACAACAATATTCAACAGGTAAAATTGTTTAAGATTTTTAATATTCAGTAGGCAAAGCAAAGCATTCTTTTTTTTTTTTTACAGAAATGCAATAATATTCAATAGGCCCGGATGCAATAAAGTCCCAACATAATAAAAACTATACAAATTAATCCAAAGATATTGCACTAAGAATTTTTTTTTTTCAAAAGATAAAATAAATCCTAAAATATAAACAATTTCAAAATGAAAAAAAAACCTTAATCATGAAATGAAAAATCTTAAATAATAACTAGTTGGTAGTTCAATCTACATGACCAGGCCTACCCTTCGGTATCTTTCATCTCATCCTACAGAGATCTACACCACATCAATACTATTTTGTTTTAAATATTAAGAAATTCAAATGTATTTACTTTAACTAATTTAACATTTATCATAAGCATATTTTGGTTTATATAAATAATAAGTTAATATAATAAAATATTAGACAAATTTAATTTAAAATATTTTTGCAAACAAAAAATAAAATTTGTAGGTCATGAATATTTTTGTTTTGTTAAATATGTTTCTATTTTATGTAAATCAGATATATTTTTTCTTTTCAATCCTAAAAATATATTTTTTCATATGTGATCTCTATTTTTATAAACGAGATACTAGGAAAAAAATGATTTTCTTAAAGAATAAGAATCACATCTAATACATTGAAAAAAAAAAGACGAAAACTATTTAATATTAATTACTAAAAGTAAACAAAATATTTAAAATAAGAGTATTTTTTTTCTAGAAGAGTGTAAACATATATTATGTTTGGCAGTGATCAGTGAAGAAAATGAATGAAAGGAAGTGAAAAGGTATGAAATGTAAAGAAGTAAGATAGACTGAAAAGTAAGACGATTCAATTATAATGAAATAAAGTGAAAAATAGAATAAATATTAGAATTCAAGTGATATGGTATGTAAAAAAAAAAATTAATGTGTTAACAAAAATACAATTTAAGCACTTTTTACAAAGTTTTCTTTTTAACACAACACACAAAAACAAATTGTTTTACCTAAGACATAATAAATGATATACCATAAGAGAACCCAAATCTTCAAGGAAAAAGAAAATGCACACCCAAAATAACAACAAAGTAAAAGATCAAATGCAAAATGAAACCATGAGCTACATATATTAACCACGAGGGTCATGAGCTCACCAGAGACTTTTTAAAAAGAACTTGCCACTACTGGAAATGTAGGCTTCTACGACGGCAATTTAAAGACGGTTATATCAAACCCGTCGTAGTAATATGCGCGGTGGCATTTTTGTAATAAATTACAACTTTTCAACGTCGGTTATATAATAACCGTAGTCGAATAAGTTAATCAAAGTCGGTTCAGAAATAAACCGTAGTCATTATGCTGCTAAACGAACACGGTCCACTAAAACCGTATTTGAAATTAAGGCTAAACAAACACGGTTCACTAAAACCGTAGTGGAAATGAATAAATTTGTATTTAAATTCCCAAATTAATTTATAATCCTCTTTTATCTTTGAATTCCCAAATTTATAACCCTAAAATCTCTTTCGCAGCACCGGTGTCATGGACGCCTCCGACGGCTCCGAATCTCTCCTCTCGCTCCACTCCTTCTTCCTCCCTCTCCTCCCCAAGCTCCCTTCCTCCTCCGCCGCCGCCGCTCCCTCCGCCGCCGACGACCAATCCGAGTTCATCTACCTCGCCTGGCTTCGTTCCAAGTTCGAGGAGTTCCTCAAGTCCGTCGTCGACGTCCTTGCCTCGCCGCAGGGAGATGAGACGCTCAAGGAACTCGTGCTGGACACGCTCATGGAGTTCGTAAAGGTCGCCAATGGCGGCGCCTTCCACTCTTCTCTGTACCACAAGCTTCTTCATAGCATTGTACGTTATGCCAATTTTGTATCAAATTGTCGTTGTCGTTGTTTCGATTTGATCTGGTTGATTTTGGATTGATGCTATCACGTTTACTCTACTAGTCCCTCTACGTTTTTGGTGGATTTATTGTCGAAGTATTTCAAGTATATCGATGTCAGGTATGGATATTATGCTTGCTACCTTTGTTTTTCTAATCATCAAGTTTTTAATGTGGCTCTTAAGTTCTTTGGTATTATCATGGTTTATGGCATATACTGTATTGTTTTGCTATTAGCCCTTTTTATGGAAGGCTGAGTTTATGTAGTAAGTGTTATGAGGATGAATATGTTAGTCTCTGTTTCAGTGACACGATTTTATGGAGGGAAAAGATGTCTCAGGTGAGTTCCTAGCCTAGCTTTGGTCTTGGTCTTCCAATTGTTAACGTGCAAAATTGCAAACAGGAGTTTTGTGTGTTGTTTTTTCAATTTCCAACTATTTGAGTATTCTCTGTTGGATAACTCATTTGCTTATCCTTGTCAGATGATAAAATTGCAAGTGCAGATGACACTAGTGAAAGTCAATTGAGCTCAAAGTTAGTAAGACCTATAAGAATGATAAAGGCGACCCTTCTTAATTCTTGATGCCTTAAAAACATGGATTACAATTTACATTTTGATAGAGATGTGGTTAGTGTAGTTGTCTTGGTGACAAATATTGAATTAATTTTTTTTTCATATACGTGGCTTTTTTAGTTTTTTATACCGGGCTTTTAACCCCTAGAATATTCATAGTTGCAACGAATTTGAGTTTCAGATTAATATTAAAATAAATAGTGCACTATCACTAGAGTAGTGTTATGTTTCTACTTTCTAGAGTAGCTTCGGCTTAATATTGAGAAAGCCATTTTTTTGTGGTGATAATGAATTTTCTGTTGTTTATTTTCCCTGGATCTTTATTGCTGCTATTAAAGAAATGGACCCCCTAGAGCTAGATCACGAGAAAGCTGTTGCATTATCATTATATAATCAGCCGATTGGCTCACAAGAATCAAATTTAGAATTGAGAACCTACGTTGACTTAAACCTTTGTAGGTGATGATAAAATTGCAAGTGCAGATGGCACCAGTGAAAGTCAATTGAGCTCAAAGTTAGTAAAAAAAGATAGGCATTACTTTGAAGCTACTTCTCTTGTTTTCTATTTTCTTTTGTCATAAACCATGCTTACAACATGCTATAGTTTTGCAGCTCAATTCAGTCTAGTGCAAATTTAAAGTTGTACTTTTCTGAATGCTTCCAGGGAGACTTAGTCCAAGTTATGAAACTAGGAAATGAATAATTTACTTTAAATAACCATAATGATTTAATTCTGTTGATAACTTGAAAATATACTCCTTTTCAGTTTGGAATTTGTCATCCACAACATGTATTACACTATATCACATGTTCCCTCACATCAAGGCTCAGATAATGTATCTGAATTGGAAATGTGGAGCAGCTCAGGTAATTGTTTGCTCATTTGCTTGCTAGGCATTTTGGTTTTTAAAAAACTATGTAACATAATGAAGATCAGAAGATCTTGACTTTGATCCTTTTGAGGTCTATACATAGTGTACCTGTATTTGTAATTTGGATTTTTTTGTCCATAGAAAGTGACCATAAGCAGCTTTCTGGAGATAAGGGTGCAGGTGATAAGCCACAGAAGTTCCAGAAGCCTAACAAAAATGTCAGTTATTATTCCATACTGTTTGCTAAGTTTAATGTTACTCCCAATTTTTATTTTTTCATTATTGAGGAACTCTTGCCCTCCAATTCCCTAGTAGTTTTCTTATCTTCATTTTAATGAATTTTTATATTGAAGGGCCTTCTCATTTAAAAACTCTTGTATTAGTTGTGCAAGCTTTCTTTTGTTTGGAGATGCTGAAATTTTTCTGAAATGTTTTGCAACCAGCAGTTCATATATATATCTGAACCTGAGTCAAATGAAAGTGATGCTGCTGACTTACTAGGGGGTTTTAAGCCTATGGATGCTCAGTCTGTGTATGTGTCCTAAAAAGGTATTTCTTCTTCTTATTATTATTATTATTTTAAATATTTAGTGTGAACTAGTTGCTAATGGCTCCAATGCTTTTCTGCCGTTCAGAATAATGATGGCTGCGATGCTTTTCTTCCTTCAGTAAATGAATAATTATTTAGAAGATCATGGACAATAGTTTTTGACCCAATAATGATGGCTGCGATGCTTTTTGAATAGATATTAATCGAAGTCGGTTTTGCATTCAACCGTGTTTGAATAGTTACTAATCAAAGTCGGTTCTTCACCCAACCGTGTTTGAATAGTTACTAATCAAAGTCGGTTGCCTATCAGAACCGTAGTAGAATAGTCCAATTTTTTTTTTTTTTTTTTTTTGCAAAACGATTAATCGAAGACGGTTCGTCCAACACAACCGTAGTGGAAATGACTTTTCAAAGTCGGTCTTATAACCGTAGTCAAAATAGCCATTTTTTCAACGACCCCCATATCTACGACGGTGGTATGACCGTCGTTGAAATGCCTCCAGAACCGTAGTAGATTGCTCTTTTTGTAGTAGTGTGCTAATTGTTCATTTCACCTTTTTTCATCTTTTTTTCTTCTTTTGCATAAAAAGGCTTTTAGATAAAACTTTGCCAAATTTAAAACTTTATACTCTCTTGTTAACAAAACAACTTTAATTCTTTTTATCTTTTTCATTCTCTTACACTTTCATATTTTATCCAATACGTCTATACCAAACACAATGTAAGTCGGGTCCTTACCGTGTGATTCCTGTTAGAAAAATGAATTTTCTATGTTATATATTATATTAATAATTGTATTATACTATTTAATATATATTAGGTAAATTAAAGTGATCAATTAAATATGTTTAAATAGATTTCTAAATAAATATGAGATAAATGAAAGAATACCAGTATTGAATTAATTAGGTATAATGAGATGTTACTTACCTAAAGAAAAACACTATAGTTTATAGTCTTTAATAAATTAAATCAAGTTTCAATTTTTTTTCTTTCACATCTAGAAAGAATTTCCTCAATAGGATGATTTAAATGAGAAAGACTAAAACTCATAAAAAATGCTAAAAATTAAAAAAATAAAGACAAATTAATGTTACAATAAAAATAAATATACTTTATTTATTTTAAATTTCTTAATAATTTAAAATAGTACTTCCTTTAAATTTTATTAAAGGATAATTTTTTTATTATAAAAATTCAAGAATTAATTTTCCTTCAATTCTCCTCTTCCTCAAACTAGAGGTGGATGTACAAAACTAAAGTTTAGTCCTCACTATGTGAATGTAAAATGAAGTCACATCTGCAAGACACGTGGCACCAATGATCTTTGGGTGCATTAGATTTACTTATCACTTGACTCTGAATGAGTAATAAATTCCACAAAGAGAAAAAATTAGTACCGAGTGTGATTGAGCGGTGCCGTCTAACCATTCAGAAGCAAGTGTCACAATTTTCTGTCGTTATCTTGTCACCCCTTCATCTTCAACCAGTGTATAAGCCATAGACCAAATTGAAGAGAGAATGTCGGAGCGTGTGGCCAAATGGTGAAGTGATATTTCCGTTTGAGTCCTTGAAATCCAACGTGAACAAATATAATATTTAATTCTTTTTTTTGTTTTTCATGATTCATGAGGATAGTTACAGATTGAAATAAAGCAAGGAGCCACAATGAACAACTAGGTCATGCTTTGCTGCCCAACTGCAAAACCCAACTTTGCATTCCCCTTGACAAAAAGCGTCGGGGATAATGACAAAAAATGCCGAAAAGCCTTCTTGAATTCTCCATTGATAATAGACGTATCAAACTGGAAATTCTTCTTTTTAAGTTTATTTTTTATATATAAAAAGTTAAGAGGACTCACCAAGGTCAGGTCACGTTCTAAAGTTTATTAAACACAGATATAAATTGTTTACTAATTAGGTCATCACATTAGAAAAAGAATTTGAACTCATATTCTACCAATTGCATTAATTTTTGTTGGGCTTTTAGGTTTAACGTTCATGCATGCGTTTTAATTGATCGATTAAAAAATATCGTGTCTTTTAAAATAATTATTATAAATTTAATAAATTTATTAATAGAAAATATCTTATGCGTCTTTTTTTAAATTATTATTATATAATTATGTTATTGAAATTTTAAAATTTTATTACTTTTTTCTTTATTTACACAATAATTATTGTGAGACAAAGGAAGGGTTGATATGAGAGTAATAGTTAAGAAAAAAGATTTTTTTTGTCATATAAAAAATTTATTTAGCACATGTTTTTTAAGACTTAGTGACAAGACTCTAAGTCTTTATCATAAATTCATTGCTTTTTTTCAGTTTTGCAAACTACTATTGCATTTTAAGGCTGCTTGTTTAAGAAAATAAAAATATATTTTTTATTAAAAAATTATAGTATTTAATGTTATTAATATATTAAATATCATATTTTTTAATAATTTTTTTTATAATTTTTAATTCTTAATCAAATTCTTTTGTCTTAACCTTCTAATTCATTATGAAAAAGAGATATTGAAAGTTTGATCAAGAAATAAGTAAAAAGTTTGATAAATAATTATTTTTTAAATGATTGAACTCGAATATTATTTGATTAATTCAACTTTAACTTTAAGACATTAATAATTTTTATTCAATTTAACTAGTGTCTTTTGGAAAATAATTAATAAAATTGATTTTTTTATTAATTCAACGTGTAGTCCTTGTCTTCATGATTCATGTTTAAACTTTGGGTTAATATATAAATTAATTAATTTAAATAAATATCTCTTTAATGTAGAGTGCATTCTTAAGACCATTCGAGGTAGGATTCAATCTTGTCAATACGGAAAACCATTTCCTGGAAGAAACCCTCTTGTCGGCCTGATAAAATGCAACACAGACGCAACTCTATTTAATTATATAAATCAATATATTAACAATGCTTTGGTGTTGGCATTATTCTCCTCGATAAATCATCTTTGAACACTGACAATCCAAAACCGAAGGAAGCAGAGACCTGGTACTTCTGCATGCCATACAATGAGTCAATGAACTTGGATCACAGAATGTTGTGTTTAGGCTTCATTGTAAACATGTTTTCTATCAAAGTGTAGAGTAGTTCACTTATACAAATGAATTGTATTGTTCAGTGTAGCTAGACGTCAAGATCTTTAGCTAGCAATCATGTTTAATTTTGAGATATTTTAAATTGTATTTGTTATTTTTTTATTCTGAATCAAATAATATAAATATGTTTTTCTAATAAAGAGTCTAAATATGAATACTTATACTTAAGTACCTCTCGGATAAAGATAAAGATAATAAATTTATTATCCACATATAAAATGAGTCTAAATATACGTATATTTTATATAAAAAAACAAATATAAATACAAATACTATAATATCCTACCATTCTAATAAATTTCATGGATTAAAAAAAAAACCTACCCGTTCTCATCCCCTTCGCAACGCAAAATCATTCCTTAATATATTTGTCCAGCTTTAGCCTGCAAATCAGAGGAGGTATATTGGCCTGTAGAGTATGATCCAAAATAATACATACGAATCCCTACGAAGGTCTTAAATGGATTTATTTACGGGTATTAATGATATTGAAAACAAGAAGTTAAGTCTATTCAAATAAAATACAGAATAGAGACAAAAAGACTTGATATGTGAAAAATTCACTATATATTTGGATAATTTTGAAAAAAATATATATGTTAGAGGATATTTATTCTCAAAAGTCAAAACCTTGTTAATATTTAGTGTAATGGGCACTAAAACTATCTTTACAAATTAACTTACAATTTTTTAGAAAAACTCGTCTCCGCCATTCATAAACGTTGGCAGAAGTATTTTTAACTCAAAATTAAATTCGAGAGATAGTTGAGAGTAATATTATATATATTTTTTACAATAATTTAAATCTTTACAATATTTTTATAAAAATATTAAATAAAAACATATTTAACATCAATAATAAAAATATTTACTAATTAATTTTTTTAATAAAAATGTTATGTTAAAATTTAAAATTATTCGATTCGATGTGTGAAACATTCACCAATAAGTGGTCCAACTCATCCGAGAATTATATAATCCACACAAGTTGCTTAATCTATTTACTTTTAAAATAGTTATGTTGCTTGCTTACTTTCTTACTGCTTGCTATCATCATGCCCCACAAATATACCATAATTAGATTTATCATCTTTTTTCTCCAGAAAAGATGTCGATGTAGTACTAGTACCATCATAGATATATATTCTAATGATCATTTTCTAGCCGGCTACTACAATAAATCCATAATCATTCTAAAGGAATTAAAGTGGGGCACTAATAAGCTAGATTAAGAAGAAGAAAAAAAGGTGCATGCATCATGCCTACGTAACTGATTACACTATATTCAGTATCTAAATAAATAAAATCAATATCGTAAAAAGTATATGTATGCATGGTTGAGCACCTTAGGATGCCAGATATTATTTTGTGTGTCACCTAGCTAGAACATCTTTTTATCAAAAAAGGATAGATTCATATCTCCTCAATGCTTGAAGTGGTACAGCTGCATATGCTGGCATTGAGCAATGGGGAAGTGGTTTATCTTTATCCGGCTAAGACCAGTGGTAGTTTGCCAAGTATAAACATAAACAAATTCCCAGAACTAATTTTGAAGATATTTTCATCAGAAACATAAATATCTTGATCTGCTTTCAACCAAAGCATCTTTCACTTTACACTTTATTTGCAAAGCATATAAGATGTTTTCCTAAAATAAAGAAAAGCATAAGATTTTTCTGTGAACTTCAATGATCTAATAAGGAACATCTCACACTTTAATTAAAGTACAATACTGTAGATCACGAACACATGTTTGTAGTAAAGCAAGTGTCATAGTTCAAGTGTAATCTCATTCTATTAGATTTTTTCACATGAAGCAGTGTCGAGTCTTATGCCAAATGTGTAGCTAGCTAGATTCTTTTCACAACTGTCTAGTCACACTCATAACTTATCATTTGCTGCATAAAACTTTTTGTTGTAACTCAAAACAAAAATGTTAATATAAGTCTTTAATTTTGATTTTATGTATTTTAAATAGTAAATTTTTATTAGGATTCAGTAAATAAAAAAAATCAAAATTTTACCTTAAATTTTAACTTTGTGAAGCTTTTTTTTATTCATTTGTTTTCAAGTAAAGTTTAAGATTGTAAGACGATAATTAAAAATATAATTAATTTTTTAAAACATGTTATCTGATTTCTATTATATCCTTTACTTATCTTATTAATTAATTAATTTCTCTTACATTTATTATTAAGTATTTTTTATCTTTATTTAATTTCATGATAAATATGTTAAATAATTAAAAATTAGATAAGCATAAGCATATAATTGATAAATTAATAATTACTATTACCATAAACTCCTAAAATAACAGATAAACTGAAACATTTTGTTTTTACAAAAATTAACATTTGTCCTTTGCTTGGTTAGGTAAAAGTAGAGTGAAAGGAAAAATAGAAAATAAATGAGAGAAGAGATATAAGTATTAAATTTTAACCATTTGTTTGAATGGAAAAATAGACAAGAGATAATTTATTTATATTAGATTAAAAATATCCCAAATTAGCATGAAATGAAAAGAGGGGGAATGATCTCTCTCTCTTTTTTTATCACGATTATTAAAATTTTATTACGGAAAGATTATTATTCATTTTAGATTCTTAAGAATAATACTATTTATATAATATTTTTATTCAAATTTATCTTACAATATTATTAGTTCTAATCTTTCTTCATTAAATTATTTATCTTATTGCACAATTCTATTTCTTCTTTTTATTGAGAAGAACCATTCTCTTTCTCCAATTATATAAATAATATACAAATTGTACAACTAGTATTTCTCTATCCTTAAATTTATCTCTAACTAAGATATATTATTAGGTTATCTTGAATTATAATTATTTATGTTTTCGACTAATCTTTATATAACATGTATTTAAATTTTGAAATTTTCTAAAAAAAATAATAATACTTCAATGTCACCTTCATAATTTCTCCTCTAAGAGGATCTTGTCTATGATCATCAGCAAAAGATGAGTTAATGGAAGATAAGTTTCCTGCTAATGATGTTAAAGTAACTTGTAAGGAAGCCATTGCCTTTTCTCCGCTTCTGTAATGTTTATTCCATTGATTTTTCAATTGAATAGTCCTATTTCCTACCTCCACTAACACACAACAGCCCCCCAGAAGTTTCATATTTCCAAAGCATGCGTGTTGACAGCATCAGACTGCACTAAGTACGTACCTTCGATCGTGTAAGTATGTAATTGCCCAATCTCCACTAATAGGTTTGCTTCGTATTTTAATTTAAGGCCTTTGATTATGTTTTTTTTAAGAGTATTTTTAATTAAAAATATCTTAAAAAATTTATCTCTCTCTCTCTCTCTCTCTCTCTCTCTCTATATATATATATATATATATATATATATATAAACAGTATATACTTTCTCAAACTTTTACTTTTTCTCTTCATCTTAGATTTTCTTTCATTTTTATTTGAATGCTCTTATCTCATGAAATGCTCAGGGCATCATATATCTAGTATATATTTTTAATATCAAATCAACAATTTAACAAGTTGTAACTAAATATAAAAAATCAACTTCAAAATTCAAATATATGTATTTTATCTTCCAAATTTTAATACGTTTATGCATATCATACATGCTTTTATATTTTTGACATCAAGTGAATGACTTAATAAGCTATAGCGGTTTTCAAAATTCTAATACGGTCATATTCTCCTTACATGTATATAATAACCTTCTCTCTCTATATAAATTAAAATAATTATCTTAAACAAAATCATTTTTAGTTGTCATTTATCAACGACAGTGTTTTTAGCTACGTTTATTTGATGAAAGTGTTTTTTAAATATTTTTCTTATTGTTTTTTATCTCTTTCAACCTATGTTTTTCAATATCTTTAGTTTTAACTTAATTTTAATATTCTTAAATAATATCAATAATTAAAAATAACATTGTATCATCATAATATATTTTATCTATCGTAAATCTATGATATAGCTTATATGCTTAAAAATATTTATTTAATACAAATTTTAATTATAATATAAATTATATATTTAAAAGTATTTATTTATATAAATTTTAGTTATATAAAACAAACATTTTTTCGTAATGCATGGGTTAAAATACCAGGAGCTTATACTAATAATCATGTAAGTGTTTTTAAAAATACTTTGAAAAAAATATTAACATTTTTTAAAAGTAATTTCTGAACCCAAAAAAATATTATATTGTATATATATTATTTATTTATTGTAAACAAAGGCCTTAGTGTACTTTAAAAACTATAATTTTAGAGCTCCCACCCAACACCGAAGCTTCAAATCAGGTTCTTTGAATTGATCATGTCTGGTCTGCGCCGATATTGCTGCTTTGCTCTCAATTCCCATACTTCGAATAAATCAAATCTCAACCTTTAGCGTCACATTTGCAGCCTAGCCAACTACACCGTGTTAAAGCTTGGCAATGACTAATTTCGTTCAATTTTTTCTTAACTGGACCACCACTACCCTAAAATGACACAAGACCAAACTATGTTATATGATGCGATGGGTCGAGATAACGACGCTAATGTAATGAATATATCCCAAGTTGTCTTAGATTCCTATACCAAATGTTTCCAAACAAAGCAAATAAAAACTAAAAAACAACATTTCTATAGGAACTGGTTGCTATTTTTAAACGTGCATTAAGCATTATACACCACACGCAAGAGGAGCTGTTATCATCACAAGAGGGTATAGTCTTTATATATTTGAATATCATTTTTGAAATGAGGATCGATTTTATGTTAAGACAGATCAATCATAACATTGATCAGCTTTTGCATTTATATATTTAAAGCTATGAATTAATTGCGTATGGACCATTTGATGTAATTAACTAATCGTTACCGGTTGTTAGCTTTAATTTCCCCTACTATATATACTAGGATGACTCATAATTAGATTAAAATAAAATTAATCAAACTTATTGGAAAATGCAGAACTATTAATACCATAATAATGTTTTACTTTATCAATGCTTGGTGTTTCAAGACTAAGCAACCTGAAGTTTCTTAAGCTTAGAATTCAAGTCTTGTGAATTGATAAAAACAAATACTGATAGAGTTTTATTTCTTTAAATGAGTTCACCTAACCTAATTAATTGAAGCTCATATGTCACTTCTAAACACTCATCTGTTTAGAGAAACTGTATTAATCTTGCATTTTCGAAATGCTCCTAGCTTTAACAACTGCAGCATGAGAAAGTTAGCTCCATATAGTTGTATACATTCGATGATAATTATCCCTTCTACGTAACTACATGTTTGCTGGTTGTGACATAAGCATCTACATCTCTTTTAGCAAAATAAACAACATGCTCATTATTCCTGTGGTACAAAACAGAGGAGGAAACATTGCAGCATGCTTCAAAGTTTCAACACTGTTGCCGACTTTAATGAGCATGTTTTGATTTGATGTAACGGTAGATGATGGCAGAGGAACAAATAGTCTGTGTGGCACAGGATTTAGTCAACACAACAAAATCCATAGTGCACAAGTGGTCAACCACTTGAGCTTTTGAGGGTCCCACCGCATCCAACATGCTCAAGTGCAGCAAAGCCGGTCACAACCCACGCGTTTTTTATTTTCTCTTTTTTACACTATGTATTTTTTTTTGTCAGAAACAATTTTGTTTGAATGAAATTATAATATCTTAAGTACCAAAACTCATATTTTTAATATTTAATATGATTGTAAATTAAAAATTATTAATTAAACAAAAATAATCTCATACTAGTTGATTTAGACTCTTTATAACAATAAGCCACTGGCTACATAATCCAATCCAACTTCCTAAAAAGACAAAAAAGCTAAAGGTATTTTCGTAATATATGTAACAGCATGAGGGCATTTCCCACAACCCATTTGGTTTAAATATTGCACGGTTCATAGCTCGTTTTCTTGCATTCACAAAACCAAATTGCTTTGCGCTACTACTAAACTACCATCTTGCTTTCCAAGCAATCACTAAAGTAAAAGCCAGCCATGGGGAACTGCTTGGTGCTGCAAGAGAACGTTGTGAAGATCGTGAAAACGGATGGGAAAGTTCTTGAATACAAAACACCCATCAAAGTGGAAGAGGTTCTGATACAATTTTCTGGCCATGCAGTGTCTGAATCGCTCACAGTGCTGCGGTATCTTGAGCCACACACGAAGTTGCTTAGAGGGCAGTTATATTACCTAGTGCCTCTGCCACCATCACCAAAAACCAACAAGAAGGTGAGGTTTGCGGAACCAGAAGTCCAAGATGTACATAAAAGTAACGTGGTTAGGATTAAGGTGGTTATTAGTAAGCAAGAGCTGCAGAACATGCTGCAGAATGGAGGGTTTTCGGTTAGTAAGATGTTGTCTCTAGTTCATGAGGAGAAGGGTACTGAAGATTTGTCTCAAAAGAGTGAGGATGTTTCTCAAGGGTGGAAACCAGCGTTGGAAAGCATACCTGAAGTAAAGTAGCTATAAATTTTAAGTTTCAATACACTTTCTCTGTCCTTGCTTATAATTTTTCCTTTTTCTAGCTTGCTTTATCAGTGTAACAAGAGATATAAATTAGAGAAAGAGAAACAAAACTTTAGACTTCACTTTTGGCATCTTTTGCTCGAGGCTAACTTTTGACATCTAACCAAAAAAAGTCACCAAGTAATTCAGAACATTAAAAATGTGTGTGAGAGAGAGAAAATACATAGTCTAGCATCGTTGCTATCTAAAGGAGAATCGATCGTATAACGTTTAATTGATATTGATATTAGCAACAAATGAAAGATACGATCAATGAAGAAACAGAGATAGATAAGGGTCCATATTAGTTAATCATAATCCTCTCTGTTGTTTATTTGTCTAAATATAATTCATGTGGCCAAGGGGGTTACCTACAATTGCATGCAGCAAAAATAGTAATGCAGACGTTATATGTGACTATGAGATAGTAAAATGACCGCAAAAGGTTGAGGCTTAACTCAGCTGGTAAGATCCCATAATAACTGAGATTCTAATTATAACGATTATAATAATAATAAATTATTGAAATAATTTAATTTTGTCCCAAAACAAACCCTAAGTGGTTTCCTTATTGTGAGTAGGCTTCTGTTAGCAACTTTAAGTCTTACGGGCTTGTGAACTACTATAGCTTTAAAATAAGATGAATAATCTCGCATCTTTGTAATTTGAAAAAGAATTTAACAGCTCAAGTGAAGCCTCAACCCCACCTTAGTTGTTCATTTTTTAAAGTAAGGTTATCTTCAGTTTGGGATCTCCATTTTAAATGAGATTCTTACATAAATATTTTTTAAATAGGTCCTATAGGGTCATTTACATGAAGCAAAATGAATGTTTGCGTTTAACTATAGATCGCTTTATTGTTGCCTTTTTTCCGTTGTCTATAATATTCTCACTCTTCTGTAAAAAAAATAAAAAAAAATAATACGCTCCCTCTTGGTGATTAATCTCATGATATGGTCAAGCGTTTAAATAAAACCGTTCCGGCTAATGATATGAGCACTTAAATCTTTTTAGCTGATAAAAAAAATGCTTGATAAATATTAATTAAAATTTAATAATTTTGCTTTTTACATATTGCATTCATATAAATAATATATTATTAATTCGTTAGAAATCACTCTTATTTTTTTGTTAGTTATTACCACCCAACCTACAAGGTAAAGTTTGCAGTCACACGAATTTTTCAAATGCTAATATACAACTCCCAAGAAAATGAATAAATAATGGAGAAAATATGATTGTGTTTTCCATTCACACTGGAGTTTATGGCGAAAACATGATTATAATGGGGTTGCTATACTGCTCTCGTGGTTATTGTATTGGATCAATTTCCCATTATTGCCAGTAATTCATAGTCCATACATAATATGATGAGACGGGTCAAATACTGATAAAGCGTCTATATTCGTTGAAAGTGTAAGATCTCTCATTTCTAGCAAAGGCATGTTATTTTTTATTTTTAATCTCTACCACTTAGATCTGCAAGCTTATTTGAAACCATCAGAACAATACAACATTAATTAAATTTCCTACTAATGTAGCACCCTAATCTATCTCAACCTTTTATTAGGTATGGGATGATGGGTGTTCAATTGAAAGGTTTAGATTCGATACCGATAAGCTAACAGAAGTTAGGACACAGAACCACGTTCTAAAAGGTAGGATAAATTTAGCATTTTAAATTGCTTTTGTGAATAAGCGTGGCTCAATTGAGTTACTATTTGGGTAGACTTTATTTGCAGTGCAGTTGTTCAAATCCCATTGAAATCACTATCTTGTTAAAGTCATCCTATTAGACCATTGAGGAAGAAATAATTACCTACTCAAAAAGGTAGTAGAACTCATAGGACGAATAAAAGTGTTTTATACGTTGGAAGTGACAAGGCACAAAAGACCATAATAAAAAACAGGAAGAGGAAATCAAAAACGAAAAGGAAAAAGCGGGGAAGGTTAACGAACAATCGATTTTGACATAATCCAACTTACTTGGGGAGGGGGGAGGACAAAAGATAAAATGTTTTAAGTCCAAGTAAACTAATAAAACTTGCATGCTTGTAGTCTGGACTGTTCCTTTTTCAAGTGTACTTATTTTTTGAATAAATAAATTTAAATATTTTTTTGTAAGATCTACATAATAACCATGCTAGGCTGCTGAAATTACAAATCATCAATTCTTAATTAGAAAAAGTATTATCGTTAAAAACAAAAATCAGCAATAATTGCTACTGTGATAACATTTGTTAACTAGATACATTAACACCAACCCTCCCGAACTGATATAGGACGCATGAGGTGAGAAATATATCCTGAAATCGAGGAAAGTTCACACAATAATTCTATTTAAGTTTTCATTATCTTATATTCTACCTTCATAAAAGCGACAAAAATGGAGTATAAATCTTCTCTCAATATAATATCCACAAACTAATAGGACTCTATGGGAACTATTAAAGTTTAGAAGTATCAAATCTTAATTATAGCACACAATTGTCAGGCGTATGACACGTGGCCTTGTGTAAACTGCCATTCCTTATAATGATGTATTTCACACTCTTTTCCTATTAGTTATTTATTGGTTTCTCTAGTTTTCCTGCGTCCTTTGGGTGTAAGACTGGTACCTTTCAGGTACGGAACAATATGGTTTTAGTCCTCTTCACTAGTAGCATCTTCAGGGCTCAAACCTTTATCCCTCCCTAGGAGCATACATTGCTTACCACTATCTATGCCTAACCCCTAGTAGGTATCTTTCCATATTAGTTATTAACAGCATAATAAACTTTTGGTTTCCAGATATATATATTTGCTGTAGAAAGATCCAAATCAAGTATGTAGAAGCATAAATGTCAACATACCCATCTTTTATATCACAAGTGGACACAAAGTTTGTCATTGCCCACCACATATATTTCCACTCTGTTTTAACATCCTCAAAACAGAACCAGAATAAAATAAGAAAATTGACATGTTGAGTTACATTATACACCTACTTTATATATAGCTAAGTATCGGATGGAATTCGTTTGTTTTCGGAATTCTCTTCGATTTAGTAGAAACACTGTCTCTCTTCAGCATTCTAAATGACATGTATTATGAAGCAATAAAATCAAAAAGTTCTTGATAATTTATTGAGTAATAAACTATTTAATCCTATGTAGACTGATCTAACATTTTGTGTGCAAGGGCATTAAGGAACAGTTCTTGACAATTTAAACATGACATAATGTTTCTCTACATTGTGAGTGTGTGTGTGATAGAGCTATATTTTTTATGTTTTCACCACATTTTAAGGAACATCAATGCCCAAAAAGGATCAAGAAAAATTAAGGGAATAGATGAACAAGAAGGAGAATTATATATTTCAAATCGTAAAACATGCCCCTCTTAATATATGAGAAGTACAACAAGGACCAAATTCAATGAAGAATAAACCTCCATTTGACACAAGTTCAGAAGCACAGTAATGACAAAAGCACAGGTCTTCTAGTTCCTGCTATTCATAAGTACCTTCTCTGAAAAATTTCATATGTAATTTCTGTATTATGTAACATATTTACAATGCAAAACATACATTAATTGGTAGATCCTCCTTCATTGACTGTAAACTTGCCAGGCTCATTAATATATATATATATATATATAATGATTTTAAAAGACATGCATTAATATTGAGTACAAAAGATCTTGTAATGCAATCCGAGTAATGATATTGAACAGGTTAACTTTTACAGCTTGCAATAACAAAGATGGAAATTCAGAAGTACCCAAAGATTGTAAACTGGCTAATATTATTCCTATTTATTTTTCCATTCCACCTCCAATGCAATTTCATTACGGCGTTGAAATGGAAGAGTAAATGGTGGATTATTCTGCAAGAAAATAAAAGAGTAAGTGACATTTGAAGAAGAAAGGGATCAACGGGAATACCTTCCTTTAACCCCAAGATTGCATGAAGATTCTAACCTGTGCAACTTCTACTGAAGTTCCCTCTTTAATTTCAAATTAACTGTCACTTTTTAATGCATCTCGTAGTTTCAATTCGCGCTGCTTAATTTCTTCATCATTCACAAAGGAAAGAAAATTATTTATTTGACCTTTTTTTATGCTTTAGATTCTCGTGAGTTTCTGGCCTAGCTTTAAAATCGTCAATATGTGTAGTTCAAATTGTGTTGTGTTATGTCACTTCATTGTTTGATTTGTAATGGTATTGGGATGTCAGATTTGACTCTTCTAGTGTGTTCTAAAGATAAATTGTCGAGTTATAATTGTTGATTGAAAAATTAACAGTTAAAATTATGATAAGATACAAGAACATATATAAGTATATAACAAACAACAAAACTGTTTGTATTATTCTGTTAGTTTTTAAATCAATGGATGTAAGTTATAACTTTGTACTTTATTTTTTAAAGTACACATTTTATTTTAGAGGAGACAAATACTGTAAAAGCAGCTGCTTAAGCTCATTTCTTGTTTCCATCAATGCAGCCTCCATAGTCCAGGCTGCCCTCTTTGGTTGCATTAGATGTGGCCCAGGTGAAAATAAAGCTCGATTCTGCAATCTCCTCGATGAGATTTCTGCCAATAGAGCAAAGATGTTTCTTCACGAAGTTTGGATTCCATTCCATGAACTGCCATAATGCTGTGGAATCAATGTAGTACTAGAAGTTCGTTTGTTAAGATGCAGTAGCTTCAGTTTGTACTTTGTAATGTGTAGTTTTATCAGGGACTTACAAATGGATTAGGAGAGCCCCCCTCCAAAAAGAGATTCATTGTTATAGGCAAAAAGATTTACCAATATATGTATAAGTTTTACTGAAAAAGCTAGCTTGCACTGTAAGCACTAACTTGCTTGTATTTAAAGGAACAGAAGAAAAAAAAAATTGTTAGTTATGATGATTGAGAATCACCAACGGCTTTGAAAAGTTTCTTCAGCGCTCTGAACTAGAAGTGGATGAGCATTGTGCATCAATTGTTTTTTGCTGATGAATTTCAATCATTATCTGTTTCTGCAGGATATATTGATGGACTTTGAGCACGAATGTGATTTCGTTGTATCTTTGCATCTATATGATTGTAGATGATAAGCATGTAATAATATGAATTTCTAACCACATACTTAAATTTGCAGATTATATTAAACAAATAGATCTCCAGATATAGTTAGTGTAATCTATTTTTTTGACAGCTCATTTTTGGTGTAGACAACACCATTTACATGAGACCGAGTCACAAATATTTCCGTCATGAGAAAAAATAGTAATATATTTTAACACAGTTTTTTAATACACTTTTTATTATTTATTAAAAATTATAAGTAAAAACATAGCATTAAATAAGTAATGAAATTTTAAATAAATTTTTAACAAATATTGAAAAATGCAGCAATAGCATTTCTCTTGCAACCTACTACAGGAGAAACACCTTTCAGTGATTTTTTTCTTTTCATACACAAAATGAAACATGTATCAACCTGAATAAGCTTTGCTTTCATGGACTATCGTGTAGTTGGAAGTACATATGATTTTTCTTTTTCAAAAAGGGCCAAAATAAATTACTCCAACAAGAAACTACTCAAAAGTCAAATCGCATGCCAAAAGCTGGAAAATGAAAGTAAAACGAACGAACTCATAGATGGATCATATTGACGTTAGGAAAATATTCATAAGCAATAGGAAATGGTGTAAGAGAAACTAATGCTCAAGCAAAATACATAGCCATCTGAACAGATTTCTGCTGGAAGCCGCATTTCTCGTAGAACGCCTTGTTCTCGACGCTGCAATCAAGAATCACCTTGTAGCATCCCATTGAACGCGCATGGTCCGTCAGGAACTTGATGATTCTCTTTCCCAAATGCTTCCCGCGAATGCAAGAATCCACAACAACATCCTCAATATGCCCAACTTTGCCGCAATTTCTCAAAAACTTCTTCTCAATAAACACGCTCCCCGTCGCAATGATCTTTCCGGAAGCCTCGTCTTCGATCACGACGATGACGTGGTCATCGCCGAGAACATCCAGGTCTCGAAATCGATCCTCGAATTCCTTGTCGGAGACGGAATCGCAAACGCTGAGTTGTTGCAGTAACTCGATGAAGCCTTTGCCCTTGTCCGAGATCTCCAATTTCCGGACTCTGTACTTTTGTTGCTCCTCACTGTTTTCCATCTTCTCCTCTGCAATCAGAGAATAAAAACTGAAACAAATTGTAATCAAACAGAGATTCATTGATGCAGAGATATTTCATGTTCTTACGCTTTGCTTTGATTCCAATATTCGAACAATCTCTCTGCTTACCGCTGCGAGCGAAACAGCTATTTCACTTCACTCCTCATTCCTCAAATTTTTATTTTTATTTTGGAGCGGTTGGTAAATTGTGAACCGTTGGTCCTGATTTGATCACGTGGCAGAATCTAAACCGTGTGTCTGTAAGAAAAACGAAGGGAAGGACAACACGAATGGTTGTTCAGAGATAGATGCAGAGGTCGCTAATTCGACGCCTGGTGCCGCCATTGGCAGCGCGATTGAGGCTTAGCAGCAATTCTTCGCTTTCTTCTTCTTCTGTTGTTCACCATGTCACTTCTTCTTCTTCTGATTCTGACATGGAGCCCCTTCACATGACTGAAAACTGTGTTCGAGTTTGTTAACTTCCGTTTGTGATTGTCTTGGTTTCAGATTCTTCGCACCTTTTCTCATTAATTTAAAATAAAAATAATAATAAGAAGCAGAAGAAGAAGAGTGTTAGCAAAATCCTCACTAACACTTAAGCCTTTATAAGAGTTAGTTGTTGTCAACTTCTACAAGTTATTTATGCTAATGATTATTGCTGATTATAATTAGAGAAAAACCTCAGCCTTATTCTTGTTCAGATTGGAAACAGATGTTAATATCCCTGTTATATCTTTTAAAATTTTAGAAATTAAAAAAATTCGAAATAAATTAGAAGTTTTTCATATAATTTTCCAAGATGAACCTGCTCTAAATATTTTAAATAGAGGTGACTCATTTTGTGATCATCCAAGCAATGTCTTTAGATATTCGTCTTTTCATATAAAAATTATAAAAATACTATTTGGAGGATTTTATAGTGCTGTACACATTTTAAGAGCGTATTATGCTCTAATATTTTTGCTAAACTACAAAGTAACATATTGCAACTTCTGCTAGGGACAAATGTTTTACCACTGCCAGTAGAGATGTGCCTAGAAAATATGATCAACATTAAAATAAACTAATAGCTGGGAGGAGTAACAGTAGCACTACACCTTAAACCAAGGCCACATGTTGGTTTTGTAATTTGTTAACACTTAAATACTTAACAACTTGGAGTTTGATGTGCCTCCTACAATGTAGAGCCCCATAGAAATTTCCAATTTAAGGAACATCACCCAGGAACTTTGATTTCGTTATTTGTTTTTGTTATTAAGTATCCTGTGTAATCACAAACGGGCATAACCAGCCGTGATCCAATAATTTGGGATTTAGCAGAAATGCTTCTCTTACATAATCCCACAACTATGTGTTGTCTTTCTATGTTTCATGGCATCCTTTTTGTTAAAGAAAGAGGTCTGGCCTCTGTGTGCAGCTTAAACCAAGTGCAGAGCCCTTAGATTCTATGAATGTGTACAGAAAAGTGTTTATGTGACTGAATACATTTGGTGCAAATCTAATGGTATTGAAATGGGTGCAACTACTCTAGGGACGAGATTGAATAGCATTCTTAAGGCATGTAACAGAGTATAAATTTAATTACAGTTAGTTTCTGTTTTCATTTGCAGGTGACCGAAAACCCCAGTGCAGTTGGGGGGCTGCAGTTGTCAAATTTCTTTCATGGTGAAACAATAATTAGTTATCTTGCTAGCTTCTTCCGACCCTCCACCCCTGCTTACACAAACCAGTCCTTTAGAACTAGATTGCATCGTGGAAACATGATTTTTATACCACAGAAGACGATAGATTGAACTGAAGATAAAATGTATTGCTTGTATTGTGATATTAATGTAAGATGAATTGTACTGGTATTAAATTATCGGGCCCTTTTATCTAGTCTGATTTATTAACTTGGAGCTTGTTACCTCAGATTTAAAATAAGACATGCAAATGATATTTACAATGTGCAGCAATAACTGGTTCCTTGTTTGATGCCATGTAATAATGGTGATGAGTTGGGCAGATTCGTTCCGTAAACCAGAAAGACTTGGCAAGTACAGTTTTGATGATATAGAACATAATTTTAGCAGCGAATAAAAATCTCTTTTAAGAAATTGGACGTAATTTCATATTAAGTTGATGAATAAGAAGATAAACTCACGGCGTTAATCCATTTATTTGTCGTTTAACTTGAAGCATTTGATAATAAATTATATTTTAATAGAATAGTGCTATTGTGCTAAGAAGACACTCATTTGGTAAATTTCTTATCAGTCTCAATAAAAAAACTAAGATACACTTGTGAAATCCCATATAATTCACCCAACATATCTTTTCTAGAATTTAACTTATGAGCATAGCTGGCAATATGTATCAAACGAACTGTGACGGGTTAAAGGGGTGTCGTCATTAGCAGATACACTATAGTTGGTTCTACGAAAGTCGAGATCGTAAGTCTACCAAATTGAAGCTATGTTCAACTCGGTTTTTTTACCTTAGTTTCCAGGTTTAGCGTCCAATAAATAACATTAAATGAGTATAAGTGGTGGCTACTCGGTATGAACATTGCAAAGCAATTCATTAAGCCACCCACGTGTCCTATCAAACGTTAATAGCAAAGCAAGCACACCAAATAAAAACCAAATGAACAAGGTACTGGTAATTTTTTTTAAGTCATCAAAATTGAAGTCAAAAGAATATGAAAAAAAGTCAAAGAAAAGGCATCGACAGTCACCAATAATGTGTCGCTTACATGTCCATAACATAAGAGGCTTCGCCCATGACTATATCTAAATGGAAGATATATATGAATTTAAAATACGCGGATTGCGCCCCCCATAGTACTCTTCAGGTATAAGCACCTCACCTGTTTACATGCAAACAAAAACAGAATCAGACATACATATTAATAGCTAAAAATGATAATTAACCAAAACAACCAAAATGTTTTGCGAAAATAGGTCAAGGTTTCAAGAAGATTCTTTACAACCACAAGAATCATATCGGTCATTCCAGCAGTTAGAGCCTAGGGGCTCAATTAAATTGTTACTTCATTCTTTCTGTGAATTTTTGTCAAACAGATGGACCTTTTTAAAGAAACTATTATCACAAAAAAAAGGTTTAACCTACTACTGTAATTTGGCAGAACTTTCACTAAATTAGCAGTAATAGAACACTTTTAAATATGTTCATGTTAGTTATAGATAGCACAAGTTGAACATGCTGTGATAAATACAAACCACCACACCATGATTCATTGTCTTACATTTATGGTCTGCTTATGCTGAGTGAATGGAAAATAGGTAAAAGTAGACCAAATTCAATGTATTTTAATGGGATAATTTGGAATCTTAAGACTTTAGTACCCAAATATTTAAAATTGTAATACAAGGACTTCAAACTTACGTTTTGCCAGTTTTTCTTCAATAATGAAACAAGGAAATTGACACTGAGTTGTACATTCTGGAATATCTGTTTCTCCTCCATTGTGCAATTTCCAACGGCAACACCCATACAAAGAACTTTCTTAAGTTGAAACTTCACCATTGCCTTTGTTTCATTAACTTTTGACTCCAAGGATTCCTGATGAGTCACTAATGTTGGAAATTTACCTGCATTCATGCGCTCATACAGTCAAATAACAGATAAACAACAGGGTGTCAATCAAAAAGTACAAGAACTGAAGTTTCAACCATCACAGCCACATTAATATGCAACCTTCACAATTGTAAGAAATTACAAGGCAAAAATAATAAACAAAGAATCCATTAGCAGACATTCTGCAACTTAAGGACAGGCAATCAAAATTTTTAATCGACATAAATTTCCAAGGTTGAAAGCTGAATTGTTTTTATTCTTGAGGATTCACCTGTCCTTAGTTTTATCATCAGTGCAATATCCATCCACTCTTGACAGAGTTGCTGGGATATAAATACAGAGAATGTGATCAATAAGTTCTCCCTAAATCCCAATGCATATCATAAAAGACAACCAAAGAAGCCAAAAGAAAAACCATTTCTTCGAGATAAGTGAATGAAAGTTCTGGAACCAAGCTAAGAACACAAACAGGAAACACAGAAACTGTTCTATTTGGTTATTTTACCCAATCAGACGTGTGCCACAACAGAAGCTACAGTTTATAGCTTCTGCGGTATTTCTCTTATTGACATTATTTGGTTTGAGAACTCGCATATTTTACACAGAACCAAACAAGAGCAAATAGCAAGGCAATCAACTTGCCTGCCTTATTTAAACCAGGCCCCAGAAGACGAGGAATTTGCTTGATGACTGCTTCAGAAGCTAGAAAAGCATGATACTTCTTGGCAAGCTTCTTCACAAGTTTTTTGTTTTTATTGAGTTTCTTCAGTGCTTCCACATCCATGTAGTCCAGCCCAATTTTTTCCGCCTGTGTGTACATACATGTTAGTAACACGAACATCAGGTAAGTCACAAGAATTCCACAACACTCCAGAGTAAGCTTTCTTTGTTGAATAAGAATTTAATTAGAATGCACATAATTTTTTCCACTACCATGGAATCACAAATTATTATGTATAGTAAGTTTATTGATTTTTACAATAACTACTTTAAAATGCCTGAGATGATTTCTGATTGGTTAACACTTAACAGCATTGAGAAAGCATAAAAATTTAAACTTGAATTAAAAAACTCCATTGGAAACAAATCTGTCACATGAATATTATAAATTAAAGGCATACATATATATATATATATATATATATATATATATATATATATATATATTATAGTTAGAAGAATATGAACCTCTTCAACGTGCTGAGCATCACCGAGCATGCAGATTTTCATCTTAGGGCGAGGAATATGGGGAAGCTTGACAGAACCACTGAAACGCTTATCTTTCTGAGGATCATAGTTCTTCAAACCAATTTGCAGCTCAATAGTCTCAGTGAATTTACGATTTTTCTCCTTTGAATTACTAACCACCTGGGAAATTGCCTCTCTCAGTGCATCACTTTGTAGCTTACTGTTAAGGGAAAAAAAAAACACAATGAATTAACATTGTCAGGAAAATTTCAGAATCGTAAATGATAGTGCATTGCTCAAGGGAAAAAAATGCATATGAAAAAGGGGAAATTGAAGCACCTCATGGTAAGAGGCTGAGGTTGGTCGTCTCAGATTATTATTCTGAAAACAGAAGCGACGATTAGAACAAAATGGCGAATGGCGTTGAAAAAGATAATAAGAGTGCTAAAGCGAACCTACCTTAGCCGCCTACCCGGGTACAGTTACTGAGCGACTGGGTTCATAAAAACCCTAAACATCTCCATAAAATTTAAAATAAAATTGTATTTTCAATTGGGATCATTAATTAATACAAAATAAAGTTTTCAGTTCATTTAAATTTATATTTGTAAGGATTTAATGTTTATGATTATTATCTAATTACAAATCACTTAAAAAATTATTTTAAAAATTAATAAACTTTTAATGAATTATGATTAGATGTTTATATAATTCTTTTAACACTTTCATGTATAACATTTATCTTAAAATTAAGCTTTTCATCTCCCATTTTGAAAATAAACTTATTTTTGTGTGTCAATATAATATTATGTTAAATGTTACTATGGCTTATGGATTGATCCGACATTGTCCTCCATGTGTCATTTTCGTTTTATGTGGCCTAATGATGCCACATCAGAGGAACTGCACGAGTTTGTACATCTTAGAGAAACTACAACTGAAATTTTAATATATTTAGAGGGCTTAAATTAAACTTTTTTTCAGAGAGACCAAAAATATTTTTCTCATTTATATATTTGCAAGGAAGAAAAACATTTGAAACTAGAGACCAAAAATATTTATCATATTCATATTTTGCTCATTTTTCGTTGCCAAGTATCAGCATTTCTTATGCTAATGTTAATCTTATTCAAAAAAAAAGAAAAGCTTATCAGCCTTCCCTTTTTTCTTTACATTACTTGCATATTGGTCACAATGAACTCCGTGAACAGCGGCAAGAGCTGGCATTAATAATTTTCCGTGTTTAAACTTTAAACTTTCAGACAATATAGGCTAATTAGAAAGTCTGCGATTTGCATAATCAATGATTCCGAATAATCGTTTCAAAAAGGTACAGAATTCTGCAATGGTTCAATATTTAATATTTCCAATGGCCAGCAAATGAAACCACGCATAAGAGTTAAGCCTGAAAGAGACAAGCATATGGTATTTATTGTAGAAATGGAAACTGCTTCCAGCTCTTAATCACTTCAAATTTTCATGAAAATAATGAAACTTCAAAATGGCTAACAAGCTGGTCACTATTCTGACTGCCTTTGCCCTAGCACAGGAATGTCTTCATATCGTTTCTGTAGAAGAAAATATAATTAATTATAGATCAATGGTAAAATACTAAAAAGCTTAAGTAGCAAGCAACCATAGGACCATCATAGAAACCAAAATCCTTAAAATTGATGGTTGGCAATTGGTGCTAACACAAACTAATAAATACTTGTCTACTAGCATAGATGGGATTGACAGTGAAAATTGCCCATAATTAGACATCCCATATATTTTTAAGTGGAGATTATGAATTATAACTAAGTTCAGCAAGGTATAAATGAGGCAAAGAAAAACATTTAAAGTCAGAAATGGTGAGTATTCATAATAAAAAAAAATGAAAAAATAAAATGGGCACATGCACCAAACTTGTACTCGCAGAGTCAACTAGTTAGTAAGTGGCACTGCAGAATTTTCTCTACCTGTGTCATTTCGTACTCCTCCCTCATAACTATCAAAAAAGATAAGCCTGGCAAAACAGAGCAAATGTCTATTGCCGTTACCACTCTTATTTAATTAAATTTTATATACATTCTTTAAACTACTAGTTTCATTAACAAAGGGGAGTGACAATGGACATAAGGGAATGGCAACACGCATTCCCATTTGCAGAATATCAACCACAGCATATAATTTATCTTTTACCCCTAATCAACAACAGGCTTTGTACTCTATGTTTGATTGTTTCAAACAATAATAATGAATACCAGAGCACTTCAGTAGCATTTGCTTCACAAACAAAACCAAATGGAACATCCTATTCTGCTCCTTTCTCCTTGGTTCCATACTTTTCAACAGAACCAGAATGTACCATTTTCCAACCTCATGTTAGTTCCAACTTCTATAATTTCTAAATTGTACCAAACATGAAATAGACGTCATATGTTATGTTCCAATCCTATTCAAGCCTTTCTATCCAACGCTACATTATTTTGCCCTTTTGTTAAGGAGGTTAATGAAAGCAAGATTACCAACAAGTGACAGAGAGAAGACATGTGAAAGAACTGGCTAGTGAGGTGAGAGACATCACAATTGGCAGTGAAGACCAACCTGTGGCCCTTCTTGATAATTGAGTTCTCACGACAAGGCAAATGAAAAGAGAAAGGACTGCTTCTAGGTGTACGAGAGAGAAAGTGTGAGTGTGTGTGTGTTTAGTCATATTTAAGAAAAAGAACCATATTTTCTTCTGCAGCTGTTCTTTTGGGGTGGCAGGCAACAAAAGAATAGTAAAGATAAAAAATGATAATTTTTTTGACAAAACTTGAACAAAACAATTGATACTGATTGGCGCAAGCAAAACTATGATGTGTCAAATTTGCATTATCCCCAAACAAGATGGCGGCTCATGCAAAAGATATGTTAAACTATTTGCAAATTGCCACTGAATAGTATTCACACACATTTAATTCAACAGCCACAAGATGAAGAAGTAGCATAAAACAGTGGGAAACAAGGAACGTAAGCACTAGGCACCACCTAATGAGAGACAATACCCAAGTATTATATATTTAAAATTCTTTGAATAGAACTTGGCAAGATAGCAAACATTATGAAGCAGTCAAATGAAAACCAGTCATCCTTACGGTTCCACACCAACCTTGAGGTTAAAAAGAACCAATAACCCAATACATAGTTATAGAAAATCAGAAATCATAAGAGATCTATTCAAAACCGCAGCTATAAATAAATTAAAAATTGTAAAAATATCATGGATAACCTATCATAGCAACCAAAACAGCAGAAACATTAGAAGCTTGATCCCTTTAAAAGTAATACAATGTAAAGATCTTAAAACAAACATCAACATGAAGAATACAACATCCAATCCAACTAAAGCATGAATTCAATTTGAGCAGTCAAATCTATTGTCTGGGAAAACTAACAGCATATGACATTTCATGCATCATAAAATCGATAGATAGATAGATTAAATTAAGCATAGAGCCGAGAAGGTTTATTACCCCAACATTATTAGCCTCCCAGAGCTTGTGGACTCCATAATCGACAGCCTGCAACCAATAACGGTAATCTCTTAGCAGAAGTAATAACCTAAATTGAAATAAGAGGAAAAAAAGGCAAAGGCAAAAGGATGGACCCGTTCTCCGAGGAAGGCGCCAGCGATGACGAAGGTAACGTAGACAGAGTTGCGACGCATAAGGACCTTGTAGAGGCTTTCGAAAATGCCTCCACCTCTTCTTCGAGAAACAGCTTCCATCTTTGCAGATTCGATTCACCACTCTAGGGTTACCTTACCCTTCACTCTCTTTTCTCTTCTTCTTCTTCTTCTTCCACCTACGCCAAACGCAAACTAAGATCGGAAATTCGGAATTGATCACCGCTTCACACGGACTTTACGGGCCCGCTCTTAATGGGCTGGGCTTTATCCTTCACAGAATCCAACTTCCACGTTTGGGGAAAAAAAACTATGTCATTTTATTTATTTATTTTGTTGGGTTTATATCAAGTGCATCATTTTATAAAGTTATTAAACATAAGTGATCAATGTAATGAAATTAAAATTAAATTATTTGGATAATATGTAAGTTTAATCTTTAAAAAAATAATTCTAAATCAAATTTTATTTATTTTTTATCCAACTTTAAATAATCAATCCGAGAATTAAAATAAAAAATAATCATTTTATTGAGAAAAAATAACGTGGCTTCTCATTCTCTCTCCTCTTCCATCATTTTGCAACATTATTTTTCAGGAATTTATAATGTAATTTTTTTACTTATAATTATGTTAAAACCTACAAACTAATATCTTTACTTATCTATCACATTATACACTTCAAATAATAAGTATTGTATGAAAAAATTAATATCATTAGTGGACTGAAGAATATATAATATTAAAAAATTAGAGAAAACTACATTAAATCTTGTTATATACTATGAGTTTAGTTTTTCACAAAAACCCAAATATTTCAAGAAAGATGTAATGGATCAATTTTATTATTGATTAAGAATAAAATAGTATATAGCCGTTAATACTAATTTAAAAATTGACTGCGATTAAAACTCAGAGTTGTTGTGCTAATACTTAATTGACTACCCTGTAAAAATTTCTTATTGGAAGCCTGTTTCGAAATGAATCTCCGTTTATTTTGTTAACCAGGTGTTTCCTTTTCAAGGATGGAAGGTTGATCATCCAAGCTAAACTTGTGCATGTGCTTTGGCTTCTTTCTCAAAAAAAAAAAAAACGAATCCAAAGTTTTGTATGTTATAAACAAGTACAAATGTGCCAAAAACCTCAACAGCAGTTAAATTTTTCCTGCTACAATAACTTTTGTTGATTGAGCATTTTTTGATGAAAAATCTTCTCCCAGCTCTGCTTCACTGCAAGCCATCTCTTCTGTACCATTTCATAGTACAAAGGCCATTTTGCATTACACAATTGTTTTCCAATCTTTCTACAAGATAAACCTCACTTTTGATGCCTATTCCTGCTGTTAAGAATGTCAAATTAAGTAAGATTATAAATTTATAATGGAATAAATGTGAGCTATTGTGTTATCGAGTAAATCAACCAACATCCATATTTGGAATGTGTGCTGATTTATTCATATATTGTGGATGGATTACACTCTTTCGCTCTGGTTTCGAATTTTTCTTAATATAATACTCACCCTTCTCAGTTTCTCCGTGTATTATTCGACTTGCATCAGATCCTTTTGTTTAGGTGCTCTTCTCGGTGTCTGAAAACGTGTGGGTGTTTTGAACCTCTACATTAGTGCAGTTGTTATTAAGGGATAAATCCATATGTACATTGAAATCCAAGTCCTTGAAAAATTCAAACTACTATAAGATCGTATGATTTTGTTGTAAATAATGACCAAAATTGAACAAAAATATTTTTTAAATAATTGACTTTGTATCTTCTTAGATTTAGATGCATCTCACTATCAAGAAAAAAGAGGTTAAAATTGAGAAAATTTTATTGCTTGCTTATAACATAGGTTGGTGGTCCTCTCTACAAGTTGCTGCTGAAGAAGGAGAAAGCCCATGACATGGATATAAATTCTGTGCCGTGGAGCCCTGGGGTAAGATTCTCAGAAACTACTTTAATGGAATCACATTGATGATGAAATGAGTATCTCTTTCCACAAACATCAAGTGGGTGGAATGGTGGATTTCACTGCTAAATTGGATAATGCTCTCTTAGCTGATTTTGTCAGAGACTGAATAGTGACCTCATAAAGTTCATTCTGATAACTTATACATGATAAAAAAAAATGTGATTAGTTGGCATTTTCTTACTAGTGATGTTTTTAACTGACAAGCATTGGCAGACTTTGCATCATGAATGACAGAATAATTTTCATTAGTGTTATAAGAATCACAAAATTTGAAGTCTGCTACTTACAGCTTAATAGCTTACAAAAACTTAAGGCCCTTTTGATTTGAGAAAATATTTTCTGTTTTCACTTTTAATTACGAATACTACTTTGTTTTCATTTCGTTTCCTGTTTTTAAAGATTTGTATAGGAAACAGAAAAAGTAACTTTGTTATTGTTTTCACTGTTTTTTATAGTTATCTTTGAAATCAAGAATCAAAGTACAAACAAGAAAGCAATTTTGTAATTAAAAGTTAACAGAAAATAAAAACAATATTTTCCTAAATCAAACAATCCCTTACATATTTAGAGAATGGTGACCTATATCAGCATTGTTTTCAGCTTGCTGTGTCTTTCTCTGCAATTTGTAACAGTCTTATTTACTAAATAGGAGAAGCCGGTACTAGCCTCTGCAAGCGATGATGGGACAATGAAGGTGTGGGAGTTGATATCATACTAGTTTTCCACATTTGCTACTGGCGAAGCCTAATAGAAGTGCATGTGCAGGCATTGCTCATAAATTACTTACCCTAGGGTGAACTAGTATCGTAAGTATGCTTTGCTTCAGTGAGTTGTAGTGATAGAATGAAAAGGAAGGATATATTACTCACTAATCACTGTGTGGCAACTTGCTGTCAGAACGGATTAGAACAGGTAATCGAATTGAGCAACCCCGTGCCCACATGGGTCGCAAAGCTAGTTCTCTACAAGATATTCAGAATCAGTGAATGAAAATGACTCTTTCTCTAAATTTTGCTAGCAGTAGATATCGCATTTTCACTAGTATACCCCAGAGGCCAAAATATATGCACAGGGAGGACTAGAGTATAAGAAATGAGCATAATAAATTATAATATCGAGATCTATCTAGTTATGTGTACATTAGATGTACATTAAGGTTTAAATGCAAATGATTCCTTCGCTTTTTGACAAATAAATATTAATCTTGTTTGACAACTGACTCTACAATTTGAAGTAAAGTATTGATGAATCTTTAATTAAACAAATGTACTAAGATCATATCTTCTATTTTCGTGAATAAAATTCCTTTTGTCCAAATGGGTTGTTTTAAATAGTGGCCATTTTTTGCAATTTAAGTATGCTCGGGTTAGAATTGGTTACTTACCACAAAATAGGATGCATCTTTTAATCCGAATTATACGAAACTGTCTTTTCCCTGAAACAACACTACAAGAATTATTTGTCAAAGACTAGCCGAAAGTTATTTACATTATACATGTGGCCTTCTTAAGCATTGGAAGCTTCAATTTAGACATTTTATACCGAGCGAGAGACCGTTTGGGAAATTGCTTGAACTAATTGACTTTTTTTTCTCTCTAAAGACAAAGACAAAAGTCACACAACACAAGTGCTGAAACTGAAAGCATAATCAGTGAATAAAATATAAGAACTTGATAGTTCACAAATTTTAGCTTCGAAAGTGTTAGTTAAACTTATCAAAAACATCTTAAAATCCATGACGAAAATGAAATTCTCAATCCGTGATGAATAATATGGTTGTCGATTGATCGTTAAAGTGAATGGAATTACAGAAAATGAGAAAAAATTCTAACACCTGTTCTCTATTCTCAGTCCAGCAGAATTGGCTCTTGTACACTCTTGAACCAAAGCCTCTCGTGCAGTGGAGATTCTGCTTGGAACTAAAGGAGCATCAAATGCAGTGCAATCTATCCAATCCTTCAATAGCTCCTCCTGACCCCATATATCAGGAATCCATACCCTCCCAGCCACTTCAATTCTATGCCTATTCAGCCTCTCGCGTCCACTATCTTCTTCTTCTTCTTCTTCTTTTGCCGCTGCAACATCCGAAGTCTCTTCTTCTGGTAATGCCATATTCTCCTCGTTGCAACAAAGAAGGGTTATTTCTGAAGCTGCAGATGGGTTTTGTGTAGTAACAACATCATCATCAACATCATCATCATATTCATGCTTGTTAAGGTTGCTCTCTTCTTGTTGTAGCTCCATGTTGTTGTTGAAGATGATATCTTTAGAAGGATGGGGACTGTTTAGGTCCAATGGCTGATGATGAGAAGGAATCTGGTGGTCATAAGATTCAGAAGAAGAGGATTGGTGAGCCATGAATGAATGAGGTGGTGTTGTTTTTTATCTTTACATGCAAAGAGAGAGAGAGTATTTGTTTGTCTGTGCTGTAATCCTAGAAGTTGTGTAAAGGAGATCTGAAAATGGGGTTTGTTTGTGTGGGGAATAAAGCAAAGGGAACTGGGTGGAAATTTAGTTTACACGTCGCCCACAATAGTTTCTTTTCTATGGTAAGTGACAAACGTACGTGTCTTGTTTCAGATGAGATTCTATTTGTGTGGCTTATTACTTCCCACTCCCGAACTATTAATTAATGCATGCCAAAACGGAATGAAAAGAATAAAAAAAACACCGACTTCTACTTACAAATCGTTTCATTTGATAAAATTGAGTTTGAATTTCTTAAATAAGTTGTTGGATTAAATCCAGTGGATGAAAGTAATATGATCGATAGAAAAAGAATTTATTAATGATAATTAATCAAATTTTTTTATCAACATATAAAGATTAATTTTTAATAAAATCAATAAATATTTTACATTTATAATTAACATGATGACTTAAAAAAAAAGGAGACTGGGATGGGAGGGAGGGCCTGGGGGATTCCTTGGATTGATTTTTGGAGGATTGTGAGGTTGACGTTGATTTGCAATGCATGCCCCAGTGTGTGATTCTTGGCTTTAAACCAATGAGGTTGCATTATTTGATTTAATTTTTTTAATTTCCGCTCCTTTTCTCTTTACAACGTATTATTATCTTTTTCATCATTTTTCAATCCAACAAATACTGTTGTGACGTGTTTTGATGGGACAGATGTGAGATGCCAGAAAAGATATTTGTGTTTTTTTTCCTTAAGAGAATATTATTGTGAGGTCTCGATAACACAAACAATATTTAGTTTATAATTGACAACACAAAAATAGATATGATAAATAATGTAATAAAAATATAATAAAAAAGTAAATTGATATATATTTATAGTAACCCATTTTTTCTCCGACTTCCATTCTCTCCCTCCACCTCCTGTGTTATATTTTTTTTTTCCTTTTCTTTTCATTTGAGTTGAAAGAGAACGAAAAAAATAAAAAAATAATATAAGATTCATATTTTTATATTCTATTTTAATTTAAAACTTTTATCTCAATTTTTTTTTTCATTCTACTAAATGAACCCTACAACTATTTATATACATTAACCGCCAAATAACTGATAAAATAAAAGCCTTTTTTTGTACAGTAATAAAAGGCTTTATTGTACTTTCAGCTACTTATACCGCGTTATTCTAATTTTATTATCTAACATACATCAAACTCGTTCAATTATGAAATTGGAGATGTAGGTACATGTGTTTTTTCATATTTATATGTAGGGCAGTGTATGAATATAATAAAAAAAAAGCTTTTACGTACACCTTGTGGATAAGTGTAAGAGAAAAAATAAATTAAAAAGTTGCAAAGTGAAGAATGTAATATGTGAAAAACTATAAAGGAAGAAATAGATAAAATGAAAAATGTGGCAAACAAATAAAAAAAAATGCAAGTTTATGTAAAATTAGCAACAAATCAACCCGTCCCGCGTCTCAATTAGTCAACTTGCTTTTAACCCGTCCTAATCATGATGAGAAATGTTGAAAACAAGTTGGAATAAAAACTAGTTGATAGTTTAAAATTTTATACTAACAATACATAAAAACTAAATATACATTTATAAAATTTACTCAAGAGTATAATTTTTTTCATATTCTTAATCTAAATTAATTTATATTATCAATTAATTAAAAATTATTATTTTAAGATAATTATTATAAAATTTAATAAATTTATCACATATAATATAATAGATTGTAATGGAATAATAATATAATTTTTTTTAACAATACTAGTGCATATAGTATTTACATTTAATCCAATAATTTGTGTAATTTTATGTCATATATTATAGTGATTTTAGCTTTAGGATAAGACTCTAAACAACTTAATTAAATTCCTAAAAAAACAACTTAATTATTGGAAGAGTATTTATCAAATACGTTATGTATAAGTTTTTTTTATATATATAATCAAAGATAAAATAGTTAGACTATTTTCATATTATATATAAGTTAATTTCATATGTTATATTGGAGAGCTAAATAAGTTAAAAGTAACTTCCAAACATAGAGTTTAATGTTTATGCAAAATAATTTTAAGTGTCGTTCAAATATAAATAACTAATTGAATAATTTTAATATAATTATTTTAAAAATTAACAAATTTATCATTTATAATAGATTTGATTGGATTACTGTATAAAATTTCTTACATTATATAATTCTTTTTCTCCGAAACATATCAAAGCTATTTTTGAAACATATCTGAAGCACTTAGACAAATACTTATTTCATAAGATAAGTTTAATATTTTGCAAAAAAAAAAAAAAACATTTTTAAATAGACTCTTGATGAATTCGGGGTTGCTGTTTTAACTATCAGAAAATAATATGAAGGTTGCTAGCTTATGGACAAACCTATCATCCTTTCACTCCTCCATGAACTCCATTCACCCTTCTGATACTCATACACCACAGCACGTCATGCACATCCCCTAAACTATGTTTTCTATACACTATTGTCGGAATCACTATTCATTTGAGCAAATTTCTCATACCTAGTTTAGTACTTATTTTGGGAGGTACGACATTAATGCTCCGAAACCTAGACTGACAAGTGGATCAACATATCAAGTTCCTCTGCCACTCAATTTTTTTTTTCTTTTTTGGTTAATTGTCATTCAGTTGATTTGGAATGAGGCTTCGATACGAAAGTGTGGACCTTCTTTATCCTCCTAATCACATGGGTGTGTTTTTGTTATGCCCTCCTATATGCGTTTACACTAAGTGTGTATTTGGAGTAGGGTATTTACAAAATTGCTTTTCAAGGAAATTAATTTTAATTAAAATTAATTTTAAAGTAAAATGATTTATATTTAAAATTTAATAATATAATTTTTTAGTCAATGTAACTTTTTTTAAAAATTATTTCAACTCAAAATTAGTTTTAGATCCACCATCAATTCCTTAATACGAAATTAAGTATTTGACTATTTATCTAAAATCATTAATTGTATTTCAACATAATTTTAAGTAATTAAACGTGATCACGCATGATAGCTTTAGAAATTGGATTTTGAAAGTGTTCGGCCGACGTGATTATAGAATGCAGCCTCTTTTTTTCAGAGAACCTTATTTTTTATGACACCTTGGATTACAGATTTTTAATCACTCAGTGGATTAAATTACAAATATTTTATTTGTATCAACCTTTCAAAGTGTTTCATCAAGCATTTTCATCTTTAATTTTAATTCTAACATCTGTTTTGCCAACTATGACATGTCATTAATATTATTATTTTATTTGTCGAGTAACATATTTTTTGACGGTTCAAAATAAAGCGTTAAATGCTTCTCAAAATTTCCAAAACATTCCATGTATTTGCTCCATTTTAATACTTTCTTCAAAAAAATTGTAAAAAAATATATATCACTACTATATGAACAATGAAGATGGAAATTTTTTATTGCGGAGACCCACAACAATGGGATAAGAAGTCCGGGGATAGTTTCACCAAGCTTGTGAGAATGTTGGAACATTCTTGATTTTACCTTCCAAACCAACAAACAATCATTTGTTTTATCAGCAAATATTAGTTTTGTTGACAGGAGAATTTGAACCCGTAACCTTCTCTTTTTTCCTTTTTTCCTTAACCATTCAATCCACCTCATATCTTCTGTACCAAGAAACAATCATGTACACGATTTTTAATTTACTTTAATTTAAAACCTGTGGTTGACTTGGTTTGCGGTTGTCATAATCTTGATTTCATGGTAACACTAACAAGCCGAATATCTATAACAAGCACTGACCATTATTGATATATTCTCTGTACAAACATACAAGCTAATAAACTTATTAAAACATGCCAACAAGCCTCAACTCAGAAAACAACGGTTTTGGAAAGTACTTCGCTTTCATGAACAACTGTATGCACAATGCGAACCTAAAAATGAAAAAAGGGGCAAAACGGGATCTAATACCTAGACTGATGAGATTTGTATCCCTAAAAATTGCTTGGTAAAGAGATGCAAGAAAGGATCAAGGAGTTGGGGAAAAGAGTATTAAACTCTTGGATAACGTGAGCGCCCCTTCTTCTTTAAGAATTCAGGGATCTCAACAAAGCTACCATCAGTGAAAGTAGAAGATCGCCGATTGATACCAACAGTATCTCCTTGTGTGAGTTGACTGGCCTGCATTTTGAACAAAAAGCAAAATCATGGGCATTGCATCAGAGGGAGGAGGAGGGACTGGGACTAGGGACAGCTGATTGGCACGCGGGAAGAGGGGGTAGTAAGTCATACCTGTATAGGTCTCCCTTCACTTTCCTCTTGACGCTTGAATCCAGTTGCGATTAATGTTATGCTTACCTATATGAAACCAAATTACATGACAAATTTAAAAAAAGATTGGACACATAGTATAAAATTAACATTAAACCACAAATCTTAAAAGAGAGAATCAATGTTTTAAGTTCAAAATCAGATAGGAGGGAGTTTAACTAAGAAATTTTATTTCATCCTCTGAAGTCTTAAATGAACAATAGGATGCTCAAAATTAACTTTCGGTGACATTGAAAGTTGTAAAAGAAAGGACAAATGTCTCTAGGAAGCTCATTCATAGTGGTTCACCACTACCAGTAGGTTTGTTTACATTAAAATAGACTAAAATGTAGCACATTTCATCTCTCAAGAGAGAAAGAAGGTGTAGTCTTAAAAACTATGTTTGAATTATGGAATTTTAGGTATAGAAGGAGGAAGAGAGACAAAAAATAATGAAATACTAATTGATATTAACTGAAATGTATTACAGTGTATTGATTTATTTGATATGCTCATAAAACCTAGAGTACTAACCCCCCTTATGTATACTAATCATAATCCTAATTCTTAAATAATTAAGAAAACAAATTATGACAAGTAAAAAAAGTGACTAATCCTAAGAGAGAATGAGAAAATAAGGAAACTAAGAAGAAAATGTTTAAGATATAATCAATCATCTTTAGACATTTTCATATATTCTAACAAATTAGATGAGAGAACAGTGTAATTTAAGTATATTTGAAGGCAAAAGAAGTGTAATTTATAAGGAAAAAAAACTTTATAGTAAAATTGAAGTGGTTTGCATAGCTCAACTTACTTGACCACTGAGTGATGGATCTATTACTGCCCCAAATATTAAATTAGCAGTGGGGTCCACAAGGTCATATATAGCTTCTGCTGCAGCATTTACCTGTAAATGGTAATATTAAAAACCATAGCATACAAAGGGCTATAATAAATAGAATGAGTATGATGAATTTAATAGATTGCAGATAGTTAAATAGGTAGCTATTCAGAATCCAGAACTGAAGGCTGGTTTATTTTATTTCTGTGTTCACAGAATGGATGCCAAAGTATGCCTGAAAGAATCACTTGGTTGCTTCAAAAACCAAGCTCATAAATAGCTTGCCAGAAAAGTATGATGTAAGGAAGTGTTACGATGGAATTCAGCACATGGCTGTAAGGTTCAATTATTCAAAAAAAAAAAAAATTCCTAACTTCATTCAATACATGTTGCTCCCAGCAATTTCCCAGTCATTATATGACCCAGATTCCAAAGGAAAAGGGAAGGATTATTTTTCAAAATAAAAAGGAGAAAGAAAGAAAAAAAGGAGGAGAAAACATCATGTACGTATACAGATGAAACAAATATCTAGCGAAGTTAACATTAGTAAAAGGGACAGAGGGATAGCTAGTTACCTCAAACAAGGTCAAATCACTTCCACCAGTTATGTTCCATACAATTCCAGTAGCCCTTTCTATACCAATATCCAGTAAAGGTGACTGGATAGCATTTAATGCAGCATCCCTTGCCCTTGTTTTCCCTTCAATACAAAAAAGAAGACAGAAGATAAATTTCAAATTTTCAAGAATATATGCTGCAACTATGGGTCAGAATATCCTCATCAATTCTGACCCTCCTCTTTCCCCATTAAAAAAGAGTGTATGCCAATCAGAGGATAATATATTTATATTTTAATAATTAATCAGCTAACTGAGAGCGGAGTAAAGGGGTAAACTATTATTGTTGAGGATCATTAAAGTACGTTGAACATTAAACTGTGTGCTTCTCATCAGTTTTAAAGTGTGGCATGACCTTTGAGAAATAATTTTCTAATCTTCAAATTGCCTTTTTTAGGATTTGCAATATAAAAGAATAGTTTCAATTGTCAAGGCAATGCTAGCTGTGCCTCTAAAACAACTTTGGTCAAATAATCTTTCCCTTGTAGTTATAGAAATGCGCTTCTTGTGGTAAGGTAGTATTTACAATTGTTACTCTGCATATATGGTTCAAGCATCACAATACCCTCTACAGATATTAAATAATTTTCAGTAAGTAAACCAGAGGTTTAAAAGCAATCCATTGCCATATATTAAATTTGAGTACTCACTCTAGAACAAGAGGACTTTTAAGACCTACACTTTTTCTTAGTAAGCCATACGAGAGATGACTTTTCTTACATCAAGTATCTCACTTTTTAAATATTTTTTATTCCTTTGAAATACTTTTTTTTTTAATTTAGTTATTCCTAATTTGAATTTTGACAAATCATACAAAATTAATAGACAATGAGATTATGTGTATTGATTTTGGTATATGGATGAGTTTTACGTTGGCCACCAAGGGCCTAACACAACCAACCTTTGCACATATATTGACGAGTATTGAATTATTCAACAACATCAAGCTTATAGCTTCCTCTTGAATTAAAAAAAAAAAAACTAAAAAAAGGGAACGACTGAAACATAGAGATACAAATGGGTTTAACCATCCACCAAGCTTATAACTTATCTCCACGCTGTCCTAAGACATACCGTCCGCCAATCTATTTCTCACTCCATTAGGTCTTGTTTAACTACCTTTCCCCAAGTAAGTTTCGATCGACCTCTACCTTTCTTTGTGTCGAGCTCTTAATAATAAACTCTTGTTCTTCCGGGAACATCCAGTGGACGTCTCATAACGTGCCTAAACCATCTCAATCTATGCTCCCTCATCTTTTCATACACCAGTACTACTGCTACCTTTCGTCGAATATTCTCTTTTCTTATCTTATCCATCTTTGTATAACCACACATCCACCTTAATATCCTCATTTCTGTTATCCATATTTTTATGTTCATGTTGCCTATATGCTGGTCAGCATTCCGCTCCATATAACATTGTCGATTTTACACCTGTTCTATAGAATTTTCCTTTTATCTTAAGGAGAATTTTGCGGTCATACAAAAATTCAGATGCACTCTGTCATTTCATCCACCCTGCTCTGATTCTATGATTTACATCCTTATTAATCTCATCACCTTTTTGCAAAATTGATCCCAAGTATCTAAAAACATCTTTCTTGGGTAGACCAAGTAGATGCATTATGTATTGATCACTATCTCTTACCCGCGAAAACTCATACTTCATATACTCCGTTTTGCTCTTGCTTATCGTGAATCTTTTAGACTCCAAAGTGTTTCTCCATAATTCCAGTTTCCTATTAATATCATCTTTAGTCTCATCAATAAGCACAATATCATCTGCAAAAAGCATACACCACGACATTTTCTCTTGAATATTTTTCGTTAGTTCATCCATCACTAAGGCAAAGAGATAAGGACTAAGAGCCGAACCTTAGTGAACACCTACCGTGATAGGGAAATACCTTAATGTTCCATTACAAGCTTTCATACATGTGGTAGCCTTATCACACATATCCTTGATTGCATTAACATACTTTAATGCTACCATTTTCTTCTCAAGAGTCCATCATAAGACTTTCCTTGTTAATTTCAAAAGTCTTATCTCTTCAATTTTTTCCTATCTATTAAAATAGGATTCTCATTATTGACAGTCAAGACATCTATTATACTTTTTCTTTCTTAAGACACCTGATTTCAACATTGTTTAACATTTAACAATAGTGATATTTTTATTTGTGTATATATTCGTAGGATTCTCATCAATTTTGCAAAAAGGTGGTGAGATTGATGAAGATGTAAATCATAGAATTATAGCAGGGTGGATGAAATGACGAAGTGCATTGGAGTTTTTGTGTGACCACAAAATTCCCCTTAAGCTAAAAGGAAAATTCTATAGAACAGCTGTAAGATCGACAATGTTATATGGAGCGTAATGTTGGCCAGCACATAGGCAACATGAGCATAAAATAGGGGTAGCAGAAATGAGAATGTTAAGGTGAATGTATGGTTATACGAAAATGGATAAGATAAAAAATGAGAATATTCAAAGAAAGGTATCAGTGGTACTGGCATGTGAAAAGATGAGGAAGTATAGATTGAGGTGATTTGGGCACATTATGAGACGGTCACTGGATGCTCCCGTAAGAATAAGAGTTTGTTATCAAGAGCTCGATATAAAGAGAGGTAGAGGTCGACTGAAACTTACTTGGAAAAAGGTAGTTAAACAAGACTTAATGGAGTGAGATATAGACTGACGAACGGTATGTCTTAGGACGGAGTGAAAAAAAACTATAAGCTTAGTGCATGATTAAACTCATTAGTCATTCTAAGTTTCAGTTGTTTCCCTTGTTTTAGTTATTTTCCTCTTTATTTTCCCCCTCTTCCTTTCACCCCTCTTTTATTTTAACTTATTATTCCTCTCTTTTGTCTTATTTCCACTTTTTTCTTCCTCTCTCCCTTTCTCTTTCTTATTCTTTTTTCCGATCTATCATTGGGTCCATCTATCACCGACTCCAATTAACTTGGGTTAAAGGTGTTGTTGATGTTGATGTATATTCGTATTTCAAAATTTACTTAGAAATAATCATACAATGTATGGAAAACTTGCTAGTTATTTAGGTCAAATAGAAGATCAGGATTCAGGATTGCATCTCCATCTGCAGTTCCGATACATACCAGTTGCGGTTCCTATCCCCATAAGTGAAGACCCTGCATTGGCCATTATAGCTCGAACATCAGCAAAGTCTACGTTCACCAATCCTGGTATCTGCAATCAATTACAAAATTAATGAGCATATATGATTCTACAGACAGACACCATCAACTTTAAACCACGGGAAACATATAATCAGGACATCTTAGGATGGCAAAGAGTATGTTTTGCCTACATGCATCCAAAATTGATAATAAAAAATCATATGACTTCTAGCAAATAAACTAATGATAAGAGATAACTTTGAACCAACATATCAAACAACTTAGTGAATCAGGTAGGGACTACTGAATTGTCAAAACATATACAAGATTTCCTTTTCATTCTTTCTTTCCTTTTTACTCCTTTTACAATCAAGATTTGAGGAGATAAAAAAAGAACAAAGCAAACGCAGGAAGGTATTTGTTCATATTCAAAGATCTTCATGATTCCCATACCATAATAATATCAGATATACCACGAACACCTTGTCTAAGAATATCATCAGCCAGATTGAATGCTTCAGTTACAGGGGTAGATTGAGAAACTGCAGTCAGCAGTTTGTCATTTGGAATAACTATCAGTGTATCAACATTATCTCTTAAGGCTGCAATTCCTTCTTGTGCTTGAACTGCCCTTCTTCGCCCTTCAAATGAAAAAGGGGTTGTGACAATACCAACAGTCAGTATACCCATTGACTTTGTGATACCGGCAATAACTGGAGCTCCTCCAGTGCCAGTTCCTCCACCCATTCCAGCCTGCACAAATGAGTTCTAATTTTTCAAGTATGCTAAAATATAGCAATAATGAAAAGTTTAGTAGAACTGAAAGTGTGCCTACTCCCAATTTTGAAATTTGACATATTTGAGGATTTCAAAGATCATGAATTGCTGGGTCCTTATTTCTAATAGGCATGAACTAATAATCAAAATTCAAAACAATAAATACTAGAATTTTATATATGTCCTAATAAATTTCCTTCTAAAATTTATAGATATATTGCATACAAGTTATTTTCCATCATAGATGTTTAAATTTTCTTAACATTATTTAATCTAATAAGCTATATATTGAACTTCAACGTCAAATAATAACATATTTGCAATACCATTTCCCTTTGTGTTATTATTATATTATTATATATCTTCACTGATAGTAAAATTCCAAATAAAATAAGTTATCTTTTATGAAAAATCTCACTTGAAACACTATAAACCTGTCAGACTTATAATGAAGTATTGGTAGTTACCTAAGTGAAAGCAACGCCTATCACGGTATTTGAAATTCTTAACTGCTTACTTAAAAACAAATCCACAATTTTTATAATTCAAAGTGACGTCCTAGGAAAATGATATATTTGTAGCAATTTTCAGACGAGTTGACACCCCAAACTGTATCAGGTGATTTTACATAGGTCATTGGTTGTACAAACCTCTGTTTCATCCCCTATTAATGTTCCCCTTCCTCAAAAGAACAACCAGTCCAACAGCATTTAAGAGCATACATAGAAAATGAATGTGATAAAGAGCCCTTAGTTATAGCAAGATAATTTCAGATTTTAAAATTTTGGAGAAATGTAAAAATCCAAAAGTGTGGTTTACAAAACAATATGCATCAAGTTAAGAAGGTCAAATAACTCAGATCATGCACTTGAATACCACCATAACAAATGTCAAAGGGAGCACGGAAGCACACGGAATAAAAATTTAAGCTACACAACAGTGTAACCCCTCAGATGTAGTCCCTTGATAATCTCTTCACAGAATATTGTGGCCTATCCCTCCTTGTACAACATATTACCCTATCCTTTATTTTTCTATGAAAACATACATTACCACATCCTACTTTAAGCTATGATTTTACAAACATATATATTGGTATCACAATAGAGCATATATTATAATTTATAAGTTATAAACCATGTCAACTAGTGTGATGCTAACAAGTGCACCAAAAATAAAACTCAATGCAAAATTGTAATGCAATCAGCATAAGCTATAACTAAAGAAACGTGGTCAGTGGAACATACTGTAACAAAGACCATATCAGCTCCATAAACTGCCTCCTGTATTGATTCCTTGCTTTCCTTGGCAGCATTCATGCCAATCTCAGGATTACCACCAGCGCCAAGTCCTCGTGTAAGCTCCTGGCCGATTTGTAACCGGTTGGGAGGAATGACCGGCGACATCCTCATGGCTTGAACATCAGTGTTAACAATCCAGAACTCCACACCATTCATGGAGCCCTCTATCATGCGGTTGACTGCATTTGACCCGCCTCCACCCACACCAATGACTTTGATCTTAGCTTCATTGTAGTTACTCGGAGCCGTCGTGGCTTCCAAACTTTCAGCCACGTTTCCACCTGATACATCCTTTCTAGGTCTAGGGCTGTTCAATGCACTCCCTCCTTCTCCTCTGAGCATTGAAACCTCAGGGTGCAGATCCAGAAAAGGATCCTTGCGACTGATGCTGTGGGAGTTCGCGGAACACTTCACTTGAAACGAACCACACTTCCGATTGCTGCCAAACACGGTCTTGCTCTCTTGAATTCTCAAGAAGCACGATCTGTTACGTTGATTCTCAGAAATTGTTCTGCCTCCAACAACAGCCAGCACCCCCGCCGAATTTCTAACATTCGACGGTGTATAACAGGTCGCCATTTTCACACTCGAAATTCGTAGCTTCTGATAAATACGCGCAAAAATTAACAGAAACAAATTCAATTCGTGAAGGTTGCAATACGCTCTGAATTGTTTCTTCCTGTACCTGTTATTGGAAAATAAATAAATGAATAAATAATCAAATAATGGCCGAAATATCAGGGCAAGTGAAAAATAATTAAAGAAGTGTACTAGGTAGAGTATAGGTACATAACACAGTAATAGTAGAAGTGAATGAAAAGGGAGAAACGGAAAATGCTATAGTTAATAAAAAGCAAAAATATTGAGAACGGTATTGAAGAGGAAATGCGTGACATTATTAAGGAGATGAGGGGAAGAGAGACCTGAGAAAATTGAAGGGGTTTTGTGAGCAAGCGAGAGTAGTAGCATTTGAGTGGTGAAAGGAAGAGTGGGATTGTTGTTTTTGTTTTCTTACAAAAAGCGTTTGTGCTGCATTTTGATTTGAGGTGTCTGTTTTTGTTGATAAATGCAAATGGTCCGAAAGGAGGAAGGTTTTTGTTTAGGTGCGATGAGCGTGCTTAGGGTTTAGGAGATTAAAGTTATTTACGGATTAGTTTGGAAACAGGGTGTTCTTCGACCCATTCCATCCACCGCCAAGTTCCCAAGGAGACAAATTTTAGTTGGGTTAATTTGATCTAATGTCATAAATTCTTTTACTCTTTTTATCTCATAATATTTTTCGTTCTAAATTTTTTTATATTGACCAATAAAACTATTAATAAATTGATGAAAAAATAATACTTTTATAATATCAATTTTATCCATCATTAATATATTTATAAATTTTATTATTTATTATTAATATTATAAGAGATATAAATAAAATAATAATAATATTACATTAAAAAGTTAAAATATTTAGATTTTTTTCTTATCCAATAATCATAATAGAACGGAAGACATAATAAATATCATTTTTTAAATTATGATTTTAAATAATTATGTATTAACAATAAAACGTCTTAATTTAATAAATACTCATATTTGTGTAATATGATATTATATTGATATCGATATCATTTATCTTAAAACATATCTTAATTTTGTAGTGGGTGAATATAACTTAATTGTATTTGTATACTTCTTTACTTTTATTATTATTACTATTATTATTATTATAAACTAAATTTATTATTTTTTATCATAACTATTTTAAACATCATTTTTTAATTAATTTAACAATTAATATGAAAACTACACAATTAATAACTATTAAATTCTATTACTATTCTAAGATTGAAAATTATAAATTTTTTATGAGTTTCATTTCTCATTTAATAACTTTTTCTTTTAATTTTCTAATTTTCAATAAACTATAACCAACAATATTTTGGCTCAAATCCTCCTTTCAGTCACTACAGCTTTATGATTATTTAATTTAGATATCTAAAAATATATATTTCACATTTGATCTCTGGATTTTCAAAATGTAGTCAATTTAGTTATTTGCTAGTGTGTTGCTAAATTTTTAATAAAATTTGATGAAGTAATACATAAGTGACAATGTTATATTGACATACTAAAGTAACAATTTAATATAGAAGTTTGCACAACATTAACAATGTATTAATGTTGCATGTTAGTATTTTTATATTTATGTATAATATGTTGTTAGTGTTAAATTAATATATGTATTGATTTGTCACATTAATATCTCAATTCCTTTTTTTATGCAAAGGTAATTTATTTCGTTTCATCGTAAATAAGTGCATAAATATAATTTGAATTATGTTGATAATAACTAAGGTATCAACAACTTAATTAGCTTGTTTGCAAACAAAACTCTTCCTAAAATTTGAAAAATAGCCGGTAAGAGTTTTACATCCTAGATACAATAGAGTGAGATTATGACTTGTTAGTTGCTTTTAATTGAATTACTTCCACAGTTGAGCTGGTTTGCAATCAAATTCTAAAATAATTCCTCAATGCCTAATCATTACTAATATGTTACATTAACATTTTTTGTTAAAAATTTGAAGACACATTAATGATAAATTAAAATTATTAAATTTGGAAAATGTGAGTGACTAAATAGCATATTGAATTTGGAACGTGCATTTCAATGTAGATATAACCAAAAGTCCTGATTATTTTGCAAAAATACTTTTGTTTCAAAAACAATTTTTTACCTAATTTCTCTAAATTGCAGTAAATTTTTGTGAGGGATCAAAATTATGTTTCCGGAAATAGACACGCCAAACGCATGCAATACATCCGGATATGATAACTTCACCCACCGTGGTCTAACAGGGCGTTATGATTAGGCCACATAAGCACCTAGAACATAGGTTTCTTCGGGAAGTTCTACGAGCAGCATAGCCACAACGTGGCGGCCACGCGCCAAACCTGAAAAAGAGGAAATGCTGTAATATCCAAAACAACGGGACAGAGATAGCTAATCTTCGATGGCTTCCAAGGCGATGAGCGTGGCAGCAGAGAAGATAGGGACGGTGGCGCGGCGCCAAGCCGTGTCGCTAACGGACGTCGCCGCCTCCAGAATACGGCAGCTGCTACAGCAGCGTCAGAGGCCCTTCTTGAAGCTGGGAGTCAAGGCTCGCGGCTGTAACGGCTTATCATACACCCTCAATTACGCAGGTGTCTCACTCTTTCCAATCTTCAATTCTCACAACATCGTATTTTGGAACAAATTCTCTCAAATAACCTAGCTGAATTGATTATGAATTTTTCGTTTTGGAATCCCTGCGTTATAATCGTAGGAATAAGGTTGATTCTAAATGATTTAGCTTCGGCTCGTTGGATTACTCTTCTCATGTATTCGGTTAATGAATTCACTATTCCATGTACATAATCTTTTAATTTGCGAGGAATCTTGCATCGGTGCTTGTGAATGACCGATTTTTCTCAATTTTTATGATTTGCTCCTATGACGAGAGTCTTTGATGTCATATCTTATCACAATCTGAAACTAGATGATTAGGTTATTGAAAGTTTGGTTCTCTTTTTGCTATTTGAATATTTACAATTTGGTTTTCATATTTCTTTGGATGTTTTTGTCTTTGGTTTTATATGCATACAATAGCGTGAAAATGCTCAATTCATATTATTTTTTGGCTGAAATAAGTACTATGGATGATTGAAACGAGGGAGTAAAATTGAAAGTAACATTTGAGACTGTGAAATGAGTCATACCTTGAAGTTTGCCAATGAGCAAATGGCCCAAGTAATAAGGCCATTAATCCACTGGATGAAGTCTGCCACGTGTATCATTCTGCACCATGGAGTTCTATTAAAACATTTTCTACTCTTGTTTTATTTCACTTCCAATTTCCAAAACATTGCTAACTTGTGTCTTGTGAAACTTGCATTCCATTGTGTTACTCTTACTTAAGTTAGCTATGACCATATCATTGGTCAAAAGCATGCATTGAGGTATGTCAAATACTAAGGTAAATAGGCACACCTCAAAATTGACCTTTGGTGCTAATCTATTCTCATATAAAAATCTCATGTCCCAAATATGAGTAATATTGATTAAAGTTTAATCCTGTTGGGAATTTACTATTTTTGTGTACTGATTATTCCTTTCAATTGCGGTGAGCTGGAGATGGATGCAGGATTCCATTATGAGTTATGACTTTTTGATCTTAGATTCCTGTTGCTTTGACAGATGAAAAAGGGAAGTTTGATGAGTTGGTTGAGGATAAGGGTGTTAAGATATTGATTGATCCAAAGGCCCTTATGCATGTCATTGGAACTAAAATGGATTTTGTAGATGACAAACTAAGGTAAATGTTTTCTTTAACACCTTTTCTGCATGTTCGACTTTTATTTTTCTTATCTTTTGCTATTTTTGTTTATTGTATTGTGTTTCGGGAATGGGATGATAAATCTCTCTATAAGCAGTAATCATATATTGGTTTGGATTTGGGATGCAGATATCTTAAGATTATTGTTTAAATCTGCTCCATCTACACCAAAATTAGTTGTTAATTGCCTTCCCTCATAAATCTTTATAACTTACTCCTATCCTGTGTTGGTTGCTTTTTGGATGGAGAGATTCATCCTCTCAGGAGTTAAACAGTTTCCATTGGAGTAGTCTGAAATTGGAAAATATTTATATTATTTAAACGATGTCTGATTGAGGTTAACTTAGAATACTAAACACTCAATTATTATAATCATTAGTGAATTTGTTCCTCCTCTTAATATTGCCACTGGTATCAATATGATACTGTAGTTTTTGCTACCTCTCCCACCCTTCCACACTGGTATTACCTCCAATATGTTTATGCTTGGCTTTATTAAATATTTAATAATCCATTAATCCATGCATTTGTTGCTCTTGTGAACTGAATCTGTTGTGCCAATATTCTGGCTGTAACACCGAGAATATTTTAATAATCTCATTCAAAGCTGATATTAAGGAGTTCTGTCTATTCTGGCTGTTAAAATTGGACTCCTTTTGACATAATAGCACATGAATGAAACTAGATCAAAAGTTTGAGCTTGTTATTTGGTTTCTTCTGATTGAATACTTTCATATGTATTTGTGTTCTAATTATCTATTTTAGAAGAACATGGAACTACAAACTGTGTCCAAGTAGGTAAATTTGAAATCTTATTTCTTAGTACTGATACTTGTGGTTTGCATAATGATGTTTCATTGTTCTGCAAATGATGTAATTCAATAATCAAAATAATCATACTTCCAAAAATATATAGTATCATTTTCAGGGGAATTTAGTTTATACAAGATATTTGTCTAAGTAATAAGATGCCGTGACACTGATGCTTACGTAATTAACTATATTTTGTTATTCTTTACGAGAACCACACAATTATTCTAGAAACAGAATATTAAAACTAGTAGGGCGTGTGTGCTATAACAGAATTTAATGATTTCTAATTTGTATTTTCCCCTTTTCTTTACATAATCATGCTGGCCTGTGACTAAATATAACGAATAAGAATGAGGATTTCATCCGTGTTAATTAATTGAGATTACCTCAAGAAATCTGCACCTTAAAGGATTATTAGTTAATCCATTGAATTCTTAACTTGGGTTAAAGGTGTTGTTAATGTTGTTGATTGAAAATTCTTAATACAAGCAAACAGTTAAGAGCACAATCAACACATGCAATGTGTAAAATACAGGGCTTATGACATATAGAAGTCTGTTCATTTCATGATTGAGATACTCCAAATCAGTAATTAACAAAGTTATTGAATAGAGACATATAAAATTAATCGTGCAGAAACTGTGACTCAAAAACAAATATATTCAAAGCTTGTGACAGATTAAACACGTTACATCGTATGAAATCTTCCCATTACAAAACTTTCTCCTCATACAGAACCAACCCATTAAAGAGTTTAAAACACATGCAAATATGTTCTTACTGCACACATAACATACACATCCAGCATTAGCAAGTTTCAACTAAGTATACATGTGTTCAATTAATCACAATTATTCTGTCTCCTTCATTTAGCAAGTATTTTGTAATCCTTACTTCTCTATCTCATTTTGTAGCTTTATTCCTCGAAGAGGGACATGCAAGAGAATTTCTTATTCAAGCTTCTTCATTCTCCTTCTAGGTGCTGCATGAAGGACAAAATTAATTAATTTTGTCTCTAACCTGTTACTTGGTGGGTGAAAATGAGGGAGAGTGATGCTATTAGTTGGTCACTTAGGAGGAGAATTGATGCTTTCCTCATCATTTTCCACTTACATTATGTTTTGCCACCTTAAAGTCCCTCTCAATCTCTAATAACTTTTAATAATCACTGGTTACCCTGTTAATTTGGGACATTCTATTATTTCCTAAGAACAAATGACTTTGATCTAGGAATAGTTCCTTTTCATAATTTTTCTAACTTGTACCCTTACTCCTAATTTTCACTTAAATATCCTTGACAGTTCCTAATATCTCTTAATTACTTGGTCTACTCTTGCTTGTTTTCTAATGTTCAATCACCACAATTAAATTAATTATAAGGGAATTATATTTTGGCAACTTGAAGATTTTTCCACCATCTTCTATTACGCCATTTCACCATCTCTTGGGATTAATCCTCTAATTAATCAAATTTTACCATGTAATTTTAATCCCCCCTTTTTTCTTCTTTCTAAAATACTTTATCAATGTGATTAAGCCTGTTTATCTGATAGACTTGTAGCACATGTTTATACTAGAGAAACCAAAAAAGGAAAGAAATATGGGCTGAAGATTATAATGGGGGGCAGTGTGCTGTGTGTATGAAAGGAGATACGCAAGAGAGGGAATTGGAAGTGCTTATTCCTCATTAGGGGAAAGAGCAAAAGGAAGAGTTTGTTAAAATGGAGTGGAATGGCTGAACCTGAAACAACATGGATAGCTGTCACATGTTTAATGGAGAAGGGAATATAATAGGACTCAACCAACCATGAGGAAGGTGTATGAGAGAAAAGATGGGAGTTGTAGGGAATCAATCCCTTGGGGATTAAAATTAGATCTAATGAATTGTATTCCTAACTAATTACCCAAAACAGCAGTTATTATTTAGTTAGGAGTTAGGACAGAGGAAGGCAGAGTTACTAAATAGGCTGGGATACTAATGAAAGGGGGCACTTTTGTAAAAGAAAGGCATTTTGGAGTAGGCTGAGCTACTTGAATAATCTCAGCAATCTAATTAGTCGTTGTAATTCTTGCATCACTGCTTCACATTGGAGAGGGTTACAACTGAAAATTTTAATGAAGATTTCTTTTCTTATCTTGTGTATTGATTCTATCAGAATTGTGGTACTGTACCTGTATGGGGAGAAAGGGGGTGGAGATAAGAATGGGAAAGGAAGAGAGGTTGATAGGAAAAGATTTGAGTATGGCAGTGAGGTTTGAAAGGGGTGGGATATTCTGTAATCTGAATGATTACAGAATTTCCCCTCTTTATTTTCTTTATTTTCATGCATTTTCTTTGTGGTTCCATTCTCACCGAGGGATACCTCTGCTTGTATGGAACTTGGTCTCTATTATTTCAATTCTAATTCGTAGTTTGATTTGACAGAATTTCCCTTGTTATGTTCTTTCTTTTTGGGTATTTTCTTTCTGATTTAAGTCTCTACAGAGGGCTACCTCTGCTTGTAATCCTTTATCTCTACTCTAATTCCTAGTCCCTTTCATAATCTATTCATTTCTTTGAACTTTTTTTGGTAAAGAATTGAATCTAGACATGATGTCATTATTATAATTTATAAATACTGAATATACATAGAATTGAAACACAAATGCATATAAATATATGAAGCTTTAGAACATATTACTTTGATAAAATTCTCTTCATCGGAATGTTACCATCTTTGTGGCTTCAATTTAGGAACTGCATATTTGGGCATGGATATGCTTGTGACAGAAACTATTTACTGCCTCCTTCTCCCCGACTCTGCATTAATTTGTGCTTTTGGAGTAGTCAATTATTTTCTTTTCCTAATCCTGAATATGTTGCCAGTATGAGTATATGCATTATTAAAGGAAATTGATGAAATGGCATGAAAATTACTTTACAGTTATTTTGCTGTGCTCGTTTCTGTTTCTTTTCCTAATGTGAACTACTACTTTGTTTTCAGTGCTCTTATTTTAACTCCACTTGTTGCTTCTCCTGTCAGATCGGAATTTATTTTCGTCAATCCAAATTCCAAAGGTCAGTGTGGTTGTGGTGAATCTTTCATGACAACAGGAAGTAGTGGATCTTCTAAGCCATGAAGTAGTTAAAATTGCTATTCAACTTGCTGTGGATCCTCACGTAATGAAGTCGTCCTTTCATGATTTAATTGATAGATAGACATACAAGTACAACTAATGGATTTCTATTATTCTGCCTGCGAGAACAAGGGAAATGAGAACTTTGGTGCTCAGAACAAAAGGATACTGAGGACTGACATGGTCTCAATATATAGAGTTTTCAAAGCTGATGGTAATACGCTTATTTCAACAATTTTTATTATCATTTGTTTTGATGATTCTTATTTTTAATATAAAATTCTTTGTATCATGAGAATTGTAGTTTGTAGGTTTACAATATCATTGAAATAATTTTCGTAAAGTTGAAGAAATTTCTCTTAAAATTCTTTGGTCAACTTGAAGATTACGGTTTCACTAAATTATTACCAATGATCATTTCTGTTTTGAGTGATATAGTCTTTAGCATTGTCTTTTTTATTTATAGTCTTAGCATTGTTTGGAGGAAATATGTGCGCACGTCTAAACCTAGGACCGAGGGAAGGTTACAAGCATGAAGTACTTGTGTTTCGCATTTAAAGGAATGATGAGCTGTCAATAATGGCAGTATGGCACAATATGCTTTATCCTTTATGTAATGAAGAATATTACTCATGGCCAAAATATGTCCTACATGTTTCTCGGTCAAGATGCTTATTGATAGTAGTATTGTTTTACATGGTTGTTGACAAGTATTTGTTTTTACTAAATTTTTGGCCCGAGAAATAAAATATGGCGTGATTAGAGTAAAATGGTTTACAAAATGAATAAAGAAAATAACTTGGATTGAGCTTTGGTCTTTTGCAATTCTAAATATAGTTCACTTTTTATAGTTGAATGTGGTATAGATGATTAGGCGTTAGTCAAATAATTAAATATCTAAATATTTAATTTTATAAAAATAAGAGATGTTTTAATTGTCAATAACAGATATTTTATTTAAAAGAATATTAAAATTAAAAATATTATAAATGAAGAAATTAAAGATGGAATTTTTAATATTGAGAAAAAAGTGAAAATAAATTATTTGAAGATATATAATCTATATGTTTATTAGTTTGATATAATTTATGAAAATAAGTTGTATTGTTCTATTTGATATAATGAGGATATTCAAATTTTAAATTTCATTTGGAATTTAAATTGAGATTTATTATATTTAATTATCAATATTTAAAAAAGATAATATAAATAAAAACTAAAATGAAATATTTAAAATAAGAAAATAATATACAGCTCTGATTTTTTTTATTCAAAATTGAAGATTTAATAAATTTATAATATAACAATGAATTTATAAGAAATAAAATTTTCGGATACAAATTAAATTCATGATTATTTTGCCAAATGAATTAACAGTGATTTTTCACAAAGACGAGAGTAATCTTGGTGAGTCATCCATGTGGTGTGCCGTGTCGTCATGAAAGTAAAAGAAAGAAAAATTGATTTTTCTAAAGTTGGCGAGGGTGTCAAAAATATTGTGATAAAGATATTGATTTTAAAAAAATATTTATTATAAAATTATAAGAAAATATAAAAAATTAAAAAAAATATAATTTTGCATGTGTTAGTAAAAATATTTTTTTAATTTTTTAATCAATATTATGTGAATAATAGTTAACATTTTTCAATAATTTATAACTCCTATGTATTGATAATAAATTTTAAAAAAATAAATACATATTCACTCTCTTGCTTGCTACGCGTCAAGAAGAGGTAAAAACTAAGTTGAGTGGGTGGTAACACGTGCAAAGGACCCTGCACACGATTTTCAAGACACTCCATTTTGCCTCCCGTAACAAAAGAGTTCCCCTTCGCTGGAGAGAGAGAGAGAGAGAGAGAGAGAGAGAGAGGCGAGCTTTGGCTTTTACGACTGGTCGATTTCCAATTTCTCTTCGCTTAGAAGACGATCCTTTCATTCTCCAAGGTAGTCCCTTCCATGCTTCTCTATAACTATGTTTCTCCTATTTGCCGATTCAATTCAATGTTAGTTTCGTTACTCCTTTTTTTTGTGACCTTAGATCACTGATTCACTCGTATCACTCACTGTTCATGAACAATCCCCTTGTTTCTGATTTTTCTTTATTAAATATTATTATTATTTTTTGTTCAGTTAAGTTTAACTTGTGAAATCTTGCCATACTGCACAGGTTCTGATAGATTGGATTGGACTCTTTTGAAATTCATGCTGTGGTTCAGTATTTGTTAATTCTGTTAAACTTGTTTTATTACACTGCTACTATGGAGCACCTTCCTGTTGAAGTGATTGGTAACATATTATCTCTTCTCGGTTCTGCCCGAGATGTTGTGGTTGCTTCTGCAACTTGTAAAAAATGGAGCGAAGCATGGCGCAATCACCTCCACAGCCTTTCATTCAACTACTGTGATTGGCCCCTCTTTCATGACTTTACCTCTGCTAGGTTGGAAATACTCATCACTCAGACAATCTTCCAAACCAAGGCACTGCAATCCCTGACCATTTTCTTGGATGACGAGCATAAGTTCTCGGCTGCCCCGGTCATTGCTTGGCTTATGTATACTAGGGATTCGTTGCGCCAATTGCGTTACAATGTGAGGACAACCCCTTGTTTCAACATCATTGAGAAATGCAGCAGGCAGAGGTTGGAGGTGTTGGCCTTGGCTCGCAATTGCATCACCGGTGTTGACCCGAGTTACTTGAAGTTTCCTTGCTTGAAGTCGCTTTCGTTGAGTTTTATTAGCATCTCGGCGTTGGATTTGACCCTTCTTCTCTCGGCGTGTCCGAAGCTTGAAACTTTGGCTATGGTTGGTGTGGAGATTGCAATGTCAGATTCGCAGGCTTCCGTGGAGCTTAGCAGTGTTTCTTTGAAGGTTTTTGACCTTGAATTGTTTAGTTCAGATAAGTTTATATTGGAGGCGGATTTGCTTGAGAAGCTTCATTTTAAAGATTGTAGCTTTGAGGTTTTTGAGCTGATTGGAAAGGGGACATTGAAGGTTTTGAAAATTGATGATATGAATGTTATCCATCTTGATATTGGGGATAGTACAGAAAACCTTGAGGTTATAGATGTCTGTAACTTCACAATCATGTGGCCAAAATTTTATCATATGATCTCAAAAGCATCAAAGTTATATAAGCTTCGGCTGTGGGGTGTTGTTTTTGATGATGAGGATGAGGTTGTTGATATAGAGACAATTTCTGCTTGCTTTCCTCAGTTGACACATTTGTCCTTAAGTTATGATTTAAGAGATGGAGTTCTTCATTATGGTTTGCATGGTTTGCCTTGTTTTATGAATGTGGTGGTGTTGGAACTTGGATGGACTGTAATTAGTGATCTTTTCTCAGTATGGGTAGCTGGACTTTTGGAAGGTTGTCCCAATTTGAAAAAATTGGTCATTTATGGTTTTGTTTCAGAGGTCAAAACACATGAAGAGTGCCAAATTCTTGCCACATTCTCAGAATTCATTCTTCAACTTGGAAGAAAATATGGGCATGTAAAGTTTGAGTTTGAATATGAGTAGTGGGTTCTGTCGTGCTCATCTAATCCCTGTCAAAGTGAAAGAAGATACTTGCATGCCCCATGAGTTTCTTTTGGCCATTTCTTCTGTGAATCACAAGAATTCTTCAAATGTAAAGTTATAGATTCTTTGTGTATAAGAGTGAATTTCAGTTTCCATCACAACCCCATTCTTCTATTGTTTGTTGCTTTCTTTTCTTTTCCGTGGAAGGAGAACCTAAGATGTGGTTACTTTTACTCCCTTAAAAATTATAGCATTGCAAATGTTTACTGTTCCTTGTGAATCATTCTAAGATAATCTTTGTGAATCATTCTATGATAATCTGAATCTTACCCCACGATCTTCTTTCCTAAACACGGCAGTTGGCTTTTATTTATGGTAGTAATTAGCAATGCATCTAAAGCTTCAATTAAGAACATGATTTTTTTTCTTCGTTAAATTCATGAATCAAGTGTTTGTGTAATCTGAATACACCCTGCTCAAGTAACTGGTCTGGACCTTCTTGATAGAGGACATAGATGATTAACCTGTTCATATTAAAGAAATCAACACTAAATAAATATGGCACAACAAATCTTGTTGGAACATTTCAAATTTTGTTGTGTACTATGGCTGTGTGTAGTGTTGGGTGAACTATGCTTGTTTATGTCCACAAGCACTATGCCTTAAAATAGTGAACCTTCTTCGCCTCTTCAATCTCCACTCCGGTTCCTTTCAGTGAATGCATTTGGATCTCAATCCACGAATATGTAACCATACTAATAAATTTGTGAGTACATTGTTTTTATTTTCAGGTTTTCAACTTTTACAATGGATGAAAGGAAAAAAAAAAAGGCTGGCGATAAAAAAAAAATTCACGGATTGCTTCATAAATAATTAGATTGATTCTGGTAATTAATTACTTATATATGGCAATAGTGCCCACCAACGATCAAACTAAACAAGGGTGTGGTAACTGGTAAGCGTAAACAAGATGAAATGTCATCAACAATACAACAACTATGTTGTACATTTGAGTAACTAGTTATCATTTGATAAAGAAGTCCCCAAATTGGATGATCTAATCCTTCGTTGATCTTGAACTTGAGGACTCTTGCAGCTTGGCTTTATAATTAAATTTCATAACTCCGTCCTTTTGTTTCTGTTTCTTCAACCGGCTTTGACTTGAGTAGTTCTTTAGTTTTCTTCTCCCCTCTTGATTTGTGTCATGACTATTTCTTCGTTTAGCCACACAAGTAGATGCATCACAACAAACTCTTGTTGTGCGTACTAAAATCCAAGGATTTCACTGCTTACCATTACCATGCAGTTTCTTCACAAAGGACAACTCAGGTTCCTTCTCAAAGCTCTCAGTTTCTCTTTTGCTTTGGTTTTAACACTAACGTTCACTTCCTCAAAACCCTGCACAAGATGATCACAAGATACTAATTTAGATGTAGTTCTAAGTTATTTGATTCAAAGAAAGGGAAAGTGGGGGTGGTGTCATGAAAATATCATAAGACAGATTTCCTTTGAGCAAGTGTGAGTTTTGTTATGTCTTAAATTGAGTGTAGCCAAAGCTGCATAGATGTTGAATAGTTCTCATACTCGGTTTTAATTATTGTAATGGAACATGAAAGAACAATGCTACACCAAATCTTGTGTACCCTTGATATGAACATCAAACAAGAATTTAATTATATCATTATTGGGTAGTGGTTACCTGTTGTTTTCTTCCCCTCTCGAGCTCGGCCTGAAGAATAAAAGCAAGATCCTTGTCAGTATAATTGAATTACTAACACTGTAATACATATAACAGCAACAGAGGGATTCTGCAGAAGTTCATGTTATTTGGCAGTACCAGCGCCTGTTTCAGTTGGGAGTTCTCTTCTCTTAACTGGTTTAGTTCTGCTTCTAATTCCACTGTGTATGCCTGCCAAGGCAAAAAAAAAAAAAACGAATAAGGTTCCGCAAAGAAAGCTTAATAGCAATCCTTCCTCAAATATCTACCAAAATATTCCATAAAAAAAATCTATTAATTTGTGGTACTTAAAAATTTTAAATTTTGGTTTCCTTCTGGTGTAATTCTAGTACTCCTTTAGTCTAGATTCACATCTCAAAGAACAAGATAAAGTCCTTGAAATTGAGTCCCTACTAACCTAAACTAGTGTATGTTTTATCTACATTTCTCCCGATTAATATTTGCTTAACCCTGATCATCTGCTTCAATACACACACACACACTTTATACAATACCACATCAACTCTATGCAATGCAAGAAGTGAATAACACTTTTGAGTCTCATAAGCTAGCAGCTACGGGGTCCATTTTGATGTATATTTTATTTACATCTTTAAATCTAAGCTAACTAAAAAATTAATTAATTGGTATTTTATTAGTAGCTGATATATAGCCTGCTGGTGCTTTGAAACCTGCCAACCCCCTATAATTTCTGGAAAAGAAAAGCCAATCCTAGTTAACATAATTTCAAGGGGGAAAAACTATATTAATGAAAACTATCGATCCTAATGCATCAATAGCAAACATGTACACTCCAAAGCGGAAAGGTCTAAGGACAGATTCTTCTTAAACTAATGTTGTGTTCAGTACACACATACTATCAATTATCCTTAGTTCAGTCAAATTGAGTTCATTGGCTTTATACAACATTTCTAGGCAAGAAGCCAGCATGAACATTTCATGATATAAATCAAGATGATTCAACAGGATATATATGTAGGCATTGCATTGGTTGATGATTAAAATGAGGCACGCATGCAAATGCACCTGTTTTCTGGCTCTAGATCTGGCAGCTGACTCTCTATTCTTGATCATCCTCCTCTGCCTTCTCTCCACCACCTTTTCCACAGGACCATCCACCACCCTCTTTCTCCCTCTCAAACCCCCCATTTCAAGCCCAAACTGCCCTCCATCATTCCCAATCCCATCAGACGAATTAGCCGGACTCAAAGGCCCACCCATTCCCATTGTGGGCCCCACCCCATACCCACCACCACCACCACCTCCAAAACAATGATACCCACCACCACTATGATCCCTATTACCATACCCACCAGAAGCCTCCCCAACAACTTGATGATAACCCGGTGCAACCACGTTACTCACTGCACCAACATGCCTACCAACAAAAGAAGGAGCCATTGCAACGTTGTTGTTATTATTCGCGTAATGCGGCTGATGAGAGTGAGACACCGGTAGTGGTGGTGCACACGGTGTTTCCCGAACTACCCCGGCCTTAACCAAAAAATCCTCCAAAGTCATCTCACCAAAAGTGGGTTGGCGAGGGGCAGACTCGGTATTATTATTGAGAACATTGCTAATGTTGTTGTTGTTGTTGTTGTTTTGTTCTTTTTGAATCTGGGACCAAACCTCGTCGACGGTTTTCCTACAAAGAGGAGCAGGGAGGGACAGTGAGGGTTGGCGAGGGAGGCTTGGTTGTTTCCTTAATATTGTTGGGGTCGACGACAAAGGGACGTTGTTGTTGGTGATGGCTTGGTTGTTCTCTTCGGCGCTCCAGATGCTGGTGAGGAACTCGTCCATGTTCATGGAGCCAAAGTTCTTGCCACTCTCGCATAGACTGTGCTGGAACTCGTCCAGTGTGAGAGAGTATATCGATGATGTTTGTCTTCCCAGATAAGAAGATGAGAATAATGTAGAATGCTGGTTCTTCTTCGCTTCTTGCTCGACCCCTGATTCCACCTCACCTTGGGACTTCATCTCGCCCTCCTCAATCACCATCTTTTTCTTCTTCCTAGAAGAGCTCAAAATAAAGAAATAGACTAATCATATACAAATAAATAATGCTTTAATAATAAGCTAAAGAAGAATGATATTTGCACTTGTCTTTTCTTTCGCACTCCTAATCAATACTTCCTTCCACTTATTTACAACAAAATATTTTATTCTCTTGTATATTATTTATTTTTTACTCAAAAACCTTGTCCTTTTCTCTCTCCTAAGGAGATAGGAGAGATGAGTAAATTTCAAATAAAATTAAGGATAAATTTACAAAAATATTATAATTATAGATAAATTTAATGTTAACAACTAAAATAACTAATTTATTTTAATAAACGTACATTAATTATTTATATCTTAAGGACAAACGAAATACTTACTATTTTTTTATCTATCTTTTTGTCATTGTAGTTCATTATAACACCTACTAATTAACTAGAACTATTATGATTGGCTTACTGATGGTAAGTTGAAATATTATGTAAGACTTTAGATTCAAGCTTCATTGAGACTATTATACACCAAAATAAATAACACCTATTAACTAATAGGTATTATTTCTCTTTATCTAACTATATTTTTTTCCTCTTTAGATATCACTAAGCATATTTTTGGGTGGCCAAATTTTTTTTCCTTAAATTAAAGGACAGTCAACTTTAGGAACAATGATATTTGAACACTCCACTCCATGATTCCATCGATTAATATTTGTTTACTTATTTTCATTTCTTTTTTCTTATTAGATCATATCACTCATCATCATACCTATATTTTTCTCTCTTTTCTTATTCTCTCCTAGGTGTAAAATAGATATTTGGGTGTCCAAATATATTTATCCTATTTTGTTTTGTCTTTTCTCTCTCTATATGTAAAATACGATTTTGAGTGTTAAAAATTCAAATATACTAATTATCGATCCTTGTAAGTACTTTAAAATTTAAATAGCTCTAGTTTTTTTTCCGCATGAATCAAGCCAAAGACCTCCTGTATACACTCTGACCTCCTTATGAAGTATCTTTGTTTGTAATCACTCTTAAGAGTTGTGAACCTAGCACGTTTCCAGCGTATCTATAACTTATATTTTCAAATTTCAATACAGCAGTTGGTGACTAAGTTATTTTGCGTGAGGGTTGGTGGACCTCCATTTCGAATCAATTCAATTTTCTCGCCTTTTGGTGGAACTAGATGCTTTTCATAGTCTATTACACTGTTTAATATTATCCAAAATTAGGAAGGAGATATATGTTTATTCTTATTCCACTGAATTTCACGTAAAAAACCAAGCATTTTTATTTATCAGCACCAACACCGAAGAAAGTTGGAAATTGCACCACCGTCGGTCTGTAAAAACGAGGCAATTATTGGTTTGGTTTCATTCGCAACACATACCAGAAGTTGCAGTAGGCATGGAAACTTCACGCTGTGCAGTGCTATATATATACAATAAAATACTACAACTAATATTGCGCCAAATAAAGAGGGAGGTTTAGGTTTAACTTTACTCTTCGGTTTGGTTCGGAGAAGCATTTTTTTCTTTCTTTCAAAGATCAACGATTAAATTGGTCACAACAAATAGTTATTTTCCACTTCTAATTAAGTTTCCTATAGCTTCGTTCGAGCATAATTAACTTGAGCCTATTGCGATTTTTTTTTCTTTCTTTACTCGAGTGCCCTGAAAATAAATAGTATAAAATTTTGGGATGAAACATCTAAAAATCTAATCCGTTGAAGAACAAGTATACATTTAACTAGGAATACTCGGTGGGTCGAAAGTTTAATGTTTGGAATCTTTCATCGTTTGGTGGAAATGACTTAGTGGTCCAAATTCATACACAGAACATGATAAAAGAAAGGACTGAAAAAGGATTAAAAAAAACATAAACTATAACAAGCTAGCATGAATAATGATATATAAGAAAAAAGTTTGATGTGATGGAAAGAAATAAAAGAATATTGTTGTAAAAAATTTATAGAAATTGTTACAACCAAAATGGAAATGAACAATATACGATCGACAAGTATGGTTGATTGCACAACAAAGTCTAGGAAAATAAATACCTGGAAATTGAAATTTGAATGCGAAGCTGGTAAATGAAGTTCCTTTTGTAACAGTGACAAAAGAGCTTATTCTTACGATACTGATGTGAGGATGAGATCGATGTTTCTCTTGAATTTGAGCAGTGACCGCACTTTAGCCACCGCGCGAGTTCAAATTTGTTTAGGACATGCAAACGCAAATTAATAAAAGAGGTACATATAAGGCACACTGCCCTGCAATTAAGGACCATCTTCGTCTATATGATTCATTCCGGCTAAGGTTACCCCACAAAACAAGGGATTAAATAATTAATTAAAAATTTAAATTGTCAAATGCCGCAATAGACAGAATTTCTTTCCCGATTTGATCACATATCTCGCCACGTATAGGACAGGTGTCGCATGTGTAGCCTTGTTTTAGTGCAGCGTATCTCTTGAGCTCCACACGTATTCATTCTTCTGTTTTTAAATCTTACAATATTATTATTTACGCACCATTTATTACACTATTTTTACGTAAGAAATTATCCTTACACCTAGTTATGTTTTCGCTTTAAAATGTTTTTAAGTCGCGTAATATACTTTTTTAATTTATTATTTAAAACGAATTTTTATTTTAGTTTATTAATTTTAAAAAATATTTTTTATATATGTTATTACTTGCAGTTTATTAATTAAGCTTGTTACATTATTATTATTTAACGGATGATGTAATACTTCGTTAAATTTATCACGTTATTATTTAATAGACCAATAATACGATAAATACTAAAAATAAAATTTTGAAAATATGCGTTATAAACTAAAAGAATATTTTTTAAGTAGTAATATCAAAAAAAATATCGGTATAAAAAACATAATTAAGGTTTATGTTTTACTATATTTTATGCTAGACTCACTATGTTTTCGTTTTATTTTAATATTAAAAAAATACAGATACGATGTTAAAAAAAATACCGATACGATATTAGAAAAATACGATAGGTATATGGATATCTGAGACATGGTTCATTCCCACAATCAATTATTTTGATAAAGTTAAAAAATTCATCTTTCTTAAGAACAATTTTATTCAACTTAGAATTGAAATATTTATAAATCATACAAACAAATAGCACTAGTGTGCAATGTGATTCTTCTTCCCGCAAATCAAGATTTTGATGCGATTACGTGGACTAATAGTAACAATCAATGTCCTAGATAGATAACTGATGTCATAGAGAAATTACTTAATTCCCACTTAAAAGTGACATAATGATAGTATCACTCATACCATCAACATGAGGGAACAAGTGGCCAGCACCTTGAAGCTCATGATACTGAATCCACGGAAGCTTTTGTGCAATGTATCGTTGCACCTTAGCAGGCACTATCAAATCTTCATCTCCTTGCCAAATATGGACCGAACCTTCATTACTTGGAAATGGATTTTCAAGATCCAATGGACTAAATTCCCAGCTACCAAATGCAAGAATTAAGTCTCGGTGAACAGTTTCATGTTCTCCTTGCTGTCTTACCTGAGCCTGTGGAATCATAGGACAATATATCAGCCACATCTCAATTACCAATAGGAGAAACTAACCAAATATGATCCAGTAAAAAAACTATGTTCATGGTATCAATAATAATAATCATTAATGTGCATAAAAAATTATTTCACGCCCCTAATGTTTAAAAGAACTTCTACATATCAATTTATTAATCATAAGTTGGGAAACAACTCTTTATATAAAGAATTCATAAAATCGAGAAACATCAAGCAGCAGTGTATCCAAGGGAATAAAAATAAGGTAACTAGCATACATGATAACAGTGAAGATAGATTTAACACCTATGCCAAGCACACAACTCATAGTGGCAGTTCTCTAAAACTTCAAATTAAGATGCACAAGAAATTTGAGAGATAGAGAGAATGAAGGACTCACAAGAGCAATGCACTAATGCACCAAATGCCTATAGCCTAAACAAATGTTTTGCCTCTCTGATAAAACAAACATTTACTACAAAAATTTTGTTTGCTTTGCAATCGATTGTTCTGCTTCTAAACGACAAATCTTGGAAACAGATTTCATACACTAAGTGACACTCCATACATATTCTATGGTGCTTCTACACGGATGCTATGTGTTTCTGGTATGGTATCTACTCCTAAATTGATACTAACAAAATGCACAAATGTTAATAGTTTAAATACTCTAGTCTAGTATTGCAAATGATATAGTCTTAGTTGACGGTATAAAATGGGTAAATACTAAATTTGAGTAGTGTGTATGATACAAGACCCTGCTCAGTTGCTTTAAATGAAAATTTTGCTTTTGTTGAGCCCAATGGTCACCATTAATCCATGTAGTTGATCCCACCTAGTGGAATAAGGTTTGAATGTAATCAATGTATTTTGTGTACAAGATGTCTTTTAATACTTTTATTAATAGCCATTGGTAACTAGAGAGTACAGACAAACTGTAATAGTTGTCAATTTCCAAATTTATGACTGGTATTGGTTTGAGCAGTTCTATGGAGAAAAAAGATTACAGAGACCTACAAACTCAAACGTGACAAGTAGATATAATTGTTCACAACTGACTTCGACAGATGCAGTCCTTCACGTGCAGTATTAAACAGTTCTGACTTTAGGCACAACAGTCACCAACAAATATCAAAATCAATTGGTATGAATATAGCCAACAACAAATATAAATTGTGAAGTTACTTGACTTTCGCTCTATAATCCAGATACATACCACATGATTCTTTCGATCAGACCTCTTAGGCAAAAGTTCTTTGTCTTGAAGGGATAGAAGATCTATACTGTCAGCAATTAAACTAGAAGCTGGGAACCATCTTTGAGTGTTCCACCAGTAAGTTAGCCATGGTATGTAGTGAGCAACACGAACTGTCCACTGGTCTTGAAGTTTTTGTTGGTAGAAAACTTCATTAGTTAAGTTTGCAGGAAGACCAGCCCACCAGTAGTTGAGAACTGGGGCTATGAGCACTGCACCTGCCAGCCTGTGGGCATTGAATTTTTTTTAACAATGCAATAAATAGATAAAGATAATGATTGGCAATTCCATCTAACTGATGCAAACATGATGCCCAGGAAATTAGGGAGGAGGTGACCAAACTATAATTATCATAGTTTCACATGATACAGACTACAGTTGAACTGGCCTAAAGTGAAGAATTTCCTATTTTTATAGTGTCATCTTTCGTGATCTCTACCTCTCGAAAGTTAATCTCATGACTTCACACTGTGAGGATACCTTACTTTCAGAAGAAGAAAAAAATTCTATTTTCTTAAAATAAATTGCTTCCACTAACTTAAAGTCTTGGATCCACCACAGTCCATGGTTAGTTGGTGGAGTAATTAGTTAGCTAGGGAGTTAGTTAGTTAGTTGGGAGCTAGAATAATTAGAGAAATAAGGCATGTCGGGGTGAGAGTGAGAGGTATCTTGTCATTTGAGGAAGGATTAGGGGAGTTTTTTTTTATTATTAATTTAAAAAATTTCTCTAGTTCAATTGAAAAGAAAATAAAGAAAAAAAGAGAGAAAAGTTGTTCTTAAGAAACAAATTTTCAAAATCTTCTCTCCAAGTTTTCTCTTCAATTTCAAATATCAAAATGTTCTCCTCTCATTTTTTCCTCTCATTCATACAAAGGGTAAAAGAGTGGACAGAGTCTCGGTCTCTAGAATATCCAGGAAAATAATTTATTTTATACTCAAAAACAGTTCTATCGAGTGCTATATATGATATATATCTAGCTTTGCAATAGAATATGTAGAGTTCATTTCCTAGAAATTCTATCCATCAAGATGTTTGGTGCTTGAGAACCCTACATTTTAAGCCTAGGTTCCATATTATTCTTCTATTCTTTGCAAATTGAGCTCCCAATTAGATTTGTTATCTTAGACAAGCACAATTTCCCTACCCAATTTCACAACCCTAAGATATTTACACTTACACTAGCCTAATGATCAAGGAAACGTAAAGTTAATATTCATTCAAAATTTCTGTTTGGAGACAGCCTATATCAAAATTCTGCATAATAAGTGCAGAGGAACAAAAATCTTGTATCACTCACAAGTCACACCACTAAAATACAAATTCAAGCAAGAGGATGCAAACATTGACATGCCAAAAAAAGAGGAAAAAAAAACAACGAATGTTCTTTTTTTTTTTTAGCCAACAGAATTACATTTAACCTGAATACATCATACCTGTGAGGGATGTACTTAAGGCACCTCCAAACAACCTGCCCACCCAAAGAAAAACCTATTATGTAGAATTTGGACCCTAATTCGAATTTATCAGCAAGTTCTTCTATATCTAATGCCAGGCTCTTCAGTGTTTGATTTGGATCAGGATCACTTTCCCCATACCCGGGTCTATCAAAAGATACAATGTAGACCCCTAATTTCTTAGCAACATCCTGCAAAAAAGCATTACAAATTCAGATAACACAAAGTTCAAAGATACATAGCAGAGAATGTTGTGAAAGCAAAAGAAATAGAACAATTACAGGTGATAGTGTTTTGGCAACATAGGCATCATGCCTGCAAGCATCAAAACCATGGACAAAGATGATTTTATGCTTGGCTACATCTTTTGGGACACCATGCTCTTTGTATGCTAAATTCCTTCCATCTCTTAGTTTGATTCTGGGTGCTGTTATAGTGGGCCCATTAGGAGATCCACATATCTTTGAAGCAGGAGGTTGAATAGCTTGATAACCCCATGCTACAAACCCAATGAACAACACTGCCAGCACTGTTCCAAAAATTCCTAAGAGAATGCAAAGTTTAATTTTAAAATAAAAAAAACAAATTATTTCAATAAGAATAAGAATATCAATTATTCAATTTAGTACTGTCTTGGCTAACAAACTAAACTAGTGTGAACAAAATGAAAGGTGAGGAAGTCCCATCAAGACCAGTGAATATCATTGATAAATCAGAAACAGCAAGGGGTGTGGCAGAGGAATATGCCACATGCACATTTCATTCAAGAAACAGAAAAAAGTGGGACCTGAAGGGAGCTGAATTGAAGTGCTTTTGTTTTGGTTCCTGGTATGAGCACGGGTTGATGCTGCAGAATTTTTTCTTCTGTTCACTCCATTCTCCATTTTCCCCTCTTTCTCATACAATGACAAACACGACACAACGTTTCAACTTCAGACACGGACACGAACACCCTACTGTCACACTTGTGTAGTAGTAGTATAACTGAACGGGACGATTCACCTATCCCTAGTTGATCGAATGAAGAAAAAGGGCAAAAAGTTTGTTACAGCTCTACTCACAAATATATACACATGTCTATATCATCATGAAAAAAATCTGGGATTTTATTCCTGCATTTTAGAAGATACCTTACCATAATAATCACAGTATTAAATTTATTTTGGCAGTACAATAACAATTATTAATTTAAAAAATTAACAATTGAAATAGTAATTAATTACTGTAAGTGTATTTATTTTCTCTTTTTGGTTATTTTGAGTTTTGATTAGGAAAAGACACTTTTTATTTCTTGAAAAGTAAGGAAAGATTACTAACTTCAACAATAATTTATTTTGAAATTTACAAGTGGTTTGCACTTGTTTGAATTTAATTCAGAGTAAATTATATTTGTATTTTCTTAGTTTTTTTTAAATTGTACTTGATATTTTTCTATTTTTACACCCTAAAAAATCTCTTAATTATTTAGTTCACATTATATTGAGATCGTCTTCATCCTTAACATAATTTAATAATTTAACATAAAGAAAACACGTGCAAATTACATGAGTTTTAATAAAAACTATGTCCAAAATATCATTATTTCTTTCTCAAAATCACATATTGGGTTTTACAAACCTCCATCTTCTTTAATAATCTCTCTTCACTTACCACTACCACCTCCTTCTTCTCTTCCTCCCTCTCCACGATAGCATTATCTCTTCTTCCTCATCATGGTCCTTGTCTACCAACACGACATCCGGACATATTCACTCTCGTCAAAACAACCACAACCACCGTAGCAACTGTCACCACCGTAGTTGTCGTCGTCACCATCATATCCACTTCCTCATTCCCACTATAGCTTCGATCAACATTATCATTGTGTCTGGTTCTCTAGACACTGACACAGTTAGGTAAAACTAATGCATAAAAAGGGAGGGGTGTCAAGTGTAATTTGAGAAAAATATAAGGGGTGCGAGTGTAATTTATTCTAACAAACAATTTCGTCCATTCAGATATTTTCAATTGACATTAATTAATGATGTTAATAAAATATAGTAAAAGTAATGTATAGAAATAGATGAATATCAAGTATAATTTAAGAAAAACAAATGTGATACAAAATTAATTTACTCAGGAATTTATAATCCAAAAATCCAATGAAATAAGTATAATTGTGTTGAATTAGATTGGATTCACTCTTTTTTGCTAAGTAATGCAATCCAACCATAATAATTAAGTTGAGTTGAGTAACCGAGTTGAATAAATAAGAAAAATAATATTTTTTAGCTAGAAGAATGTTGTTTTGTAGTGCTTTAGGATGGCACTGTATTAGGGTGTTTTGGACTTGATTTTGACACTTATTGTTAAAAAAGTTGAGTGTTATTAATATTTTTTTGGTCTTAAAAAAATATTATATTTTAGAAATTTGAGAAAAATAAGAAAAGAATAGTTTTTTTTAATAAGAGTAACATGATATGTAAACGTGATTGATATTATCTTGCCCTTAAATAAAAATATAATGTCTTAAGGTTGGTTATTAATTTTTTTAACGAAAAAATTGCCAATCCATTCTCTTATCGTAAAATGAACTTGCGCTTGATTAGATTGGCTCACAAGAAACTAATGAGAAAATGATTTCATAATAAGAAATTTCATATGATCCATGTTCTTCTTAAGTTTTTTATTTATTACAAATTAGATTATTTCACTTAATTATTTGGGTTTATTAACTTAGGAAACATGAGTATGATAAAAAAAATTATCATTAATTATTAATTTTTAGTTTTTTGTCATCAAAAGAGATCAAATTCTTAATTTTTTTTCCTTTTCTTTTTTTTAATCATTTAATCAACTTTATATTTCATATTTCCGTAGAACAATAGAATATAACATCATTCAAGTAAATTAACATGAGTAATTTCTGATTTGCAAGGATCCAAAAGAAGCACTAGAAAGACAAGACAAAGTCCAAAAATGTGCAAAGAAAGATAGCTGGTCGGCACCCAACACAATATAACTAGTGTCCATCGTAGGCTAATTGGAATTTTTGGAATTTTTTTTAATGTTCTTGCGGGTCCAATGTGTTTTTGCGGCCTAGAATGCTTAAACTTGTTATTTATTTGGAGAAATTATATCATTAAGACATTCTTTGACTTCTCTAAGGATCGAAAGTGAGGAAGAACTTGGAAATCAGTTTCCACCATTGAAGATTGAAGGAAGATACAACAATTCTTGAAGGTATATGGTTCCATAGTAAAAAACTCTCTTTCATAGATTTGTTTTCTTTTCTCTTTCTATCAGTTTTTAATTTCCTTAGGGTTACGTTTTGAACCATTTTTAATTGTTTTTCTTTTTTAATCTTATTTGTTTTTATGTGGATTAAGGTATTGAATTTATGTTTATGCTTCCCTGTTGACACTTACTAGGGAAATTAATTCGTAATCTAAACCTTTCTATTAATTTGGGAATTGAGGTCTAAATTGTTTCAATTCAATAACCCTGTGATTCTTGAGCCTAGGGATAATGATAGGTTGTATGCATCTATGTGAATTTTCTACACGTAATAATTTTTACTAATTAATTTTTCTTTTTTCAAGGGATTAAAGTTAATAAATAGGAATAGAGGGTTTAACGCTTAAGAAATTTGGGTTAAACTAAAATAGAGAAATTGGATGTTAGCCTTTGGTAAAATTAGTTTCCGCTAGCTGAAAATTTATAAGTTATAAGTTAAAAAGTTAAAATTATTATGTTTAAAAAGACATTTCAGTTAACTTTTAATTTTTTTTTATTAGTTGAAAAACTTTTTAAAATATTTGGAAAAAAAGCTATTTTTTAATAATTTTAACTTTTTTTAAAATTCTACTTTGAAGTAGTATTTCTTAAAAGTTAATTTTTGACTTTTTATATTTTCTTTTATTTATATTATCAATATATTTATCCAATTTCTACTCATCATTTTTAAATAAATTATGATTTTTTTATGTTACATTTTCCAGCTATTTTAACAACTAATTTTATTAAATATTTATAATTTAATAATTTAACTTTTCAATTTTCAACTAATTTTTTAGTTAATTTTATCAAAGATAACCTTAGTTTAAAGTGTTTGATAAGATTACTTGATAAGTTAATTAATAAATGTCAAATGACGATATATTTAATATTTTTAATATTTGAATTTTATTTCTAATAACTTATTACCTTAAAAAGATAATATTTTTTGAAATTTTTTATTATAAAAAATGGTAAATTATTTTTTTCATTTTTTGAAAAAATAAAATAAAACAAACTTTATTAGAACTATATTATTTAAAATATTTTTTACATTTAAATACTTTATGAATAATATTATTTAAAAAAAATCTTTATAATTTTTCTTAAACATTCATTTTTTTTATTTGTACAAGAAAAACTTAATTAGATATATAGGTGTCTCACTTGCATGATTATAAAACATAATACAAATCATATCTTATTTAGTAAGGTAAAGAGAGTTTTTCAATTGAATAGAAGGATAAAATAAAATTTTAAATAAAATAATAAAGATAAAATTAAGAAGAAGAAAAATTAATAACTTATAAATTAACTTATTTTTTATAAATGATTTCAAGTAACTTATAAAAAATAAATTTATATATAAAATAAACTTATTTTGATAAAAAATAATTATAAGCTAAGTCAAATGAAGTTATAAATTTCCAGGTTTAGCATAATCATTCTTCTTGTGTAAAAATAGATTTAGGGTACCGGGCATTTATAGCATTACAATCTCTTCATGGGACAAAAGGCTTTTATGTGTTCGTCCCGCCTTTATTGTTTTCATCTTATCAAAACTGCTAGGTGACAAATGTTCCCTGTCTAATTTCTTCTTTTCAAGTGTAGGATTAGATTATATACATGATCAGTCACTTCACTAAGATTCGATTTTCCTGTCGTGCCAAGTACTTCCATCATGTCGATCTGTAAAAAGTAATAAGTTAAATTATTATGTGTGAATTAATATTCATAATCGATCTCATCGTTTTTTTTTTAAACAAATTATATAGTTTAAAATTCATGTATAGTTCCACCACCAATATTGCTGGGACTAAATTGTTTAGTATTAAACTATTTATTATAAAGAATCATTTACAAATTTAAGCAAGTTATATAAAAGTATATTTAAATTTGGTAAAAAAAAAGTATATATAAACACTACAATAAAAATATCATTTATTAATAAAAATGTTAAAGCATTATAATTACTTAATATTGCTTTTTTCTAATGAAGATTAAAGTATATATCAATATAGATATTATGAGTCTATTTTTAGATATATGATAACAAATATTTATAATATATGAAATTCTCTACCAGCACACAGTTGTTTGTTAGTATATAATGTAGATCATACTATTATATATAGATCTAGAATACCTATATTAATTGTTTATTTTTCGTAAAATAAAAATAAAAATACCAATGATATACTTCACAATATCAGGAGATCTCTAAGTCTCTTAAAACTGGATCAATAAAAGCATTCTAGTTCAATACTTAAAGGTCAAATTGTGATTGAATTATAGTTGTATACTAGCGATAATTGCTATATTAAATAATATTATAAAATAACATAATGTTCATAATATTAAAAATCAAACTAAACATAATTATATGTAAATGCCATTACTCTTAACCTTAACTCACAATATATATAGTAATATTTAAAATTAATAATTAAAAGTTATTGACACAAATGATTTTTTCACTATAAAAAAAAACATTTGAATCATTTAATTAAGGTATGAGGTTGGCTTGAACGTTGAATTGTGATTAAAAATATCATTTTATTTTAAGATGGACTGAGACAATAAAAAAAGATTAATTAGATGATAAATAGAAACTTCAAACATCTCCTAGTTATTTTTGATAGCGAATGTTGATGTTTTTGTTAGATTACTGTGTATATTTATTAAACTCATTGTTTAACAATAATTTCCATGCTATTCCATATGTGCACATCACGGTGCTACATTCCCACAAGCAAACAGAATTGTGAATGCAATCATCACAAAGGATGTTCAAATTAATAATAAAGAGTCGTGGCTCCAACATATGCTAAACAGAAAAATTGTTGTCTTCCAAATTGTACTTATAATAATAGAACCAATGACTTCCCACCTAGTTTGTTAACGACCAATATATATCCTACATCAATGGTAACTGCATGTAGAAGTTTTGGTATATCCTACAGCTACACTACTACTACTACAGAATGACAATGACAAGTAACCTAATAAGTACTTTAATAAATAAATCATCTCATTTTGTCTTCCTTTTTTTCAATAAAAATTTTCTTATAAAAAGATATTAAATCTGAATACAATCTCTTTATATATGTAAAAATAATGTTACAAATAATATCGATCTCTCATTTTTATATTCACATAAAAAGTATATCAGTAATAAGTTATGTAATTTTTTAATAAAAAAATGAATAAAACAAATCAGTCAGTGAAGTACCAACAAAGGCAATAAGTCCAAAGAAAACACCAAGCTGCGTAGAAGTTGGACCTTAATATATGAATCAATATTATTGCCTCGTCTTGAAACAATTCGGTCAAAAGGTACTCTATGTATCAATATCAAGTTATAAAAAAATCTGCAAATAAATTCACCCAAAATGAAGTTCAATTATAAGAATGTTTGATACAAAGAAAAAAAGATAAGAATGTTTTTCCCTTTTTGCCAAAATGTGGCAAAATAGATAATCTACCTGCATATAGGGTTTTGGCAATGAAATGGAACTCATGACTGATGATTGAATCAAACCGGGCCGTTAGTTTTCAACTGACCTTGCTCAACCTTAAACTGTTAATAATGCATGCTTCATTTCCTTTGCCATTCTCCGTTCAGACATGCAAATTAATTTTGGTTTCGTCAAAACCATGTCGAATCCGAAAGAGCTTGCGACAAAACCACAATCTAATTTCACCAAAACTTCATCTTTCTCTTTCTTACTTGGCAAATGTGATTTGTTTGCAACCTTGCATGGGCATTCAACATTTGTCATTTCCGAAGAGAAAATCAATAGCAGAGGAGAAATGGTTCCGTGTGCAGTACGGTGTCGAAGAAGCAAAACAACTTCATATGAGATTTGTTGGTTAATCTCGCAAGATCTTGTGGGATAGAACTGGTCCAAATAGGACCCTGACAAATTAGGGTCCCTTCAATATGTCCTCCATAAGCTCTACAACAACTATTGGAAGCGACATTTGAAGAGTTTCAACACAAAGTACTTGAATGTTGTAGTCCACGACTTGGCGGAATCAACTCCATAACCAGATTTTGATGCCACAAGCCATGTTAGAGTCGTGATAACCAAAGCTAGATCTTTGGGATTGTAGAGTATATTGTGAAGATATAAGGCAAGAAAATGTGGTTTGATTCTGGCAGAAATCATCATTCATTATACCACACTTATCATCTTGCTATGGGGTGTTTGGATTAGTAGTTATATGATATTAGTAATTGACTATGTTAGCTATATTAATTATCTAAAATTTGTTAGTTAGTTAGTTAAGTTGGCTAGCAATGCTTATTAAAATTAAGAAAAGTGTTCAATTTAATTGATAGAAAGATAAATATGTCCTAAATTTATAGAATAACTAGGAGAATAATCAATTAGCAGATTAATCCTCTGCTTATTGAACGAACTCTAACCCTTCTTCATATCTAGGGTTGAAAATATGTTAGGTTAGGTTTTATTATCTTTGAGTATAATATTGGTTAAAAATACATGACATGAACTAACAGATTTTTTTGTTATGGATTTTTTTAAAATGTTTGAACTAATTTATATAAAAGTCTAATTTAACCTATAAGTCCATTTAAGGATTTATTTTATAATAATTTAATATTGAAATAGAGATAAAAATAAATATACTAGCCGTTTTGTAAAAAATAAGTCTAATTTATTTATATAATATATACATATTTTTCAGATTTAACCTAACATTCATGATATCTTATATAAAAACATATTTTATAATAAGACTTCTAAATAAGATATAAATTTATCATTCAATACTTTTAAATGACTCTTTATATATGTAAACATGCTTAACATACTTAAAAGATGAATTAATATAACATTTTAATATATTACAACAAATTTAATATCACAATAATACTAAGGTCAAATAATTTATTTGGTTCTTGATTTTATTTTTTATTTATTTTAAGTCTTTATTTTTAAAAAAATATTTTAATTTTTAATTAAAAGGTTCAAAATAATCCTCTTTGATAATATGGTGTTATAGACAATTAAATCCATCACAAAACATAATATTTTCTCACTAACCATCTCCATTTAAATGTAAGAACCTAGAAATCAAGAACCACATATCACAAGCCCCAAATCGGTGTTGCCGAAGATTGCAAAGGAACTGGAGAAAGATTCAAGTGAATTGCATAATGATTTACTAACTTCAGTGATTAAGAACCATGAACTGAGATGAAGTGGTATGAAACGAGCGAAAGAAAACTATCCAACCCAAAATAGAAAGTTTTGCTAATTAAGAAGGAAAGGTAAAACTAAGAGTCAGGGGAGATAAAAAGAAGGTGGACGAGGGAGAAAGAGAGGGGGAGAAAAAAAGTGAGCCCCTGGAGCGTTCCATCACACTCCGTGCTTCCAGCTTGGGTCCGACAACGGCGACGCACACGAGATCTGGAGGAGAAACAAAGCCATTTTTCATATATATACGTTTAAAAAATTTGTCAAACACGGTTTTAGATCTTGCAAATTGCAACTTTTATTTTCAAATATGGAGGATTCCTGTTAGAATAGTCACGGACAGGTGGCAGAAACATAAGCTTGATGAACCACCCTTATGTGCTTCTCCGCGAAAGTGGAAGGAACAACATCATCCGTTGGTTTGTGAATTTTAATATGGAAATTTGGGTTTGTTGATTTTGTGACGGCTAAAAGTTATTGGTATTTAAATATTAATTAATGGTGTTAATTTTAAATTAACGGAAGAGTTTTTTAAATTATTTAAAAAAAAGCTGAAATGATTTTTTTAAAATAAATCAAAGACAAAAAAAATCATTTAGCATACTACTAATAACAAAATATTTATTTTAAGTACCTATATAAGTTTTTCACATATAAAAGGCATCTATTGGGCAATAAAGTTTGAAGAGTTATACCATACACCATTAATTCCTACAATGTGACGCATATGATTGCATATTAACCATATCTACAGCCGTAGCAAAACATATAACAGATTCAGAAGTCAGGATATAATAATTGCAAAATGAATTCGTGTTGCACCCTCAATAGCACTGCAGTTATAGGGCATTACCAGATCCACTGAAGTATTGCGACAAGTGGCAAAGAACCCAATGTCCATCAATGTCTTGTGATTCCCTCTTGTTAAATGAAAATACGGTTACTAATATAATCTTATTAGTTATTAATTAAAATTTAATAAAATTAAAATTAAAATTAAAATTTATTAAATAAAAAGTACATCATGCAAAAAAAAATTAACCAATAAAAAATATTATTACTTTTAATCATAGAAATTAAATTAAAAATTTATAATAATTCACACACATTTTTTAATCAATTAAACTAGATATTCTTAATTAAAAGATATCATGTTTAAGAAACAATGTAAAGAAAATTGAACTGAACTTACCAATCAAACTGAAAAATGGATCAACTAATCATGTGTCTAATTCTAATACATCACAAAATTGATTTGGAGAAAACATATCTAATGAACCGAAAAACCAATGAAAATTTTACACAAAGTTGGTTCACAACGAGAGTCAATGAAAGTATTTAATACAATGTTATTTTGATATTTTCTTAAAAATAAAAAAATCAACCTAAAATATGTCATTTTTTTATTCTTAGATATAAATTTATTATTTTTATTGTACATTGTTAATTTTATACTGTTGAAACTTAGAACTAAGTAGTGTGTAAATTTGGTTTGAACTTTTTTTTTGTACTTAATCTTAAAATTCTACAATGTTATGTTTTATTTTTAATTCTTAGTGTTTTAAAGTTATGAGATTATGTTTCTTTAATATTTATCTTATATGTGTATTATTTAATTATTATTATTATTATTATTATTTTAATATTAATTTTATAATTTGACTTCAGAAAAGTTAAATTGTAACAAATTTATTATCAATAAGATTTAAAATTAATACTTTTCGTTTTCTTTTGAAATTCCAGATAAAATGAAAATATTTTTAAACAATAAATAATCTAAAACAATTGAAGTAGCACATTGTTTCTAGAAAATTTATGCTGAAAAAATAGGTTTATAATAAAATTCAAAACAAAAATAATTAAAAACAAGTCATTTTCTACCTTTGAAATAAAATGGAATTCTCTTCTATATGATATATTTTAATTGATTATAAGTTTACTAACTTTTATAATAACTACATTAAAAAATATACGAATGATAATTTTTGTTTGATTGATAATATAAAACTATTTTATAATGTTAAAAAATATACCAATGATAATTTTTGTTTGATTGATAATATAAAACTATTTTATAATGTTAGTATATAATCATTAAACTTTTCTAAGAAATTCAATTTTTTTCCTCAAATTAATTAACACATTTTATTTGTAGGTTTTGTATAATAATCTATGGATTTATTTTTATTTTTCTGAATTGCACTAGAAACTTTATTTTTAGGGGAAAATAATGAATTCATTTTCATTATTGTTCTATTATTAAAAATAGTAGCAAGCTGCTAAAAAAACTTAAGTGGTGTAAATATACTTCTATATTGTTCTTTAACATAGAAAATAATAACTAGATAACTTTTTCTTCTTTTTTTAATTCATATACTACCTTTCAAAGACTTCCTTTCGCAATTTTCATCAAAAAGAAAAAGAAGGGGGGCGGGCTGGCTAACTTTATAACCAGAATAGCTCACTTCAATTAATATAAGGTGCTGAACTTCTGGGTGTAATTTATAATTTCTTATATTTGTTTATTGTATTGCATGATCAAGTGCAGTTTCTAAGAACATCTGTGATGTGATGGAGAATCTATTCATAGGTTCTTAATTTATTTTTAGTGACTTATACGCCGTTATATAAAATTTAAAAATTCTCACAATTTTTCATTCTAATAGTAAAGTTCTCAAATACATAAAATATGTTTCCAATCCATCCCACATCTTTATAATTTTCGGTTGATTGATAAATAAAATAGTTTTTTAATGTTAAAAACTCGATCAATTCATATAAGAATTTATTTATATATAAGAACTAATTACTGCACACTTGGCAGTCACCCGAACAAGTTCCAAACAGTAGAAACTCATTAAAACAAGTGCTTATTTCTAAGAACCCTTATAAGAATCACAGTTAGAGATGACCTAAGAGAGTTGTTTCCACTTGATATAAGGTTTTTGGACGTTTCCCCCTTTAAATTATAAATTTGAACCTGAAAAATCAGACTATGGTTTCCATTTTTATTACAAAATTGTTTTTTGGTATGATTTCTTACTATCTCTCTCATGCACACAAAAATATCATTTAATACATTTCTTATTTAATCATGGGTTTGAAAATCTGTAACAACTTAGTCATGCAGTAAAAATATGAATGAGTTTTGGAAGCAATTTTTTTTTGCTTACATGGAAATTTAATGAGGATCAAAATCTATGTCTTCATGCAAATTATCATCCAATTCTCTCACTACTAGATCAACTCTATTGAATTTTTTAAGAAACAATTTTAAATTATATAATTATACATAAATGAATAAAATTAAAAACAAAAATTAAATCACGTGAATATTTTAAAAAAATTACATGACTTATTAAAAAAAATCACAAAATTTGCTTGTACGAGAGAAAAAGAGAGGAGGGTTAATTAATTTAACTTCTTCAAATTTTTATTTTTATTTTTTCTGTATGTATACGTATATTATTTGAAAATTTAATTGAAATATACTGATGATATAAGGATTTTTTACACTATCATTTAATCATGAAACATTATATAATGAAAAATTATTAAATTTTATACAATAATTACTTTTAAAAATTCTCTTAAAAAATTACTTTAAAAAAATACATTTTCGGTACATATAAAATTTATACTAACAGTATATAAAAAGTATATTTAAAGAAATTATGTTGTATATAATACCAATATGACCAACGAATATTCCGTGCTTAATCGGCATCAATAACTTTTGATCAAGTTAAACGAAGAAAATAGGAACTAAAAGATAAACATGGGCAACTTAGCTTTTTAATTATAATGATATTGGAACTTTAAGAAAGAAAACCTAAAATATCCAAATTTGGAAATATGAATATCAACTTATACCAAAATAAGCAACTGACAGTTTCAGACCAACAAATTTTAGAATCATCATCTCCATATGGCACATAATTAATAAGTCTCAAATTTAAATAATATTATATTTTCACAGTGAAACGATACCAACTGCAATTTATTTATGCAAAAAACGGTCTATATATTCCACTTTCAAATCATAATATAAAAAAATCAATATAACGAATGTCTGCTTAGTTAATTATACGTACTAAACTAAGCCACCACCAATTAGGGCTTTTTTATTTTCTGGAACTAGAATTTGTGATCTTTTAAGCACGGGATGTGCATGTACACACGTCAACCCCTTTTTCTCCAACAAAAGAATGCAAACAGAACTTGAATATATCATAAAATTTCACATGCAGAGATGAGGAGGGAAAAAGGTTTGTTGATAAAGAAGGTCCACCTTCCTCTTTTACCAATCTTGGAACTTGGTCTGCATCTAAGAGTTAAGTTTTTATTCTGAAATGACCTCTTAGGCACTCACACGCTTATACTCCATAGGCGTGTCTAGCCTTGAGCATTTGTGGTGGAGTTCCTTTAATTATGCCCTCTTCATCAGGAATCTTCCAACAAAATTAAAAGAAAGACTATGGCTAAGGGAAAATGGAGAATCAAGCATCCACAAACAGACATTTGCATAGTGTGTGCATGCAATTAAGGAAGGTTCTCTACGCAAGGCATACAACAAAAATTTCTGCACGTCCATGGTACTAGTAATATACTAAAGAGAATGCTAAAATGTGGGTGTTCAAGAAACGAAGCATTTCCTAGAATTTTTGCCTTTTATGCTTGTAGTTTAATAATAAAACGGCAGAAGCTTGACAACTTGCAAAAAAGGGGGAGGACCCACACACACAGGATTACACATGATGCTTTTTTGGACCTGATCGAGCTGATGGGATAGAAAAAAATTGGGAAATTTTATATTTTTTAAATATTTTTTACAAATTTTTTTAGAACTGGGATGGGATAGAAATAATAAAAAAAGAGTACACAATAAGAGTTGTTATTAGAATTAAAAAAATTGCTTTATTGGATGAGAAATATCCATGCATCCGGTGTACAACCAATCAATTAAGAACCGATTCCAAGGGCCCCATTCTGTGTTTATGACAAGGGGAGAGAGAAAGAGAGAGGAAAAGTGGAAAGGATAACTCGTCACATATCATGACTCATGTGATTTCAGCACAAACATCCCAGACCCAAAGGCAATTGTTGAGATGAGCCAAATTAAGAGACAATATATTAGTAGTAGTGGGAGGACCTGCACGGATGCACTTGATTTATTTATAGCCTTTTTTCATTTTTTGTTTTTCCTATAGATCTTGTATTTTCTCTAGCTATATCTAAATAATGTATTGCAACATATTTTAAAGGAGGGGGAAAACACACTCGATCTACCTTGAAAGACACTTTTAAGACATTATAAATATGGAGCCCACACTCCCTTCTTCCTCAGCAAGATCATCAACTTGTATTCCTTATTTCCTTAGCTCCTCTTCTTCCTTGTTCCTCTTCTTACAATGGCAAAAATGCCTTTAGAGCCTCTAATAGTGGGGAGAGTCATAGGAGAAGTTCTTGATTCTTTCACCACAAGCACAAAGATGACTGTGAGTTACAACAAGAAGCAAGTCTACAATGGCCATGAGCTCTTCCCTTCCACTGTCAACACCAAGCCCAAGGTTGAGATTGAGGGTGGTGATATGAGGTCCTTCTTTACACTGGTATATTTTTTTTTTATCTCCTCTCTTCTTATTCCTTTCTTCTTTAAAGAACGAAGTTTTTGGGGGAAAAAAAAAGAGAAAAAACTTAAGCTGTTACCAGTGTGTTTCTTTGTTGTTTTCTGTAATCATGCTCACACAGTATGTCTCTTTTATTTGAGCTTTCTTTACAAATACTGAATCATTAAGAAAATGTCTCCCTTTTTCGGTGCAGATCATGACTGACCCCGATGTTCCTGGCCCTAGTGACCCTTATCTGAGAGAGCACTTGCACTGGTACTTAATATAAACATTAACTAACTTAAGTAGTCATTTATTACATAAATAACACACCACACCCACCCCACATATATAGCTGTACCGGTTTCTCTTAACAACTTAACCACTTTCAAAGTTATGTACTGGTTATCCATCTGATATTCACGTTAGATGTCTGTGTATTTTATTATCAAGTTTGAAGTTTTGCAAGATATATGCATTCCTTTCATCACATCAAAACTATGGACAGCCAGGACAGGTAATAGCAAACAGTTACATCACATGAAGAAGGACACACATGCCTTTGTATTCTGCAAAAGTAGCATGTTCCACCATCATCCCATCCACCCTAAAATCAAAACAATCTAAAAGGGTGAATAAATCTGGAAGCCTCAAACAAACATAACAGAACTACATATAAGGCAAACTACCAGTAACCATTCATTCATTCATAGGTATCTAACAGTCAATAATATATTTTGTTGCAAACATTCTTTTTGCTGCAGGATAGTGACAGATATTCCAGGCACAACAGATGCCACATTTGGTAGGTTCATATGAAAAATGTGTACATATGGGAACTTACTCTGATGATCATGAGAGAGATCACTGACAAAAAAATGATATTCCTAATAATTTGTAGGGAAAGAGTTGGTGAGCTATGAGGTCCCAAAGCCTAATATTGGGATCCATAGGTTTGTGTTTGTCCTGTTCAAGCAAAAGCGTAGACAGTGTGTTACTCCACCCACTTCAAGGGACCACTTCAACACACGCAAATTCGCAGCAGAGAACGACCTTGGCCTCCCTGTAGCTGCTGTCTACTTCAATGCACAGAGGGAAACGGCTGCAAGAAGACGCTAGCTATAGCTAAGTAGCTGCTGGTTTTGCCACTGCAACAACCAAAGTAGTATTGTATTGAATAAAGCGATAAAAAGGTACAAGTACAAGGAGTTTCAGTAGTGGAAGTTGATCCTCTCACATGTGGCTTCAAATAACTTGCAGAAAGAAGGAAGATAATCATTTTCTAGTTTGACTAGTGTGTATGCTATGTTTTACTTTCCATCAGATGTTGTGTACGTTCTGTATTACAAGTGTACTACGTGTATTATTATTACCTCGTGGGTACTACTATGAGGTGATCTTATATATATATAAAGAAATAAGAGGTTTGGTACGCCATGTCGTTTCTTTTCCTTTAATAGTTTAGGGTTTGGCTTCGTTTCTTCTTTCCTTTCGGGTTTCAATCACTCCGTACGTACCTTCTCTCTGTTGGTTTTTTTCCATCTCTTCACAACTAAATTACGTTTTTAAGAAAAAATGGTATTATTAATTAATTACTAAATGGGACTCTATGATCAGTGACTTGTACACACTTTCGATCTTGTCATATTGATTATTTTTCCTCAAGATGCGAAACCTTTCATTTTCAGTAATACGAGGCTTGCTCGTCTATATAATATTTATGACATCTGCTTTTTGCTAACTTGATGGATTGACCCTTCAGGAAACAGTGATTTCTACACCAAATTTCCAGCATATATTCACACTGCTAAAATAACATTAGTGTGTTTGGAAACTGATAATATGCACTCTTTCAAATGCAGGTGTAATCGTTCCAATGCACTAAATTTAGAAGCTATGAAATAAAATGACGTTATGTTGAAATCAACACATTTCTAGACACAAGCACATTTGACAATGGGTTTATCTCCGTTTAGTATAATAAAAATAAAAATAAGAAAATGGTAAGAGTACCGTTGATTAAGAAATAAAGAGTAGCCATTTTTTTAGGATTTTTCTAATCAGTCCACTTAAAAAAATTAATGTATTGATCATAAAAGGGTATAAAAAAATAAGAAAATAATTTTGTGCATCGATATAAAAAAAAACTTTCTACTCTTTAACCAGTATCTGAAGTTTTTTTTTAATTAGAAAGTACAATAATGTACTCTCCCATGCAACTTCAATACAATTTTAGGTAAAAACTTTATATATATATATATATATATATTTCTTGATCTGTCCTTAGAATTAAAAACACTAGTTAGCAAGCAAGACTTAATTTAAAAAGAGATCATTCATTTTTATTATATGTTTTAAGAATAGTTATCGTGCAATAACCCTCTTTTGCAGATAGTTCAGTCCTTTGCAAAGAATCATCCATATACCTACAGTTAATAAAAGCTTTATGTTTTTAACATAGATAAGCTATTCAAAATAAAATAGTAAGAAGGTGATTAAGGAAGCTATATGCGGGTTTCAGAGTAGTTATTCAAAATTATGACATTCATAGTATCTCCAACTTGTGACAACTCAATATTCAACAAATTTATTTATTCCTACAAATTTATCTCCTAATTCGCCTCTTGCCCGTCTCGTACCCGCTAATCAGGTACACGTTATTTTTTAAAATATCTATAGGTATCCGCAAATATTCGTGGATATTTATTGGGGAAAAAATGGAAATATTTTAAGATACAATTTAACTAATCAAAATAAAACAATTTTAAAGTAATTTTTTATTTATTCTAACCATTTTTTAACAAAATAGTTTAAACTTCAAAATTAAAATTATTCAAATATTTTACACAATTATTCTACATAATTATACTGATTAAGATTATTCAACTTAACTAGAAACATAGTTTAAATTTAAAATACTTCAATCTCATAAGTGAAAACAAAAGTTAATAAACTAATTTTTTTTCAAAAGTCTAAACAAAAGTTATTAAAGTATAATACCTCAATATCACAAATCCAAATAAGCTTTGGACTTTTAAGGTTGATTCGTAACCCCACAATCATTATTATTATTAATTACTATTATGAAGACAAATCATAATCCTCAAATGTTTTGATTTATGCAAACAAAATATTAAGTTCAATAACATCTTATTGCTTTTAAACAAAAGCATCTAATTGATTTTGTTTGTGTCAACCGATGATATCTCTTAGACTCTAATGTGCATTTATGAATACTTAAGGCTTTGATATTTTGATCCATCTTGCAAAGAATAAATGAATATTCTTTATATGATCTATCCAAAACTATAGAAAGAGATGAGTCAATGAAAAGGCTGTATATTTCATCAAAAGACGTGTTAAAATAAGTTGCAAAACACTTAATTTTGCAAAAGCATTAAAATTAAATTCTCTAATTTTCTTGATTTTTTGCTCTTTTTTCAGTGTATTAATCTTACATTGTCCGTTTATAATGTAATCCCGATTTCAGTAAAACTTTCTACTGAAACTTACACAAAGAAATTATAAGTATTTATTGCTTATTTTTTCATGAAATAAAATTTAGTTTCTCTTGTGATTATTTTAAATTAATTTATTAATCAGATACTTGGTAAATAAGTGCTACACAACGTGCATTTTAATAATTATTCTGAAAAAACAATAAAATATTTTTCTCTTTTAGTTATTGTAAATCACTTAATCATAAAGTCATGAAAATCATGGTGTTACATGGGGAGCAACAAAAAATAAATCATTGAAGTTGATTGTGTACACTGACCATTATCAATAGAAAGTTCCATATTAGAGAGTTTGGGTGTTCTCCTTTTCCACAGGTGTAATACCATTGATGGATGCCTCTTTCTCATATGCCCAAAACAAAAATATTTATTAATTATTATTATACATAAACACGTACATTTTATTGGCCAACATATGATGTTGGCATTACAGTTTATGGTAAGACTAGGACAATTCATGTAGTTCTTTCCCTCGTCGTCTAAACAGAGTCTTATTTCAGAAAGATTGTAATACGATTTTCTATTTGAACTATATGTATAACAAGTAAGTTGAGGGATGTGCCAATAACTCCATGCATTGCTTGGATAATCGAGTTTTTATCATATGCGGTTCAATGATGCGGGACAATTTGTTTTCCAGCAAGGATATATAGTCATTAGATTATACTCTCCCTTGATTTTCAACGCAGGCCTAGGCGAAATAATATATTGGTTGAACTTTTTCATTGAACAAGTCCCATGCTTGTTCCACTCTGTCCCCCAAAACCTCATCGTTATGTGAGTTTAAATTTGGCCAAATTGTCTCAAGTGCTGACTTGAGTGACTTCAAGGCAGGAGTGATCTGAAAATAAAAAGATTAGTTTTTATCCAAATAAATATATTATATGAGACACTGATTATGTTTTGTTGACACACGTGTTAAAAATACTGGTTAAAATACTAAATGCTAGTTTATAAGATAAATTCACAATTCTTTTATCGAATCTGTCTTTTTAGAGGTTGCTGGCTGAGGACCAGTGTGATTTTGTGGCCAGTCCATGGACAGTGAATGTGTTTGGTTGTTTGGCACATGGTGACCATCGGCTTTTACTTCCACAGTAGGTTGCCTGCCATGTTTCGGACAACATCCCAAAAAGTCATAAGAAGCGAACTAGATAAGTACATTTAGAGTTAGAACTGGAGAAAGAACACATATCATAAGTGGGTACATTATGACTAAGAAAGATAGACAAAAAAAAATATGGATGAAGAAGATTTCTATAATTTTTTTGGACTTGATGATCTCCTATTTATACTACAAAGTGAGTGACCATCAATTATGCAAAGCACATGTATTTACATTTATATGTACTTTAAAATTTGACTATATATTATAATTAATATAATATTTAATATTATTGACTAGTCAAATTTATTTATAATATATTGATTATACTATCTATTCAATATAATGTATAATTAAGCTAAATAATAGTATTAAATATAACATATATATCTTTATTGAGCATATGATATATATATATATATATATATATATATATATAATTATTTAACTAAATCATATGTTATACTGAATAAATAGTTAATGAAAAGTCATATGGTCATATATAAATATATGATTATAAAATATATGAAGAATTATTTTATAAAATATATTTTAAAAATGAAAAACTCATATATATATATATATATATATATATATATATCAATATAATATTAATAAATTGATAGATTTACAAACACTCGCAATAATTTATCCCTTAATTTCTATATTTATTAATTTTACTCCATATTATATTGAATAAATATAGTATTTAATGTTATTGGATAGTCAATTTTGTTATAATATATTAATTGTGATATTTATTAAATAGAAAAACTCAAATAATTTGATAGATTTACAAACACAAAAAATAATTTAAACTCTTAATTTCTATATTTATTAATTTGACTACATACTATATTGAATCAATACAATATTTAATGTTATCGGACAGTCAATTTTTCTTATAATATATTAATCATGATATTTTTTAAATACAATATATTTATTAAATTTAATAAATATAATACATTTTTTAATTTATTAACCATATATGCAAAATGATCATATTTTACATTTATATGTAGTTAAAAATTTGACTATATATATTAATTAATAAATATAACATTTAGTATTACTGACTAGTCATTTTTATTTATAATATATTCAATATAATATGTATTTTAATTAGCTAAATAATATTATTAAATGTAGCATATGTTTACTGATCACATGACTTTTCATTAAATTTAACAAATATAATATATGTTTCAATATATTGAATTCATTATTGTTAATATTTTTATTTAAAATAATTAGCTGCTAAAACAGATTTTTGAAATTTTAAATATATATTAATGTAATATTAACTAATTGATAAATATATAAATATAATAAGAAGAATTTATGTTTCATTTTTTATCCTTAATAATTTGACTATATATTATATTTAATAAATATATGATTGAATCTTTTAGAGATTCAAATCTGTTGGCTCATATTTGTTTCTCATTTTATGTACCACTAATTAAATTTTGACATCTCAATTAAAATGTCACGTATGATTTGAGAATAATTTCCAAATTACCCTTGACCACGCAAGGGCTTCCCCTAACCTAGAACGACAAAACATTCAGCAATCACGGTGGAGATTCGTCAGGACGTGACGGCGCCAGAGTAGCACATTCGATTTTAAATCCATAAACGAGCACCAAGTGATGTTATTGTGGAGGGACTTTTGTCGGAATCGTCGCAGTCGCGAATGCGTTGTGGTTTGCGATCCCAAACAGTAACCAGAGCCAATGCAGAAGGTTCGGCCACGTCTCATTCCCACTGCATGAACTGATGCTGGAGATTGTGGAGAGAGCGAACCTTCACAGGGGAAGTTCGTACCTCCACTACCAAAGGAATGGGTGGCCCATGAGGAGGTCGTGCACCCGTATTATGTTGTAGATGGAGTTCATCAGCAACGACATGGCTAGTTGACAGTGTCGCTGCGTACGATGGTGGGAAACAATGGAGGCTAAGTCGCTTGAGATAGATACCAAATGAAAGGGCAACAGGCTTGAGTTCTGAGGAGCAATTTAGAAATTGTATTCAAATCACATGTCCCATTTTAATTGAGATGTCAAAATTTGATTGGTGAAACACAAAATGAGATACAAATATGGGACAAAGGGGTTTGTTTAACTTATACATTTGTATTTAGTTTTTTAAAAATATATTTATATATATATATATTGATAAATAAAATTATTTATTTTTAAAATATTTAGTAGTTTATTAAATAAATTAAAAGAGGCAAGTCTTGGGCAAGTGGTTTTGTCTAAAAAGGTAAATTTCGAGTTTCAATCTTGTAACAACTCCAAATGTCATTATATAAAATACTAAGATTTTAATGCAAAAATATTTATTTTTAATTTCTTTAAAATTTTTGAATTAGTTTAATTAATAAAAATGCACATAATTTTTTTCATAAATACAAACAGGTCATATAAATTATATCTATAAAAGGTCTTCAAGTCATAAAATATTGACCCAATGCTACATTATAATCTGATCGAGGAAATAAATACAGCATAGATCTATGGAGATATATAAACCCTAAGTTGATATCCACCAAGACAAAACATAGATAAATGACAAAGAGTCAAATCTAACCCCTAAGTCCACCACCAAAACCACATCAATCATAAGTGACAAGCTCCTCAAAAATTACATCATAATCTTATCTAGTTTCTCATTTTAAAAGAAAACATGTAAAATAAATATAAGATCAATATGTTAAAAAAGATATAGAAAATCCCTCATTTTTTCAATAATCATGTACTAATACAACTCTTCAAATAACACATCAATTTCAAGTCATAATTATCAATCTATATGTCTAACTATCATGTTATGTTATACTCACTCAATAGTTTATTTTGATAACAACATAAGTTACCATTTTTAATGATAATCAGATTATGTGAACAACTAGTATCACAATTAATTCAATTATTAATAAAAATAGTTTATTTTATAATTATTTTGATGATTATTATAAGTGGTAACTGTTGAAATTATTTCAATTTCAATTAAAAATAATAATGTATCATCCTTAATTCGACTACTATTAAAAGACAATAAATTGTATCATAACTTATTTAATTTCAACAAAAAAAGAATGTCATTATCAATTTGATTACTTTAAAAATAAAGTATATTTAGAAATAATTAGACAACCAAAACTTGTTGCAGAGGGTATTTACGTAAAAATAAATGACCATAAAAGAAAGGGGTATATTTAGAAATATGGGGTGCCATTAACAAAGGCCAAAGTCCAAAACCTCTATTCTTTTCCCTCTAAACACTCATAAAACCCATTTAGATTTGAAAAAAACATCACAGTTCTCGTCAAAGAGGTACAGTACCATAGTCGAGCGAGCTCAAAGATTAAACACCCCTATTAAATAAGTGTGTTTGATATGATTTATAATTGAGATCTCCCAAACGACCATTAAACGTTCATAAAATATGTGTTCATTCATCCTAACGTTAAATCAAATACACCTTAAGCTTGAACTATGTCATAGGTTCAAATCCTAAAGAGTATATTTCGAATCTTGTAGATCAAGAATGACACTGAAATAATTGAACATTCTAGAGTCTGAATTTGACCTCCTGTAGATTAGGATTAGACACAAAGAAATAAGATGTTAATTAATTCAAGGTGCAAATACGGAGGCTATTCTAGTCCTTGTCGCAGAGCAGCAGTAAGTGATCTAACAGCAGACAGATAAAAGCTGCAGCAAATTCATATATATATATATATATATATATATATATATATATATATATTCGTTTACCTCTTTTCGTTCTGATTCGGTGCCTATTTTATGTACCCAGCGAGGGGAGGCCAAGCCTTAGATGATACCAATTAAATGCGCGTTTTAATGTTTATTTTAGGGAATAAAAACATTTTAGCAATTTCCTGAGCTTTTGTAAGGGGAAAAAAAAACTTATCATTTCTCTGGATTAAACTGTAACGAAAGATAGGCTAAGCGCATTACAGTCTGTAGGCAAAAACCAAACACTCAACAGGCACGATTCTGACAGAGTAACAAAAATGGTAACATGTTCAACGGCAGAATCATCAACTTCAAAAGAATAGGAAAAGTTGCAACGTCTCAATATGATAACAAGGTAACGATGTAGAGAGTTTTTTAAGAAGTAGCAAAACTAGGAAAAACTAAAATTAAAAATCAAATAATCGTAGTAAATTCAAAATCATAGTTCATATAAAAACTTGCAAAAAGATCATCCTACTACGTAATGAATAAATTCAATTACAATTGAACCGGCAAAAAGATCATCCTACCCAGTAATAACTCTGATTATTAATTACATCCACGATATTAAGCTTTCATAATAATTTAATCCATACACAGATTTTAAATGTTGGTATTATTAGTCCATAGCAATTTAAATTCAAATCACGGAATACATATTTTATAGATCAGATCTATGCTTCTAAATAAGGGGAAAGTGTTGTTGGAAAATCTCTACAATTGCAATTCACCCTAGTTGTGACACCTTTGGGAGCTGCCTTAATTACATTCTCAAGGGTGCGTATTTAATCCCACATCGACTAACAATATGACAATTAAAGCTTTTATAAATCTTGGACACTCCTCATCTTACTCTTATAAGCCATTTTGTGATGTTGAGTTAGGTCCTAAACTAGTATCCCTAGGTCATCTTAATTGCGGTCACCCTTAGTCCACCTTAGTTGTGGCCACTTTGGAGGGATACCTTAATTGCAGCCTCAAGGGCTACCTTAATTAGAGCTTATAAAGTTCGGCAATCTCCACCTTACACTCTGGTTTTGTGAGGTTGATTTAGGCCCTAAACTTTCAAGTGTTGAAAAATTTGATATCTATGAACCTATTAAGTTACATAGATAAAAAAAAAATACCAGTCAATTTTGCTGCAGAATCACAATACAATGAGAACAAGATTCAGTTAATAGGTTTCAGCAAGCTGGCAAATGAACTTCAAAATAAAACTCAAACCTAAGGGTCAGTTTGCACATGGAAAACTTTGATAGTGAAAATATTTATGACAACCCAAGTCTCAAACACTATGGCTACATACTTGAAGCTCCTTAAATATAAAAACAGCACTCTACAGCTTTTCAAGAAGTCACTTATGCAAGTATATTCCATCCTTCATAATCATGGTGGATGTTAAGACATGTTGCATAACTATATGTATTTTGTTAAATCAATTTATCAAAATGATACACCATATCACCATCAAAGAAAAGAATTACATACCCCAACTAAATAGTGATAAGTCCAAAGAAGAAGATAGGTGAGTCCTAGTGGAGAATGAAAGAATGAGTTTCACTCCACAAGGCCTGAGAGGGAAGCACCCTTCCGAGGAAAATGCCCCTTATAATTAAATACAGTTTTCTATTACAATACAATTGTCCTTTTTTCCTATCCCTCCCTCCTATTTATACTCAACTCCTAATCACCTATTAGCCATCTTGTTACTTCTAGAGTATACTTTCATTACTCCCTCTCCCTGTTCCTAACAAATAGTCATAAATCCAGCACGCAAAACCAAGTTCTGCTTGTTACTTCTGAGTTGAAATTGAAATCCCCTCACCCCAGCAGCATTACTAGAAGTTAGGATCACTAAGCATTCATTCTGAAACTCTAATGAAGATAAATTAAGGAGCCCAAACTGTTTGATTGGGATGCATTTGGAAGTGTCTTTTTACAGCTTAACTAGACTTATAACATAAGCACTTGTACAACTGTGAGAAAAAGCTTATGGAAATAGCTTTTAACATGTTTATAAGCTATTCTCAACTTACTTCAGTAAGTTCTTCAAGATAGCTTAAGAAAACAGGTTACAACTTGTACGAAAACAATTTGGCCCTAATCCCTCTTTAATTACAGAATACTATGCTAATAACTTAGATAAGCATACAAATACTATGCTAATAACATCTGACACAATCCAGCTAGACATACGAGTTTTCTAACACCACACAGTCACATACAAACACCTTAATTGCTAGTAGATTTACAAAAACCTTTCAGTATCAGAACAAAAATGTAACCTAAGAATAAATTTTCAAACAGAAACATCGAATCAAACTAATAACTCCATTTTCTATACCATAATTGCAACAAAAAATTGCAAGTTCAAAATGCAGGAAAAGAACTAAAACCATAAGAACAGTGATCCAATCCAAAAAAATCCCAGCCACAACGACAAGCCCTAGAATATGACAAGCAACGAAAAAAGAGTGTAAATCAAGAAAGACGCGTACGCAATGAGTCCACGGTATTCGTCACCGCCATCGGCGAGCGAAACGACTAGTCCCGCGGAGGCCCTGGTGGCCCACAAGACGAAGACCGCGGCGACGGAGAGGCGAATGACCCCGTCGACCGGTAAGAAGAGCGAGAGGGCAGAGAAAATGACGACCGGCAGCAAGCAGTAACCGACGACGCTGGTGCAGGTGTGGAGATCGAGGTTACCGGTTCGACCCGCGAGCATGTTGAAGACCACGTATAAGAAGATGGAGGAGACCACGATCCAGCCCAAGATCACGCCGAATTGGATCTTCCCAGCGAGTAATTGGAAGAGGCAGAAGGACATGTAGAGAAGAATTGGTCCCGATAGATCCGAATCTTTGTGGACCGTATGGTTGACGCGGAAGGGGTTCAGAACGGATCTGATTTTGCTCCAGATTTGGTCGGGGTGGATCCCGAGCTCGTCGAGAAGGGGCTCCTCGTCGTCGAAGTTGCCCGAGCCGCCGGCTCCCACGGCGGGGCCGGTGTAGATCGGCCCCGAGGAGGTGGACGTCGCCGCGGAGCCTATATCGAAGGACATGAAGGGGATGCCGGAATTCGGCTGGAACGGCGGCGTGGGCATGCGCCGCTGCTGGAGGTTTGGACCCGCCGCGGCGGGATTGCCAGCGGAGGGGAACGCCACCGGCGGGACTTTGAACTCTTTATTGGTCATGATGAGATTGAGATCTAATTGGAAGGAAGAGGATTTCAGGGATGGAATTAGGGTTTTGAGAATGTTCGAACAATCTACGAATTTGGGGTTTCTTTGAGGAGAGTATAAACGACCACGGCGTTATTGGAACCTTTTTTTGTGGCTTCGATTCGGTGACGTTTACTTAATAGAAAGTGCTTAACGGATTGGAAAATTAATATTTAGTTTACTTTAAAAGAAAAATGTTACAATTATAAAGAAATAATATCAATTTTAAAATTTTGTCTATTATAAAAAGTGGTAGGTTAACAGCAATATACTTTTTAAAATATTCTCAGGTACTGATAGTTAAAATTTAATAAAAATTACAAAATTAAAAATAAAATTTACTATAAATACAATATAGATAAAACTGTCTCCAAATAAAAAAAAATATAAATATCATATGTTTAAAAATATTTATTTATTATAAATATTAATTATATCAATAAAAATTTATTATGCTCGATGTATTTGCTAAAATACCAGTAAATATATAAATTAGAAGGACAATTTTCAAACAAAAACCTTTTTTAGAAATTATTCTTCACCGACAGTGCTTTTAGGAATTTTTCTTAATTGTGAGTGTTTCTAGTGATTATTTTAAAAAAAATCAAACTATCATTTTTATCTTTAATTTTAAATTAAATCATAATATTTTAAAAAAATATTATCAATAGTTTTCTATAAATGGAATCATTATATAAATTATTTATCATAAAACTGAAATAAAAATTGTCAAAAAAATAAAAAAAAAATTACAATAAAAAGTACAATTAATCAAAATTTACCCTTAAAAATACAAGTAATGTTTACTTGCTTTCTAAGCCAATAAAATAGAATTAGGTATTCAATTAGCAACATTCAATACGACATGTTAGAAAATATTTACAAGTGACACAACATGCATTACCACTACGTGTATATTTGGAAATACTTGCAAATGAAACAACACGTATCACAACAGAAGCCATCCACATCGCACATCATAACAAAAGTTACAGACAGTGATCTTTATGTTATTTTCCCTATTAAAAGTGGTTTTATTGTTTACACGTGTAGTTAACATGTGTCTAATCACAGTTGTATTATAATTGTAAAATATAATTACGATTTGAATCGATATATATTAAAAATTTAAAATTATATGTGTATATATTATATATAAATATATAATTAACATTATTTGAGTAATAAAAGTTTATCTATACTCTAAAATCAAAATAATAATTGAAAATAATTCAAATTCCAAAATTCAAAATTTTTAAAAAATTATAAAATCGACCAGGTCAGACCGGTCTAACCGAGATTTGGTAACCTATCCAACCGAGTTTGATTAGGCCATCTCAGATCAACTACATAACCAATCCAATAGTAGAACCAGTCGGGTCGAACCGAGTTTCATAACACTATGTGATATATAATTTGTTATTCATGATGAAAAAAGATTTATTTGAAAATTCATAGCTAAAATATACAATGACAGATCAACTCTATGATATTTAAGTGTAATTGCCCTATTACATTTTTAACTTTTCTTAATACAACATACTCCCATTGGTCCTTAACCAATGCAAAACTTCATCACTTACACTTAAATTTCTAATATTTTGTTAATAAGTTGTGGCTTTCCTTAATTTTTTTCACCTTCTTTTAAATATTCATAGAGTAATTATACATTATCATTTCATAGGTATTTGTTATTTGTCAAAACATGGGGATGTCATACAAGTAATTGTTTTTAGCTTGTTTTGTCAACAAAAACACAAGTAATGCTTACTTAGCAACATCCAACACAATTACATGCATGTTTGGAAATATTTACAAGAGACACAACATGCATAATGACCACATACATGTTTGAAAATATTAACAAAGGACATAACTTATATCACAACAGAAGTTACCGACATGACACACATCATAACAAAAACTATAAATAGTAATCCTTGAGTTATTTTCCTTATTTGACGTGATTTTATTGTTTGCATGCATACTTTACGTGTGTCTAAACACATGGTACATTGTTTTTTATTCATGATAAACTCATTTTCCATAATTCATTGGCAAGTTCATAATTTTCATGGACAAGAACAAATTCACTCTATGATATTTGAGGGTAGTTGCCCCCACTACAATTTTAACTTTTCTTCATACAATACACTCCCATCATTTCTTAATCAATGCAAAACTTCAACATTTATGCTTAAATTCTAATATTTTCTTCACAAATTATGGATTTCCCTAAAAAAAATCACTTTCTTTAAGTATTTATAGAGTAATTAGGTTTTTTTCCCAAACATAGGGATATTATACAAGTAATTGTTATTTGCTTGTTATGTCAACAAAAACACAAGTAACGCTTACTTGCTTGCTATGGCAACAAAAGAGAATACGCTCCTCACTTAGCAACATCCTACACAACTACATGCATGTTTGGAACTACTTACAAATGATTTAGGATATGCATCACAACAGAAGCTACCGACATGACACATATCATAACAAAAGCTACAAATAGTAACTCTTATGTTATCTTCCTTATATGATGTGATTTTAATGTTTGTATATTTATTTTGTGTGTTAAACGTGGGATACATTATTTCTTATTCATGATGAACTCACTTTCCTATTGTTTCATAGATAGGTTCATAACTGTCATGGACCGGAACAAATCGACCATATTACATTTTTCTATGACATTTTGTTTGCCTAATCATATGGTACATCATGTTTTTATTTGTGATGAAATCATTTTTTGTGGCTTAATAGGTAAGTTCATAGTTGTCATGGACAAGAATAAATCCATTTTGTGACATTTAAGGGTAGTTGTCCCACTACATTAGAACATATTTTTTTCTAGTGTCTTTTATAAAACCCAAATTAGAATTAGAATTAGTGTTTGATCCTTTTAATAAGAGCCAATTTAAAATGTACCTTGTATTACTTACTTTAAAAAATATCCTTAATTTAAGTAATTTCTTAGTTGAACAAATAGTTGGTAGAATATAATATTAATTTTAACTGTATGAAAGTTTTTCAATTAAATTAACCAATTTCTTTAATTATAGTGTATTATTTAATTAAGTCATGTAAATAAAGATCAAAAGGGTATATATATATATATATATATATATATATATATATATATATGAATACATTATTTTGTATTACTTGAAATTTATTAAAAAGTATAAAATTTTGTAGGTGTGAGATCTTATTTAATGAAATATTTTCTTAATTTTGTAGTTTTTACTACTGGCAAATTCAAAGGCATTGGTTAATAAAATAATTTTGTCGAGAGAAAAAAAATGCTCTCCTGTAGTTTTAAAATGCGTCTCATATGATTTTTAATATAAAAAAAATATTTTAATTTGCTAAATTTTAACTAACAATAAGAAAATGTGTTAAAAAAAGTGTGAAAAAAATTATTATTATTATTATTTATCTTTAAAATGAGTAAAATAAAATTCAATATCTATATTATAAGTATATTTGTCCCTACAAAACATATAGGAATATTGCCCATACGGCTTAAATTTTTTTGAATCCATCACTAGTTATGGATTTCCCTTATCTACGAGTCTTGCTTTAGTTGATCTCATTTCATTGATAATGCTAATTTTACTGCATTTCTGTGTCGGGTGTAGCTTAACATTTATGTCAAATTAGCTAGTTTTAAAACACGAGCATGAATAGACTCAATGGCAAACCAATGGATTTCTCAGAGAAAATATTCGCATCATAGGATAGTGGGAGTATAAGCGTAAGAAATCTTTTAGCAACTCGAAACAGATTAGTCAAATCATATGCACAAGCATAAAGCATTTCACAAACATGCATTCACACAGAGACAGAGACAAAGAGAGATAAACATATAAATTTATATTCCTTTCTAGCAGATAGTTTAATACATCATACCTCCCATGTTTTTCAGAAATTCATATCTCAACCCCTTATAGAAGATACGATTAAAAAACAAGAAAATGAAAGCGAAAATAACCGGAGATAGCAAATGCTAGTATTATCCTATGCACGAGAGACTACAACCACTGCTATGATCACTTTGGTTTTACACAAAAAAAAGGGGGTCTCCTAGTGGGGACATGATGCACTTCATCTCTAACAAGATTAATTGTTGGAACCAGAAGGACTTTGACTAGAACTTGAGCCAAGGTTCAGGTCAAGAATGGTGTTTGGAGCAACATTGGTTTTTGCATTTCCCTTGGAGAGCTTCTTTTTGAGTTCAGACAGAAGTTGTTGATTCTCTTGATTAAGAAGCTGAGCTTTCTTCCTCAGTCTTTCATTCTCTTTCATTATGTGACAGTTCTGGTAGTACAACTCTGAGTTCAGCCTTTCCATGATTGTGAAAACAATTCTTCCCAGAAACTCTATTCACCGTGCCTTGTCCTGAAACCAGAAGAAAAATATATATAAAAAAAAGAATCAGAACAAATAGGAATAGAATCTTCAGATTATACTATCACCTGGCCCGGGAGAATAATTCAGTAATCGAACATATAAATACATACATTTATAAATCTCCACATCATCGTGAGAAACATAAAGATACGAGTATGATTGAAAAAAGCAAAAAGAAGAGAGCTCGTGAGGAAAAAAGAAGGGGAATGCCATCATTAAAAAAATTTAAAACGAAGGAGAACCTTAATAATTGATTGAAATCTAAAAGGGGGGGAAAACAATTATTTACAAGCTTCCTTGCGAATGTGTAGCTTTATGATTTGCTTTGGTAGATAGATAATTATGACCCCTAACTGAAGCCAACGACAACAGGGAAAAGCATAGCAGGTAGCGGCAGAAAAAATGAGTCTTTTGGACCACCCTGTCAAATAAATAGAGCATATGGGTTGTCTAAACAACTAAAGAAGGAGATACAGATCGTGGAATAACAGTTGTCCAAATCTGCACTCACTTGAAAGCACAAAAAAAATGGTTTCTTTCGGCTTGTCCCAAGAGGGAAGAAAGGGATAAAGGTCACACATAAAAAAAGACACAAGCTTCATACCAAGATCTTCAGTATGTGTTGTGTATGCCTATGTAACAAACAAAGTTCTTGTTCTCACTTGAAATATAACCACGTTAGAGGTATTCAAATATTTAATATCAACATATCCGAAAGTTTGTTCGAAGTGATTATAAATTGGAGGGGGTGGGGTACTTAAAAAAACACCCATGTATAATATAAAAAAAAGAAGAAGGAATGTTATCTTAGAGCTAGTGAAAGACAAAGAAATTATTCGAGAGGGTCTTTTTGTATGAAGGAAAATAATAATTAAATGCAAGAGAAAACAAAAAGGCTAAAGAATTCATATGGTTTGGAATCAGATATCTGGAAACAAGTTAAACCAAATACTAATTGCAGTAGCCTGAAATGGTTCTCAAAAAAAGAGAATGAGAGAGAGAGAGAGTGGGGTCCTCTGTCTTTCTCTCTTGAACTTTCCGAAAAAGATCACCTTTGGAGGAAGTTGGTTGAAAACTTGGGTGGTGGAAGCAAACTGGAGTTGGAAGGAGAGAGTAGCAGTGAGTTAGCGAAGGGAAGCGTGGGACAAAGTGAACAATGTGTGAGTTAATTTATAGAGGAAAAAATTGAAGAGAGTAAGGGGAAAAGAAAGAGAAGAGGAAACATGGGTTGGGGGGGGGGGGGGGGGGGGGGGGGGGGGGGGGGGGGGGGGGGGACGTGTCCCTTCTGTGTCTGACACAACAATCATGCATGTGTAAGCATAGAAGGCGGCTGGTTTAGGAGCCTAAAAGATTTTCATGTTTCGGTTCTATGATGATGCTTATGGCGTCATGTAAATGATTATTCTGAATGGAGTTTTGTTTTTGCTGTTTCTTATGATGCTCTTTCCTTGTGAGCACTAAGCAGTGGCAAGAGGGGCATAATGGGAATAGAAAATTTGGCCCTAATGGACATAAGAGAGGGATCATAATGGGTCTTCCCTTCTAGGGTTTGTAAAATGATGGTGGGCTAGGCCATCCCAAGATATGCAATGATGGTTTGGATTGGGTCTGTGAAACCACCATCGGTATTCAGCACCCTTCCTTAGCCCCCTCCCCCTATCATCAATTACTCTTTTTGTTTTTATTTATGCTGCACTTCTTCTATTTTTTAGTCCTTCATGATTCTCACTTTCATTTCGTAATTTTCATGTGTCGGGCACTGTTGGCAATAATCATTCTCATTGCCGTAATATTATTTACTATTATTCCTTTTGTTGAAATTTGGCGGTTCTTGTTCATTAATACTTGAGAGAGAGGAGAAGAAAATGCCAATTTTTTTGTTGACTTGTCTTCACTCTGCACCTCTTTTTTCTCCCCATAGAAGCTTGTTTATTTATTTTAACATTTGAGCGATACGAAATTTAGTTCTTGTGGGGTTAGTGGAATGGCAGAATCTCTTACTTGAACGGCAGGGCTTGTCGATAATTAGTTTCATTTAATTATGCTTGGGATTAGGAGTGCTTTATTTAAACAAACGGAATGTGAAATCATTAAAAGGGTACCACAAAAAGGGCGAAAAAGAAAGGATGTGGAGGGTGTTATGCATTTTTCATTATACTACAAGGCATGTTTCTTTTGGTACAAATTCCTTCTTCTAAGAATCCAGCATTACTTATAGTGGAATTTCCATTCACCCGTTACCCAAAGACCCATGTTTTCCTTCCATTTATATTGTGACTATATGTGCTAATGAGGGGTTATGAACCATTGATGGTATTTTGTTTTACGTTATTATAATGATGGTAATTATAGATGAAGCCAGTATCATAATTAAAGCACTCGTTTTCATGCCAAATTCAGGAGACGAGCTTGAAATTATTTGGTGGAGAGGAACAGGAATATGGGCCAGACATCCCCATCTCCTCATGGGTTATGAGTGGCATGGCGTGAAACATCATGGTTGCCAGATAATATTTTGGATGTGTCTAATTTCCTTCTGGGAGTGAAATTTGTCAAGCAGGTCTTGGGTTATCCCTCGTGGAGATCGTTCATTTCTCCCCCTGTCGAGAACGTTGCTTGCATCAACCTATGTTTTCTAATGTGCAGGTTCTTAGCTCACTCTTTTTGTACTTACACACACATCTGAACCAACTAAATGAGAAATTCGTATACGTCTAAATTTTTTAATTCAATTTTCATATAAGGTTTCACTTTTTATATAACCTTCTCATCAAATGTTTCAAAGGAAAGATCGAATTGTTTTTTACACAATTATTTAAATATATAATTTCTGATAAATAATTATTTAATAAATAAAAAGTCCCAAAAAATATTTATCATTAATTTTATGTGTAAAATAAAGATAAAATCTAGCTACTACTAAAAAGAAAATAAAATCTATTTAGTACTCTATTTTTTTAAATCTATTTTCTCTATCAATATTTTTATTATTATTTTCTTCTCATGTATATACAAAGAATATTGAGGGAAGGGATTCAAGGTCCCTCCTAAATCCGTGTCTGCTTCTCATAGGAAACTACAATACACATCCAAATTTATGATTTTTCCAAATTCACGATTCCATTATGAAAGATTTTTTTTATAAAAAAATACTTAGCATATTAAGTCAATTGCAGTATCCTTTATTACTTAAGGTAAAGTAATATACATTAGTGAAATCCCCCTCCCCAAAGTTTAAGGTTAATTTTGTAATTTCAAATGCATGTCAATTTAAAAAGAAAATAATAAATGTATTTTTAATTATCATTCATGTATAATTAATAAATTAATTAATTTAAATTTGTGAATCATTTATCTTAAATATTGTTATGATTTTTTTAATAATAATTAGTCTTCCATATTCAAATTATATTTTACATAAATATTTTTCTTACTCATTTATTCAACTTCCTTTCTTAATTATTTTACCTGTAACCGTGCTAATAATCTATATATTAGTATTTTTGGTACATGATGATCTATATATATTATGCTTACAAATCCAGATTTTGATGTCACATACCTAAAAGTTTAAAAGTTTGTTCAAAGTAATTATAAATTGGAGGGGGTGAGGGACTTAAAATACATATGTATAAGTAATTGGTTACATATACTTAGTATATTAAGTCAATCGCATTATTAATTATAGCAAAGTATCGATTAACTAGTCATATAATTAACAATTTTCTTTCCATAAAAAAAATTAACAATTTTCTTGCTATGTAGGATTATTTCTCTGTTGTACCAAAAGTAAAAACAATAATTTCGCTAGCCACTTCCTCGTGCTCCGTACAGTTTAGTTCGGTCACTTGGATGGAACTATATACTATAAGTTAGCCGAAAAAAGTTTAGTCTATTGATCTTATTATTCTATTTGCATGTCTTTATAGAAATTGAGTAACCTTCGCAGCTGTTTGTCTCATATGATATCATGCATATATGGGACGTGCTCTGCTCGACCAAATTTGTAGCCTCATGAGTTCCGATCCCATCAAATTTTCAAGGGTGTTCATTTCAAATGCAGCAGGAACATGAGCTTGGTCAACAACCCAAATGCTATTCAAATTGTACCATCAGAGAAGGCAAAAGGGTACCTCTCAATTCCAAAGCAAACCCATAAGAACACGGCATATAGCAGTAAATTGGCGTGAATGAGTGAGTGAATCAAATAAAAGGGGATATAAATCTCGTCAGAAACGAACAATGATGGCAAAGCCCCGCTAATAATGGTCTCTCGGTAATCTATTCAAGTCTCTCTTGAAAAGCCGTTTTGCTTTTTCCCCTGCAATATTGAATCACTCCAAAATTGAATGATTTAGGGAAAACTTATGCATTCATGATTAACGGAAGGTTTTCAATCGTTTACATATTTCTTCATAGATGTGTAGGGAAATTCTAACATGGACCAAATATTCAGAAATTTTAGCCGTTGGATATAAATTGTTCTAAATTAGAGAAACTTGACCGTCCAGATGAGAAAAATGTGTCTCCTACGGAATTTAGTGTAAATGTGTGGATAATGTCTTTAAATGTATTTTTTTTTTAAGAATTAACATTTTTGTCCTTAATTAAAAAATACCTTTTTTTAATATTCATCAATTCGTTCTCATCACCACCTCCACCAAGCACCACCAATCTCTTCATCAATGTGAAACAAACAAACAAACAAACAAAGAAAAATGAAATCACAAGTTTGTAGAGATGAAATATTTTTCCTTCCTTTCCGTGGCGACTCTTCCTTCCCCTCGCCCCCTCATTCTTGCGCTTCCTCCTCCTCCTTCCTCCTTTCGTGAAGATAAGTGGCTCCTTCACCCTTCTCTTTTCTTTTCTTTTCTTTTCTTCCTCTTCCTTCTTCCTTTATCAAATTTAATTAACTATAAAAAAAAAGTTCTGGAATGTCCTTTCCGTAAGCAAAAATGCTTCAAGAATGATATTTTCATAAGCGAAAAATGTTTTCAGAATGACCTTTGTATAAACAAAAGTTGCTTCTAGAATGGTTTTTCGTAAGCAACAATGCTTCCAAAATGACTTTTCCATAAGCAAAAAATGCTTCAAGAATAGTCTTTCCATAAGAAAAAATTGCTTATAGAATGACTATTATGGAATAATTTTTGCTTACAAAAAGGTCATTCTGAAAGCAACTTTTTCAAATCTGGAGAAGCCTTTTCTGGAAGTGTATTTTGTATGTTTTGGAAAGGGGGTTTCAGAAATCATTATTGTGCTTATGGAAAATCCATTTTGGAAGCAACAATTGCAATCCATAGTAGCCTTTCTGGAAGTGTATTTTGTATCCCCTGGAAAGGGCATTCTAGAAAGCACTATTTTAGTTTATGGAAGAACCATTCCAGAAGCAAAAATTGCAATCCGAAATAGCCTTTTTGGAAGTGTATTTTGTATCTTTCATAATGGTCATTCTAAAAGCACTATTTTTGCTTACGAAAAAGGTGTTCTATAAGATTTTTCCTTATGAAAGAGTCATTTTGTAAGAGTATTTATTCTCTTACGGAATGCATATTCCAAAAACAGATCCAAATCTCAAAATAAGAACTTCATTCCAGGAAGAAGAGTTGAGTTGAGTTGAGTTGGAGAAGAAGAGGAAGAAGGGAAGCAGAGGATCGAAAGAAGATAGAAGGGGTAGGTTGGGGTTTTTAAAAAATAGGGAGGTGCAGAATTCAATTGCCTCCACGATATCCTCACCTTGTTTTGGCCCACTTGAGATATGTGTACCTGCAAAGCCCACCCACTGTCAGCATTAGGCCACGGAATGGCTAATATCTTACATGTAAAGAGAGAAATTAAGAAAAATGTAAGGTGTTCGGGTTCACGAGCTAAATTCATAAGGCCAAATTACAAATTACAAAAATTTAATAAACCAAAACAATAAAAAAAATAACTAAATTTTAAATAGAACTATCAAGAGAAAAACAAGAAAGGGAAATTAATTTATCTAGTAACAATGTGACTTTTTCCTAAATCCCAGGGAGAAAAATATATTTTGCAAGTTTCGTGATCTTATCCGTGACAATAGACCTGCAAAACCGCGTCAAAAGAAAACAATACAACAAAATTGTAGATCGTTGTATCGACCGCTACTTTTTTCCATTTGTTTTAGGAAAAAATAATGCAGCATAACCATTTAAAAATTAGAAAATAAATATTATTTTTCCATGTTTTAATTATTCTTATTTTTAGTATTTTCATTAAGTTAAATGGAAGTGAACATACTAAAAAAAAAAAATCATTGCATTCGAACGATATGGCATTTAATTAGTTTCCGTCAGTATGCTGGTTGTTTAGTAAAAATTAAAATGTTTTATTAGATATTGTAAATCTATATACTAACATTATATATCTTATATGTTATTAGATATAACGTGATTGGGACGATTAAAAGGGAGAAAAAAAAATTATAGATTTAATTCTCTCTATTAATATAATTAATAATACCAATAATTAATATTTATCGATAAATAAAATAAATAATAATGTTTTGTAAAAAAAAATTAAGAAATTTATGTATAATAATTTATATATAATAATAATTTTCTGCATCAATACTTTAGTGCTTAAATATTTTGTTAATGCATTTGTCATGTTAAAAAAAAAATTAGGAAGCTGTACATTTGGTGCAGCGAGATGCACAAACTCAACCAAAGCAACTCAACGGATGTTTGGTTCTGCGTTTAAAGCTGACGGGTAAAATGCAAATGATTTAAGCACTAAAATATTGATACAGAAAATTAACTAAACGTTAAATTTGTAAAGTAGGAGACAAATTTTAGTGCTTGAAGTTGTACCTGCTGTGGGAAATGAAAGTCTTGATCTGCATGTGAAACAAATAGTGTTTGACGAGGTGGTGGTCGAATGTAACCTGCAGAAACGGCATCTAGTTCGAAGATTCCGGTAATTAGCAAAAGCAACAACCCTGTCACAAACATTCGCAGACGCTTATCGTTTTCAAATTTCGGTGCTAATTTTTACTGTAACACTATATTTATTACTCCGGCAATGAACTTATTTGTGTCCGGAGTTCTCTCCATATAGCGTTCACACTTCACATGCAGTTCCTACAGTGATAAGTTTTTGGTTAAAATAATTTTTTTAGTCCTCAAACTTTATTTTTAGATTCAATTTTTTTTTATAATTTTTTAAAGTTAAATTGAATCATCTAAATTTTAAAATTGATCCAATTTAGTCCTCCCGTTTAAATAATAAAAAATCACACTTTGTTTAAAAATTAGATGATCATATTAAACTTAAAAAATTTAAAAGATAAAATTGAACATAAATAATAATAAAAAAATTAATTTAATCTAACTTTTTCCTAAAATTTATACATTGAATAAAGTTTTTTCTTATCAAATTATATTTAGTATTTCTTATTAGGGAAAAGTAAGTGTTAAAACAATATCCCCTTTCAAAAAAAATAATCCAATATCTATAAAATGAATTTTTTTAATGATATTTGACAATAATAAATAAGATTTTCACTTATAAGGAAATATAGGTGGTAATTAATTAATTAATTTTAATAGCAAAAAAAGACATTGACTATATTTGACACATTGACTAAAGTTTTTTTAATTAATTATTCAATTATTTAAATTACTTGTAATTAGAAAAGGTAATGTTAAAATATATCTATATAACGAAATGATTTTTTAAAATAAAATTTGACGATCATGAATAACTTTTTTAAATTACAACAAAACAAGGGTGAAAATATATTTAGGTTAAATATATAAATTATATCTTATCGCAAATTTTTAATTTGTTCCCAATGTAAAAATTTAATTATCAAATCACTCTATTTATACATGTAAATATTGTTAACTTTTGGCTAAATGTCACTTTTAATCTATTATATTTTATTGTTATTTATTTTGATACATTAAGTTTTAAATATTTTGTTTTGATTTTTTATATTTTTAAAGTTTTATTTTAATCTTTTATGTTTATAAAAGTTTTATTTTGGTCATTTATGTTTTTAGAAGCTTTATTTTGTTCATTTATATTTTCAAAAGTTTTATTTTGATCATTTCTTCTAATTTTTTGTTAGCAAATGTTAGTGTATTGTTAACTTTAATTTTTGAAATAATTAATTTAAAATAGTGACCACTAAAATCGCTACTATTTTTTTAAAATGTATTCAACCACCTACTTTTCTAACCTCTACATCTTTTGCAAACTCCATAATCGACACAACATAATCAATGCAACCATCGTCCACTCATATTTACAACCTCTTCAATACTACAATCATCATCAACAAACAAATTAGATCTGTATTATCCATCCACAAAATAATATCATCGCGTCACCCCATAGTCACACCAAGACCTAGCACAAATATAAATAAGAAAACATTGAGTCGTGACAGTGATGAGAAACTTCAGATTTGATGTCTCGATAATGATTTTAGATTTTACTTTGATTTTTTGTCATACTATTTTAAATTAATTATTTAAAAATTAATAAAGCACTAACACTTGCTAACGAAAATCAAAATAAAAAATTAAAATAAAACTTTTAAAAATATAAAGAATCAAAGTGAAAATTTAAAAATATAAAACATCAAAATAAAAATTAATGTACAAAAATAATTTTTTTAAAAATATAAAAAAATAAAATAAAACTTAATGTACTAAAGTAAAAAATTACATTTAATCTTAACTCTTTAACAAGTTTGATCCTTATGAATGCAACGTATTATTAATTTGGCCTCTTACGTAAGGGATTAAATTAAAAATGCGTTACATATAAATGATTAAATTAAGAATGTGTAAAGGAGTTAATCTCAAATTTAGAAGGAGTATTTTTTCTCTCTTATTCAATTATGAGGTCATTGGACCTATATATACATGAGCCTGCTGGCTATTTTAGGAAATATGGACAGCTAATTCTAAGGAGACAAATCCCTGTGATTATGGGATTGTTCCTAAATACAGAAACCTAGTATTAATAGCAAGATACAGCTATGATACAGAATAAAATTACAGTAAGGATAAAATATAAAACTTCCTAAAATACACAGTGATCAACACGGTTTTGACACTCCCCCCTCAAGCTGGTGAGTAAGTGTTCTCCATTCCCAGCTTGGATATAATTCTTTCAAAGTTAATGCAGTTCAGCCCTTTGGTGAGAATGTCTGCAAGTTGATTCTGAGTGGACACATATGGGGTACAAATCAAGCCACTGTCAAGCTTTTCCTTGATAAAATGTCTGTCCACCTCAATATGTTTAGTTCTATCATGCTGTACTGGGTTGTGGGCTATACTAATTGCAGATTTATTGTCACAATATAACCTCATAGGTTCATCCCACCTTATCTTCAAGTCTTCCAATATAATCTTCAGCCATAGAAGTTCACATATTCCTTGGGCCATTGCTCGAAATTCTGCTTCAGCACTCGATCTAGCTACTACACTCTGTTTTTTGCTCTTCCAAGTCACTAGATTTCCACCAAGGAAGGTGCAGTATCCAGTAGTTGATCTCCTATCCACAACTGACCCCGCATAATCTGCATCTGTATATGCTTCAAGACTTACACTCTTGTTTCGTTTGAACAAAATCCCTCTTCCTGGAGTCCCTTTTAAATACTGAACAATTCTAAGGGCAGCTTGTAAATGTGCTTCCTTTGGTTGGTGCATAAACCGGCTGACTAGACTCAGAGCAAAAGCAATGTCTGGCCTAGTGTGAGATAAATAAATAAGCCTGCCCACGAGTCTTTGATACATTTCCTTGTCCACGGCAATATCCTCCTCTGCACTTCCCAATTTTATATTTGGATCAACTGGAGTACTTGCTGGTCTGCAGGCTGTCTTACCTGTTTCTTTAAGCAAGTCAGTAATATACTTTTGTTGAGATATGAAGATTCCTTTCTTGGAATGGGCCACTTCAATCCCCAAAAAAATATTTAAGTCTTCCTAATGTCTTAATCTCAAATTCTGTGGCAAGGCATTGACTTAACATTTGCTGCTCCTTTTTGTCATCCCCAGTTACTATAATATCATCTACATACACCAATAATATTGTTACTCCCCCTGAAATTGAATGTTTGATAAATAAAGTGTGATCCCCTTGGCTCTGTTTGTAGCCCAGACCTGTCATAACTTTGGTGAATCTTCCAAACCATGCTCTTGGGGATTGTTTCAGCCCATATAGAGCCTTTTTTAGTTTGCAAACAACAGTTTCAGCAGCAACCTGTCCATCATAACCTGGGGGCAACTCCATGTATATTTCTTCTTCAAGGTCTCCATGTAAGAATGCATTCTTCACATCGAACTGTTGCAGGTCCCAATCATGATTTGCTGCTAATGACAGCACTACTCTGACCGTGTTCATTTTAGCAACTGGGGCAAATGTCTCCAAGTAATCCACTCCATAGGTTTGAGTGAATCCTTTGGCCACCAACCTTGCCTTGTAACGTTCAATGGTCCCATCAGCCCGATACTTTACAGTATATACCCACTTGCACCCTACTGGTTTTTTTCCAGTTGGTAAGGTGACAAGTTCCCAGGTCCTGTTCTTGTTTAACGCCTCCATTTCCACATCCATGGCTTGTTTCCATTTCCTGCCAGATAATGCTTCAGATATAGAAGAAGGTGTGGGTGTAGAGTTTAGGTTTGTGAGAAAGGTTTTATGGGTAGGAGAGAATTTTTCAAAGGATAGGAAATTTGATAGAGGGTAAAGTGGCTGTTGGGTGCATGTTCTGGTTCCCTTTCTAAGAGCAATGGGAAGGTCCAGGTTTTGGTCCACCTGTGCTTCTGAATTTTCAGAAACAAACTCATTAGAATTATTGGAATTTATAGGATTAGAAAGTGTTACCTCATGTAATGATGGTGGGTTGGATTCTTGGGCATGGATAGATTCTGGAATGGCCTTTTCTCTCCTTGAATATACCAGATTTTTCCCAAATTTTTCACCATTGGGCGCAGGTTCAGGTACAGGTCTTGTTGCAGATTCAGGTGCTTGTTCTATTCTTCTCTCAATTTCAGGGACAGCAACGCTATTTGTTCCAATTTCAGGTCCAAATGCCATATTTGGAAGCATGAGAGGCTCATCTTCCTCTCTTACATTCTCCCCTTGAAGATGAGACTGCTTGAAGTAGCTCTCTTGTTCGTTGAAGGTGACATCCCTTGAGACATAGAATCTTTTTGATGGAGGGTGAAAACATTTGTATCCCTTTTGTGTGGTTGAGTATCCTAAGAATACACTTTTGACAGCCCTAGGGTCCAGTTTTTCCCTTTCATTACTATGAACATGCACAAAGGATACACACCCAAATATTCTAGGTTGGAGTTTATTTGTAGGGTCCAGGTGTGGGTAGAATGAGGATAGGACTTCCATTGGGCTTTTTGATTCCAAGATTTTAGAGGGTAACCTATTGATTAGGTAGGTGGCAGTAAGAAGGGCCTCCCTCCAAAATTTCTTAGGAACATGATTTTGAAAAAGTAGGGCTCTAGTTTGGTCTAATAAGTGCCCGTTTTTCCTTTCTGCAATTCCGTTCTGTTGGGGTGTGTTAACACATGAAGACTCATGGATTAACCCTTCCTTTTGGCAAAAAAAGTTGAGTACAAGGTTAAAGTAGTCCTTGGCATTATCAGACCTAATTCTCTTGATATTGACTCCAAATTGATTCTTAATCATTGAGACAAACCGAATAAAAACAGAGCTAACCTCAGATTTCTGTTTCAATAAGAAAACCCAAGTCACCCGGGTACAATCATCTATGAAGGTTAAAAACCATTTTGCACCTGAGATATTTGGGACATTAGCAGGACCCCATACATCAGTATGAACAAGCAAAAAAGGGAAAGGACTCATCTTATTGCTAATGGGGAAAGGTACACGCTTGTGTTTAGCAAGCTCACACACCTCACAATGGAGACTCTCCACAGTTAAATTCTTAAACAAGGAAGGGAAAATTAGTTTTACAACTTGAAATGAAGGGTGTCCCAGCCGGCAATGGTACAGTTGAGCTTTCTCTTTACTAGTCATGGTGGATTCTGATATGAGAGAGTGGCTCTTGGTAGGCAGATTATGTTCCTCCATGTAGTACAGGCCATTCCATTCTCTAGCATGTCCAATTGTCCTCCCCGAGTTCTTGTCCTGCAATATGCAAGAGTTGCTATGAAAAACGACATTACATGAGAGATCTTTTGTGAGTTTTTATATAGAAATCAAATTGGTGGACAGTTTAGGGACATGGAGGACATTTTTTAATATTATGGATGGGCTTATTTGGACCTCTCCTTGTCCTGCTGCAGTTATAAGGGTTCCATCTGCTGTGGAAATTTTCTTGTTGCTAGGACATGGAGAATATGTGGAGAAGTGTTTGGGTAGAGGGGTCATATGGTCAGTGGCTCTAGAATCTAGTATCCAGTAATGGGTAAAGGTGTATCTGAAACATTAAGTCCAAAAGCAAATGGAAACTTACCAGAATATGTTAAGCAGCACGTACCTGTGGGCTTCTCCAATTTACTAAGGAAAGATCTTACCCTTTCTATCTCTTCATGATTCAGCTGGACAGATTCTTCACCTTGTCCAAAAGCAATGTGTGCTTGCCCTTGCCCTTTTTGAGGTCCTCCTTTCTGCCCCCATTCTCGACTTGGGGGTTTTCCATGTAATTTCCAGCACTTCTCCTTTGTGTGGCGCGGCTTGTGGCAGTAGGTACACCAGACCTCCTCATGTTTTTTCTCCATATTGGGAAACCCGCCTTTCCTCTAGTTAGTGCCCATGGCTGTTCCTCCTTCAGCTATCATTGCTAAGCTTTCAGTAGTTGAGGTCTCCAACATCAGTCCTCTCCTACTTTCTTCACTCCGGATAATGGCTACCACTTCATTAAGTCCTGGGACTTTCTCTTTTCCTAGGATTTGGATTCGGACCTGATCATATTTAGGATTCATGCCTACCAAAAAATCATAGACTCTATCTTGTTCAATATACTCCTTAAGGATTGCTGAGTCTTCTGAACACTTTGCTTTTATAACTCGATAGTGATCCAATTCCATCCATAGGGACTTGAGTTGATTGACATATTCTGTAACCGATTTGTTTCCCTGTTTGGCAGCCACAGTTTTCACCTTTACATCATAGATTTGAGCAGCATCCTTGGCCTTAGAATAGGTTTGTTCTACTGCCTCCCAAATTTCCTTTGCTGATTTAAGGAACATGCAGGTATCACTGATTTCTGGGACCATTGAATTCCACAGCCATGCCATGATCATGGAGTCTTCTTCATCCCATGATTTGAACTTGGCATCCTTTTCATCAGGGGCATTATCAGTCAAGTGACTGACCTTCCCTTTTCCTTTCAAGATGGTCCTAATGAGTTGAGACCATTTGAGATAATTCTTTCCATTTAATCGATAAGCAGAATGAACATTCTGCAATTCTCTAGCAGTCTGGGATCTGTCCCCAGTTTCCAGAACAGGATTCACGATCTCAGCCATGGGTGTGATCAAGGTGGAGTGGATTAAGCAACAATGAAGGCTGCGATGAGGCTCGAGGCTCAAGGTTGTGCAGCAATGAAGGCTGCAAGTTAGGGTTTATAGGCACGGTCAGAGACTCCTAAAGATCAGGAGCTCTGATACCATCTCAAATTTAGAAGGAGTATTTTTTCTCTCTTATTCAATTATGAGGTCATTGGACCTATATATACATGAGCCTGCTAGCTATTTTAGGAAATATGGACAGCTAATTCTAAGGAGACAAATCCCTGTGATTATGGGATTGTTCCTAAATACAGAAACCTAGTATTAATAGCAAGATACAATTGTGATACAGAATAAAATTACAGCAAGGATAAAATATAAAACTTCCTAAAATACACAGTGATCAACACGGTTTTGACAGTTAACAATATTAAAAAATAATTTGTATTTGTTAATTTTTTTAACAAAACTAACGAAACGTTACAAAAAATTAAAATATAGGGTAAAATATTAAATACTTGAAACTGTTAAAGAAATGGGGCGTATGGGAGAAAAGGATATTGTAATACTTGCATCTGTTAGAGAAGATAATTTAGTCTCAATTTTAACGTAAAATAAACATGTGGGGGAATTTGAAACATGACTAAGGTTATTTTTTCTTAATTATTAAATTATATATATTATTTGTTATTAGGAAAAGGTATGTATTAAAAAATGTCGATAAAATGGAAAGGTTTTTATGATATTTGACAATAATAATTACATCTTTAAATTACAACATAACAAAGGTGGTAATAATTAAATAAATTTTATTCACAAGGTGTGACATAAGTTCTTTAGTGACATAAGTGAACAATAATTTGGATCCTTTAAGCATAAAACAAAGGTTCTATTTTTATTATGTGAACAAAGCAATATTTGTGGGAATAAAAAATATCCTTTAACTAGTATTCTACATTTTTGAAAGATTAGTCTTATAGCTTATTGTAGAAGTGTCAAAATAAGTTTAACTGATGGGTTGTCAAATGGATGAGTTTGGCTGTGAAAGTTAAGCCCAAACCCATTTTAGCTTGATCTGGTTCAATCCAATTTTTTGTTGACCCAAGATGGACTAACTTGTGTAACCTGAGTTGACTCATGAATCAATTTATTTATTTTATTATTTTTTTTGTAATTAATATAATTATAAATGATAAATTTAATATTAGATGCGTGGTTAATATTTATTTTAAGGTTAACAATCTATGCATATTGAGTTTTATTGTTACATTTAGTACTTGCATATTGTTATATTTGATACACTTTATTTTATTTCTATTTGTATGTATTATAATGTTATTTTATGGTGCAAATGAAAAGCTATATAGTTTTATTTCAGCTTATGATGATTAAAAAGTATTTTATTAACTTGTCATTTAAAAAATAATTAATCTTTAATTTTTACATTTTAAAATATGAGTGTTCAGTGGGCCAACCTGTTTGGTCCGTGGCCAGTCATGGAATAGGCTAGCAAAATTTCAACCTGACACAAAATTGGCCCATCCCAGCTGAACCATTCAGGCTAACTCGAATTAATAGCTATAGTTTTTGGTTATCGAAATATTTGCTTTCAAGAAGAAAAAAAAACTAACTGAATTATATGACTCCCAATTAAATAATTAAATCGTCAATAAAGTCATAGACTAAATTGATTAATAAGCTTTCTTTATGGTTTAGTTAATGATTTATTAATGATTCGCACGAAAACTCCATGAAAACTTACAAGAAAGCACTGTGCGAGAAGGAAATTACAACGACGACAGCAGCATGTTTTGCTTGCATAGGAGCAGCGCTTTACTTTTCCTAGTTTATAATTTGGAACTATGAATGCCTTAATGGTTTTGCAGTGAAAAGTCATTTATTTTATTTTATTTTATATATCGGTCAAATGTCTATTTGTCCCGTAGAACATGCCAATAATATATCACAAATCACAAATGTTAACTAGTATTCGCTAAAGATTAAAAATATTTTTTATTGAAATACTTAATATTATATTGTGAACAATTATTTTTATGTTTTTCTATTATTTCTACATTGAAAAGTTTCACCTTTTAATTCTTTAACCATTTTCATAAGGATAAGAGTATAAGTCAATGTGTGCAATTTAAAGTTTCGTCTGGATTGTGCTGGATAATTGGATTAAATTGCATTTATATTAGTGAACTCAATTAAAATTGGATTAAGTAATGAGTTATAAGGGCTGAATCCGATTAAACCCAAGTTAGCCCGAATATATAGGAAACATATAACAAAAATATTAATACTATGTTTTATGAATAATGTAAATGGTTAAACTAGTTACATGTTTATGTTTTATCATTATGAACGAATTACCTAATTAGATGAATGATTTATCCTGAAAATACAAACAGTGTTTTATGAATACTGTAAATATATATTTTATTCCACATACATTGTTACGGCCAAATGTCAATGTTCCAGCAATATATTATGTTTTACTTCCTCTCTTGGACCTTATTTCAAAGATTAGTGATAAAACAAATTTTTAAAATATTGGTTTAGAAAATATCTTTTATTGTTTTTTGAATTTAAGGTATTTTTCTTTTCTTTTCAAGATTTAAAGATGTGATATTTTTTTAATAACTCAACTTAATGATACAACTTGGGTTAAAAGAGAAAAAAAAACAACAATTTGAATAAGACACGTCCTTTACAAATAAGTTTACAATCTATAAACAATATATTGTAAATTTTCAATATATTTTTCTATTATTCTTTAATTTGTAGATTATATGTTAATAAATATTATATAAATGAGACATATTGGCTTCAAAATAAAACACCACCAGGATCATTATTTTTGCAAAGTATCACTATTTACAAGAAGGATTAGAGGAGAAACTTGTAAGCCACACAAAATCACTATCAACTGCTTCATCGTTATCATTTTTATGCCAGGTCCAGCGTGCATGAGATACGTTAAATACTTCTAACATACCATGTCCAAAGCTAGCCTCCCTGAATATTGATATCGCTGGCTTGGGATCTATGTACCTGTTGACACAAAACATAGAGAATTAATTATAAATATTTAAGATCATGAATTATTACGCAAAACTAATTCACAACATAATTTTGTAGAAATTCTAAGTGCTCGTCAAAATTAAGATTGCTCGATTGAAAGCAAAAAGAAATGACAAATGTTAATTACTTAGTAGCAAGGCCTTCACGATTTCCCCCATCTCCGATTGTGATGTACATCGGAGCACAATTGTTAGCCTTGTCTTTATAAACACGTGTCTGACAAAACAAGCAAATAGGAAAGTAAGACATTACATTATTAGTCAATATTAAATTTCATGATCAAACTCAAAGCAAGAAATAGTAATAATATAATATTACATTCGGTCTTTATTATAAGAAACAAATTTGAGCATATTACTAAAACTTGTTTCTTATAAATAAATAAAAAAGCAGAGATAGTAATTAATACTTACAAAACGCTCATAGGCATGAACATGCCCTGCAAAAACAAGATCAACGCGGGCTTGATAGAGCAAATCTTCCATGGCAACTTTCATGTTAATGGATTCAGGCTCACCTTGATGAGCAGTGTTAGAGTTGTACCACGGGGCGTGAATCAATACTACAATCCAAGGAGTTGTTCTCTTGTTTACCTTTTGCAAGTCATTTTGAAGCCATTTGTATTGAGGAGAAGAAGGGTGAAAGTCAGTGTAGGAGCCAAGCATGATGACATGAACACCAGCCACATCGAAAGAATAATAAAGATTAGAGTTTGATCCACTTTCTTGGAATGGCATGAGCCACCTAGCATTGTATGCTGTGAATGGTGTTTTGTGAAGCAATGGAATCGTCTCGACCTCGTGGTTGCCTTGGGTGACCATCCAAGGACGTTGGCTAGCTAATGGTTCAACTAATCGACCAAAGGAGTCCCATAGATCTTGGTTGAAGTCCGCGTAGGATAGATCACCAGGCAATAACAACATGTCGTAGTTTGACTTATTCACATGCCCCAAAGTTGACTTGGTCCAATCTGTTTGTCCAAGATCTCCTATGTATATTAATTAAAAACATAAGTTGCAAGGTGAAATAGTAGAAAATACTCCATGTAACATTCTTCTTTAAGTTTGTATCCTTATCAAATTAGTTTGATTTACATTAATTTCAACTAATAAAAAAGTGTTGGAGAATGTGTTGTCATCACTCCTTAAATTACACATTCTTACAACTTACATATTTCTTCTCATCGAGAAAGTTTACTTGTATTTTATGCCAAGGTACACAAGTTAAAGTGATAAAGAATAAACTGATATGCTAGTATTTTACATTTCTATTTAATAATAATATAAAATCACATGTTGATTATGTTATAATCATTAACTAATTATTCGCAAGAATTAGACTGTAAAATGAACGTGGTTGTAGCTTTGTAGGGTTTAATTAGATATTGAGCACTTACCAACTATTGCAAATCTGATCGGAAGTTGGGAGGGTGGAGTCTTAAAGTTGTATGTTTGGGAAGAAGGTGGGTCACCCAAACGGTAGTAGTAGACAGTGTTGGGGTTGAGGGGACCAATTACGACGTTGTGAATTTCACCAGCCTCGTAGGCCAGATAACGATACGAAGAGGTAGTTCCTGTGGCAGAGACTGTATTACCTGAAGGGGATGGAGCGTACATAACCTTTGCAGGTGTTGGGCTGTCTGTGATCCATGATATCCTCATCTTGTTTTGGCCCACTTGAGATATGTGTACCTTAAAGGCCCATCCATTGTCAACATTAGACCCATAAACTTTTTCCCAAAATGGACAAAAATCAGGAACATGAAAAATTATCAAAGGAACATGACAAATTCATATTAATATGAGTGGTAAGGTGTTCAGTTCACTAGCTCAGGTCACAGGAGAAAAAATATAAATTTAAATATACTTTTAGTTCTTCAAATTAGTAATATATTTTTTTTTGCCTCTCAAATTAAAATTTGTTTTGTTTAGTTATTCAATATTGAGAAATACTTATTTTAGTCCTTCCCTCCAACTGGGATTAGTGTGTCAAAAAAGATATATTAAATGTACAATTTGTGGCAACTTATTATTTGATTTTTAAAAAAAAATTGAATTCTTCTTACAATCCAGGTATCATATTAAAAAGAAAAAAAGAAAGGAGGGAGAGGTGGCTGAACAGCTACAAATTGTGGAAAAAAATAAAATAATAATTCAAAAACTAATAAGTATTAGTATATCACATCGCTAATCATTAGAGAGTTGACGGTCGCGCAACTACTTCAGAATGGAATGGTTTAAGTTTTCCTCATATCAAAATATTGGCATTTTGTAATCCTCATTCCCATTCAAATAAAATAATAGTGCCTTATTTTTTTGTTATCAATTTCAGAAAATACCAAATTCACAATTAAGATAACATTTTAATTTAAACATATAAATTAATCAGTTTTTCAAGACCTTTGAAACAGTCTATATGATACTATAAGTGAAAAATCTTCTGCAGTAATAGATCATTGTAATTGACCAAAAATCGAGAAAACAATTCCAACTTGAATAACTCACACCGCCATTCACATCAAACAGTTATACAAACAAAAATGTGCAAAACATGAATGGTTTAAGGTTAGTAGACATAGATTTTTTTTGATAAGTGTAATATATTAATATGTTAATTTAAAATACCCTTATTTAATATAAAATATAAATGTGATTTTGGTTGTTGAAGTTCTTTCTAAGTAGGTTGTAAGTGGAATATTCCTTGTAAAGATCAAATATTGTTATTTTTAATAGGTGTTTATGTGAAAAAATAATTAACAAGATTTGAAATTTGTAACAATAGTTTAATTTGAAATAAATATAGTAATATTTTAGTCATAAAAATGCAATTTTCTAATATATTTCATGTCTTTCATATTAATTAGATTCTCTTACATATATATATATTATCTTCTCACTGCGTATAATAAATGGGGAAAGGTATAATCAGGAAAAATATTTAATATTGTAAAATAACAATCAAGATAAAATATATTGTTTTTACTAAAACGAAATGAGTATTGTTAAAGAAAGCAAAAAAGAAAAATCCCATTTCCTTTTCTCCCATTCATAAATAATTAACAAACCACCCATGGTAAGACAAAAAAAATAAAAAAAACAACTACCCATGGCAATTTAATTTTAACATTTACAAAATTTTGTTGGAAATAAAATTGTACGCACGATAGACTGCCCATGTCAAAAGCTTTCTTTGGAACACAACCAAATCCAAAGCGGGTGTTTGGTTCTGCATTAAAAGCTGAGAACGTTCGTCCTCTCTCTCCATCCCTGTTAGTGTTTAATTTTCGACCAAACACAACCATATTGGTTACGTACCAAACTAAGCCAATACTTTTCATTTTGGTAATCCAACAGGTTGTCTTGTTGACCTAACTATTAACCTAAACGTAAGGACACAAACAGAGCCACTGAGAAAATAATTTTCGATTCAGAATTTTTTTGGATAAAACTTATACACAATCATTTTCGGATGAGAAATCTGAACCTTAAACATGTTAATCAATAGTAGGATGTTTATAATGCACACTCCCTCGATTGTTCAGGCGGTGGAATTTCAGGAAAATTAAATGCGTCATTAATGGTAATTTAAAATTAAACAATTTTATTTAAGTCATGCACGAATTTCAACCAAATTAAATTAAACGAATAAGAAAACATGAGGGCCACGAGCCCATGACGCTCGCAAGTCACAACTCAACAGCTTATGTTATTTTGCAGCAATAAATAATTGATGCAGAAAATTAAACGTTAAATTTTGTGAAGATGTAGTTGTAGTACCTGTTGAGGGGAGTGGCAATCCTGATCTGCACGTGGAACAAAGAGTGTTTTACGAGGTGGTGGACGAACGTAACCATAAACGGCATCGAGTTCGAAGATTCCGATGGTTAGCAAAAGCAAGAACCCTGGCACACGCATTCGCATCCCCATCGTTTTCAAATTTCGGTTCTAATAGTGTTGTAGCAACGACGAACGAAGGGTGAAACTGAAGGAAGGAGAAAGAGGAGGTGGCACACCATATTTAAACTTGTTACGTGATTTGAATATTCTACCTCCACCAGTAATGAACTTCTTTATGTCTATAGTTTTTTATATGGCGTTCACACTTCACAGTTTGTACAGCGAACCAATCCATGGATGAATAAATGTCATACCTTGAACGTGGACGCGTCTTGGAACTCCACCTGTGCATAGGATACTCTTGGAGCATAGGTCGTAATTAATTAATTGAGAAATGCGAGATTCTCTCGTTAGAGTTATTGATGAATAATAAAATTTATAAGTAAATTAATGATGATATAAAATTAATTTTATAAAATTAATATTTTCTTTTATTTATTTATTTTATTTTTTTTATTTGGGTAAAACAATCTAGGTTAATAATTATTTTGATACAAGGGGTAAAACAAACATCTACTAAATTTGATACATTCAGCGATTTTTTTCTATGGGTATCTAATTATATATGAATTATTTGTTATTAGAAAAAAGGTAAAATATTTAAAATATATCTATAAAATGAACTTTTTTCTTAATGATATTTGACAATATTAAATTAAACTTATAATTATAACAAAACAAATAGTAATAGATTTAATTTTAATACTAAAATAAACATGTACTAAATTTGACACATTGACTATTTTTTTTCTAGAGGTATCTAACTAATTATATAAATTATTTGCTCTTACAAAAAGGTAAGAGTTAAAAATAATATCTATAATATAAACCTTTTTTTGATAATAATAAATTATTTTAATTGTAAAATAACAAATGTGGTACTCCGATCGTGATTATTAGCATAAAAATGACACTGATTAAAAAATTAATTAACATAATATAAATTTGTTAATCTCACTAAAAAGTAATATTTCTTTTCAAATTATCATTTATTGGAATTTAACATAAAAATTAAAATAAATCATTAAAATAGAATCTCATGAATGGTATTTTAAAAATAATCTCATCAAATATATTTTATTGATATAATAAATTAGTCGAGATTTATTTATATATCTAAGACTAAAATAAATGGACCTTTTGTTGTTTATGTTCTGAGATAGTATACTAATTCATTTTTACTGCTCCCAATTAAATAATTAAAGTGTAAATAAAATTCTAAAACAAATTAAACATTATGCTTTCTTAAATGATTTATTATTGATTCGCACGAAAACTTCATGAAAACTTACAAGAAAGTATTCTGCGAGAAAGAAATTTTATCACGAATCATGATGAAAGTGATATGATTTGCTTCCATTAGAGCTGCGATTTACTTTTCCTTTGTCTTGGGGAAGAGTATAAAGTTTGTAATTTGAACTACGGGGAGTCGACGACATGCAAAGCTTGAGTGCTACTAGTAAATCGTGGATAATGGTGATGCATGCAGTCAAAAGTCAAAACAAATTGTTTGTCCTCAAATTGGAACAAATTAATAGCTTGGTTTGCTTCTTAATTTGTCGCTTTACATCTAACGTCAATGCTTATTTGTTGATTGTATTTGGTAGACAAATGTACTTTATATTTTAGACAATTGAAATCAATAGAAAAATTAATTAATGAGCTTTCAGTCAGATTATTTCGTATTAACAATATGATCAGAAAAAAATCAATAGAAAGATTAATATCTTGAAAGGAATATTTATTTATCTTATTTGATTTATTTTTTTAGTTTTATTCAAAAATTAATATTAATTTATTTTCATTTTTTTGTATTTTATATATAAACAATAAAAATGAAAATTCTAATTAATTTTTATCTAATTTTCTTAAAGAACAAAATATATGTTATGGTTAATGTCTTTAATTTGGTATGTATTTGTATTCACTCCATCCTTTATTTAAGTAATTTTTTCTCGACGAAATTGTTCAAAGCCAACCTATTATGCTAGTATTTTGTCTGATTATTTTCTAAACTTGTTTTTTTATATCAAGAAAAAAAAACCTTTTATTACATTAAAGTTCAAATGTAACAGATAGCATTGTACGAATATTATAATAAAACAAAAGATAATACTATTTGATATTTTCTTACTAATAATGAATACTATAATATGTTAAATAGGAATATATTAAAAGAGATAAGACTTTTAAAAATTGAAAAATTATAAACAAATATTTGAATTAGGACCCATCATACTTATTTTGAGTTATTTATCTGATTAGTCAAATTTAAATTGGAAATAAATTAAAGTAATAGTATTATTAACCCCTACTCATAATTTTATAATTTTTTATAATTGTTAATTAGTAATGAAAGTGTGTCAGAAAATATCTCGTTATCAATTCTTAATGCACTCTTTAAATACGTTATTATAGACTAAAAAAATATTTGAAATTATAAAATTATGTGACTTTTATTCCTTGTTTAATCTTTACACTCATAAGCTTTATAATTTTTTTAGAAAAATTAATCAATAATAAAAAGATACGTTAAAAAGTGTATTACTGATTATATTTGATGTATGCCACTTTATAAATATATGTCCTTTTTACCAACGTGGCACGGCTTGTTTCAATTCAATAGCAACTTTTTTTTATGGAAGCATATTCTGAAGATATTCTGAAAATTAATTACTTGTCGGCAAGAATAAACTAATATTGAAAATCCAGAAATGAGAAGTCATTGTTCGTATGATTAATGTCTAACATGTGTAGTACTAAAATACGCCAACCGAAAAAGATATAACATGCCTTAGAGGAGTAGCAAAAAAGCAACTCAAATTTTGCATAGCTTATATAGTAGTACTTACTAGTCTTTACTAAGCTTGTCAACAAACAGCACAATAAATAGATAAAACGAGGTAAGTAATTAAAGTCCCTTTCCCCGTTTTCTATTTCTACCAAAATACCTATCTAGGATTCTTGAACCGACGAATGGTGCTCATCCCCTGCATGAATGACTTGGTTACCGATAATAATACACCTGCTACTGTTATCCCCCAACTGGTACTTCTTCCAACCCAGCATGAAAAAGTTACCATAATATGTACATCGATCATAGATGGTTCTGACAGAATAAATAAATAATCGATGGTGTTAAAGAAAAAAGTACATCTATAAATTTCCTATGTATTAATACAATGTCATTCATTTCTTGCTTATAATAATTTTTAGATGAAATAGACAATTATTTTTTTTATATAAGATTGGAGATAGTATTAAGAATAATTTATAAATAAAAAACGAATAATACTTTTATAATATTTTCACGGACTTTAATATGTGATTAAAAAATTGTTAGCGCAAAAATTATATCCAGCTTTTCAATAAAAAGTAAAATTCATAAAATGTTAAGAATACAATATAAATTATCTTTATATATAATATTATATTCACTTAATAGCTTAAATTTTTAAAATAATTAGTTTATGACATAATATTATAATTTCTATACTTAAGTGGTCTTATCTTTACCACCAAATGTATAGATTGATTATTTTTTCATCCAATAGATTAACCAGTGTGTGGATTTGTTTTAGTTAAACTATTTGTATTGAATTTGAGCTCTGGGTCATGTGCCCTGGACTGTAATTTTTATGACTCTCATGATTCTGATCTGCCAATATAATTTTTTTGTAATAGTTTAAGAAGGTTATATTATATATATCTATCAATTTTTTTAATGTGCAAACACGATTCCATAATGTGTAATGACATTGAAAAATCATTCATAGACACTTAAATCTTACTTGATACTTAGATAAAGAGAAAGAAATATATATATGATGGATAATATAATATAATAAATATCAGTAGGGTTTGATATACATATTTTTGGTTGAATGAAGTGATTGATATATAAAATGTCTTTTATTACTCAATGAATGAGAATATCAACGCTGGAAGCATGCGTGCGTGTCCAAATTGTGAAGGCTGAGAGAAACAGAACTAAAGCAAAAAGGAGGAGGATAGAGGGTTCCGTGTGTTAGTTGCTGCAAGATAACACAATTCAATTAATTTTAATTCCCACAAATCTTAATCTAAGCCATCGCACCACCCTGCACCCTCTCCCAAATTAATTTTTAAATTTATTCCATATCATTCTGTGTATCTTCCGCAACCCCATTATATAACAGACCCTCCATATTCAAAATGGTGACTTTCACTCCCAGCAACAAATTGCAACAATCAAAAAGTAGTCCAACCCGAATAAACATGATGGGAAAATGTAGTAAGTCCCTTATGGCGTTCCCAATCCTCCTCCTACACACCCTATGCTTCCTTTTGTTCCCACAACCCCTCCTTTCTCAGAACAACAATTTTGTTCGTCAGCCAGCTGCTCAACTCATCATCACTCCCCACCATCGCTCCCATTCAGACCCCCAACAGGTTGGTTCACCATAAAATTAATTCCACCCAAATATATCAATTTATATGAACATGAACACGTGTTTGGAATTATTTGCATATATATATATATATATATATATATATATATATATATATATATAGGTACACATTTCATTGGTGGGCGAAGAGAAGATGAGGGTGTCGTGGATAGCCGAAGACAAGCACGCAGAATCTGTGGTGGAGTACGGAACAAAGGCAGGGGAATATAGCGCAAAAGCAACGGGGGTGCACACCTCGTACCAATATTTTTTCTATAACTCCGGCAAGATTCACAACGTTGTAATTGGGCCGTTGCAGCCTAGTTCGACTTACTTCTACAGGTGCGGAGGGTCGGGTCCTGAGTTTTCCTTCAAGACACCACCACCCAAGTTTCCCATTGAATTTGCCATCGTTGGTAAGTTAGTTACTTAGTTGTTGTTGGGATTTCTTTTGCTTCACGATTTGGTTTGATGCTGTCTGGTTTCGCATAAACTACTATTACGGTTTCGTGCTTTCGTTTCCTTGTTTTTTCTTTTTTGTATGCCCCCCGTAACTGGTGGTGTCAAATTAGTTAGACTAGATGAGTCCTTCAAGCCAACGCAACGATGCCGTGGGACAGGATAAGTTAGCTTTTAAGGATTAAATATCGCCTTATAAGTGTACACCACTTGTTTGGCAGTTGCCAAACTTGCCTAAAAAAATCAATAGACAATCATTACTCCATATAACTAAATCTTCATGCAAAACTCTAGGATTATTAATCTCCTCACGTATTAAATGAATAAAATATTAAATAGAATCTAATATTAGGATGATTTGTAATAGAATTTTAAAAGGATATAACAATACTTTTTTTTTATTTATTGAAAAATGACAAACCCACTACACATGCGGAAGTGAAGGTAAAAATAAAGCAAAGTGCACTGTGATATTTGAACCTGTAGACTCTTGCATCTTACCGCAGTTTTATTCACTAAGGTGTCTTAGCCCTTAAAAACAGAAAACTAAGCCGTCTTAAATTAGGGACACTCTTCTTTATTATTTCCCCTTTTACTTCGGCTATGTTTTTTATTCTTCCTTTTTTTCTTTTAATTTTATGGAAATTGTGGAGAAGAGCTCAGTTTTATTTTATTTCTCCTTTACTACGGAGCTCTCACTTCTATTTAAATGTATAACAGCAGAAAATTAAGCTTGGGCCTTGCATGAAAATCTACAGATGACACATCCGACATATAAGGCCCATGCTATTCGCACCTCCTATTTTACTCTTCACACCTATCGCAATTTTTTTTACAAAATGCTCAGCACGTAAACTAATTTGTGTTATGTTAAGATCTAGAATGGAAACTAGTTTTCGTGAAACATATTTTAGTCCTTTTTTTTTTGTGAAAATGGCAGGTGGTGCGAAGAGGAAAATGGACTAAATAGTTTTAGCTTTCCACAATTAGATAGATTTGGGCCATGGTACAAGCCTACAAGGAACCAAAATAAATCCAACATAAACTCAGCCCCAAAATAATCTCCATCTTAAGAGAATTATCCCATTTACTTCACTTTGATAAATTGCATTGATTTTTAATGTAAAAATTATTGAGATGGACTACATAATTGAATCCAAAATTTAAATTAACTTAATATGTTGGTTTGCATAAAATAAAATGGAATTATTAGATCCCATTTCTAGTATAACTTGCCGAATCCTTTGAGATTAATATTCGGCTAGAGATTTCAGCAAGCTTAAAACTCTTCACTTTTGTAAGCTTTTTTCAATTATCTCTCTTTTCTTTGTATCTCTTTCTGGGTGCATCTCTACACCCAAGACAAGAGATGTGGACCAATCATGTTATATATTTTGGTATGCAGGTGACTTGGGACAAACAGAATGGACTGCATCAACCTTAAAACACGTTGATAGCAGCGACTATGACGTGTTATTGTTACCAGGAGACCTGTCCTATGCCGATTCCCAACAACCTTTGTGGGATTCTTTTGGTCGTTTGGTGGAGCCATATGCTAGTAAAAGGCCATGGATGGTTACCGAAGGCAACCACGAGATTGAGATTTTCCCTATTATCTACCCACAAGGCTTCCAAGCCTACAACGCTCGCTGGCCCATGCCCTTCCAACAAAGTGGTTCCACCTCAAACCTCTATTACTCCTTCGAGGTTGCCGGCACCCACGTCATCATGCTAGGTTCCTATACTGATTTTGATGCCCAATCATTGCAGTACATGTGGCTTCAATCTGACCTCACCAACATTGATAGGGTCAAGACACCTTGGGTGATTGTGTTGCTGCATGCACCTTGGTATAATACCAATGAGGCACACCAAGGTGAAGGTGAATCCATGAGACAAGCCATGGAGGAGTTGCTTTATGAGGCACGCGTTGACTTGGTTTTCGCTGGCCATGTTCATGCATATGAACGCTTCGTATGTCACACCTTTTCAGTATTTTTATACTACTCACCATCGGTTATATTTATAAGAAACAAGTAATAGTGTAGTTTCTTACAAATAGAATCAGAAGTAGTCTTAATTAGTAGTCAATATTTCAGTTTCGTGCATGTGTACTTTTTTCTTATTAACTAAATTGAGTTCGTTGCAGACTCGAATTTACGACAATAAGGCTGATTCATGTGGACCAATGTACGTGACAATTGGGGACGGAGGAAACAGGGAAGGACTTGCGTTAATGTGAGATATACTATTTATTAATTTTTATGTTCAATGTTATATGTTAACCAATAGTTTTAATTTATAATATATTTTCAAAGATTTTTTTATTCTTTCTTGGGGGGTCTTGATAGATTAATGTCATTATTGCATATTGATTGTTGAGAATAGGTTTAAGAACCCTCCAAGCCCGCTCTCATTGTATCGAGAACCAAGCTTTGGACATGGAAGGTTGCGAATATTAAATGAAACACATGCACATTGGTCATGGCACCGAAACAATGATGCTGATGCGGTTGTAGCTGATGGTGTTTGGATAGAGAGTTTAAGCAGCTCGAAAGCATGCTCGAAGACACCATACCAACAATATGCTGCTAACGAAGAGCTATAAAAATCTTATTGGAGAGGTAATTATCCTAACAAGAAAGAGAAGATCATTAAGTACTTGCAAGTATCTTCAGTTAGGATGAGGAATGAAACACATTATAACATGTGTTAGCATCTCAACTCACTCGGTCTCTTTGATATGATATCAGAGTTCAAAAAAAGAGTTTTACTGTCTTTAAATTCAATGCACTTCAATTATTGATTCGAATCTTTGTCAAATTATAAGGCCCGTGATTTTACAGAACTCCTCTGTAACCAAAATTATTATCCAAATAAGAATCCAGATTGAGAATAATGTTCTCTATTAACTGCATGTTACCGTAAAAAATAGCAGGACCCTCACAAATTTGATGTGAATATATATGAACATGCTTCCATTTGATGTTAGATTAAAATTCAGATCAAAATAAATGGAACACTTGATTCTCTTAATTTCATTTTCTTTGCAACTCAGTTTTCTTTGACAATACATTTGCACGTTTTTTTTTTTAACAAAACCCATCGTTACCTTGAAGAAGAAATTTGGTGAGATTAGAAAAATAGGTCACAATGGAATTTGTGGCATGTGACGGACAAACTTGTCGGGCAAGCAAAGAAAAATCTAGAGAGAAACTCAAATGACTTTTCTGGTTAAATAAATTCTTTCATTTTCAAATGTCACGTTGCAAATTATTTTTTTAATCACAAATATTAGTTATTAATTTTTATTAAATATTAATGGAGAGATGTAAACTCATGATCTCTTTCTTTTTTCTTATTCTTTTAATCATCAAATTAATCTTATAATTTATTTACGTTATAAAGTAAGTTTAAATTTTAAATTAATGAGACTATAAATAAAATTAATAAAAAAGAAAAATACAGACACAAAATAGATGCGCATAACCTTTTATGAAAACAGTTGTGTATGTGTAGCAATATAATAATCCAGCATGTTGTTTCAGGTCATTCTCATTGCATCGTTTGCACTAATAATTTTTAAGTTCACAGTAGAATTAAGCATGACCCTTGGGTCATAGTATCACATGACAGGACTTGAAGGAATACTGGAATAGATCGACAGACAATTAAATTTATAAGAAAGCGCGGTGAGTGGGTTCATGACCCAAAAGAAAAAAATTATGATTCTCTGAGCAGCTTGGTAAATACAAAGGGCAAGAAAGAACTTCCCCAACCGAAAAATAAAAAAAATTAAAACATGCAGCATGTAACAACAGTTTAACGCTGGTGTATGAGAGTCGTTATTTCATTAAAATTAATAATATTAGAGTTGTTTATTTTAAAGGTGACGAGAGAGAAGGGAAACGCGTGTAAGAATAATTGCTTCTAAGAAGAACGGTTCATAAAGAAAGTGAAGATCTAATATATTTTTTGATTTATTTTAGTTGAGAATTGAGATAGATAATATGAGAGATCAGTGTAAATTTGGAGATTTAAATTGGTCAGAGAAAACCACGCATACATTCTAACACCAATTGTTTTGACATTTTGGATGTTATTTTTCACATCTTGGACGTGATTTTAAGAAATTAGTAATTATAACGCATGTTCGGACACACGTTTCATATCAAGAGTAGCTTTTATATCAAAGAGGTGAACTTCACATTATGAAACGCTATTTCAACGCTATTTCTTTCTTGGTGAATTTTCAAACACGCTATAAATTACATCAAAATATAAATAATAAAAAATCAAAATATACAAGTTAGAACCGATTAACACAACAACAGACATGCTCTATATCTATAAAGGGTAGCTTGCGTTTATCATTCGCTCCCGAAACTAGATGACAATCGTTAAAGTCCAACTACTAGCATGTTCGGTTTTACATATTAAAATGTAATTTTCTATACCTCGAATATAATTTTAAGGAAGCAAGAAACTACTAGTAATGTATATAGGTTTCATATCCCAAAAGTCATTTTTCCATTCACAAAAGCTAATACCTCAACTGGGCCTTGAGTATTCACTCTCGCACCTTTTGGGTCCCACGGAAGAAACAGTGGACAGCGGCCACAGACTTCCAGAATAGTTTTGATTTATCCCCACACATTTATAATGAGCCTTTTTTCAATGATAATGTATAATATGATCACAACTTTCCACTATCGGATTTAGAAATTATATTCGAGGCGTCTATTTGATTTTTGACCTATATTAATTTTTCAACCAAAAATCCAGAGAGCAACAAACAACAACAAAAAGAAAGCGATAAAGAGAGAGCGACAGGATACAATGCAGACGATAATTTCTCTTTCTCGCAAACTGAGAGAGCACCAGAAAGAAACGCGCCACCCACTAGAAAAATAGAAATGCCGTAGGAAAATAATTAAACCAAACTTTTTTACATTTCAATTCTAAACCCCTCAATTTCCGAACGTGGGTGGACCTAACATTTTTCCATTTTTAATGCACAAACACAAACCAAAGCCACCTAAATATGACTTATTCAACCCTTACCAATGTCGTCATAATAATAGATAATTTTTTTTCACACACGCTCGAAATCGGTTCGTATCAACGGTCCGCAACGGACGGTCCTGATCAACTCACCCTAATCGCTTCGATCATCCAACGGCGCATATTAAATCCTCCGTAGCTTCTCGCCTTTGATCACGGGATTCGCCCGTGCTATCTCCTCTCTCCCCACCGCCTTGAAATCGAAGCCACACGCGTGTTTCTCGGGGTACCTGTGGGTCCCACAAAACGTGGTTCCGCACCTGCACTTGAACCCTGTCAACCCCACGCGCTTCCTACACGCGCCGCACCGGTTTGCCTGAACCGGTGCGGCTACATCTGGCGAAATCAGCAACGGCGGTTGAGGGAGGGATTCAACCAGCGCCGGCGGGGATTCCACAGCGGAGGCAACGACGGCGGTGACTGTGGCGGAGGAAGATCCGGAAAGAGCGGTTTCGATTGTGGATTTGGTTTTAGCGTGTTCTTCTTCCTTCAAACGGATGTCTCTGTAGCATTTGGAACAGAGATTCATGGTGGCGGGGCTACCGAAGAAGCCGCAGTTGTTGGAGCATAGTCTGTGACCTTCGGGAGCTTGGCATCGGTGTTCTTCGGCCATGTTTGGATCTGTGAGAGAGAGAGAGAAGAAATCTATAACAGCGTGAGGTTTTTGATGATGAATATTTCAAGCAGTTTGGATGATTCCTTCAAAATAATTCGAGGAATAATTGAAAAGCAGATGAATCTCTCGCGTTAAGCTTTTTGGAATTATCACGTATAAATAGAAAGAAAAAAAATCAGAGACTGGAAATTCAACAAAGGCGTGCCGAAAATAGGGGAATTTTGTTTCTACAGCGAAATTGCTAGAATATATTTATTTTTTTCTTAAAAAAAAGGAGAAAAATAAAGGGGTATTGGGATGAGAGGAGAAGGAGAAAGAGTTAGTACCTGATTTATAATAAGGAGTGGTTGTGGGCTTGGGAAGAAGATAAGAACGAGAGTGGAAAGGGGAAAGAATCTTAACGGAGAATGATTAACAGAGTTGGAACTCGGAAAGGATATATAAGAAAGAAAGAGAAAAGTAAAAGAGAGACGAAGCCACCGCGAAAGGAGACAAATGGGTATTAATCATTTTCAGCTGGCCATTCTTAAGAGGATAATTAATTAATGGGATGGAAAGTTATGTCTAGACTTGGGAGGAGAAAATTATGCATGATTGTTAATTAGGTTAGTGATTAATTGTTTTTGCGTTAACGTGAGATGGAAAAAGAGACAGGCTGGCTTTGACGGCAGTGGTGTGGTGGAGAAGAATATGGTCAATTAAATTTAATTAAGGATAGAAGTTCTCAATTAATTAGATAACCAATTAGAAAATGAATAATATAATTTTTTATTCAAAACTTAGTAAAGTACTAATTTTTATTCAGTGCTAGTTGGCATTTAGTTTAAATTAATTCTCAATATCTACAGAGATACTCAATTAAATTTAATTAATTATTATTTCTCATCAAATTAAACTGAACGGAAGTGGAAATGCATGAACTGAAGGGAAAAAAAAATCTCTGAACGCTGTGGTAAATCAAAAACGCGGTAGAAATAGAAAAAGAAAGGGAGCCAAAGCATGTTTGGTGAGAAGGCGGTGGCACCTAGTTAGCCTTAGACCCACCCTAATAATTAACAACTAAACGATCGTTTAAGGTAATTTTAAAGTCATAAATCATTTTATGTTTTTCTTCTTTCAATTTCTTAATTTTTTAGTACAACTTTAAAATCATACATTTTTTATATTTTTTAATAAAATTTATGACTTTAAAATTTTTATATATTTTTTATTTATATTAATATTTTTATTTTTAGTTTTATTTAATATTTTATATTATTTTATTTAATATTTTCTATATTTTTATAAATGAAACACTAATAAAATAAAACTGTAATTATATATATGATTTCAAAATCAAACTCGTTGAAATGTATTATAATTAATAAAAAAATCCTTCACATTAGAAAAAAGTATTAAATAAAATAATATATAAAATATAAAAATTAAGTAAAACTATAAATAAAAATATTAATTTAAATAAAATTATTAATGACTTTAAAATCATAAATAATTTATGACCTCTATAAAAAATATAAAAAAATTATGATTTCAAAGTTATATTTAAAAAAAAATTAAAAAGTCAGTATCTTTTTTACGATTTTAGTAGAAAATAAAAAAGTCCTAAAATGATTTATGACTTTAAAAGAGAATACCTTACAATTTACCCTTTTAAAATATTTATTTAAAATTTACTCCCATATTTAATAGTTTTGAACAAATTATCCCTGAACGGTCTTTCTCAAATGATTAGTTATAATTAAATAATACAAAGAGAATAAGCTTATCTTATATGTTAACCAACATGCCAAATTCGTTTTTGATTTTTCAACATGTAATTTGTGATGCACCCACACGCGCGACCTTTCAATTTGTCAAACAACTATAACAAAACCCGCTGCTGCTAGTTCTCGTTACATCATTCTGCCGGTCTCATTTGATATTATTTATTTATAAGTGAAACCATGGGATGTAATAATAAATTAGACTAACTAATCTTTAGTAAAATTGATAAATACTCTGAACTAATATCATGAATATTAAAATAAAAAGTTATGTGAATAATTTTGTCTCTCTGAAAGTGTTCTTTCTCCGGATGAAAGATAATGAATATTGACTTCATCTTGATTTTTCGTAATGAAAAAAATAACTGAACTGAACCTGCATGATTTTCTTGATACAATTCATAAATAACTTTTTTTTATAAGATATCGACGTTGCTAATTTGCTATAACTAAACTCTGAAGTATGATATACATCAAATACTCCAATGTATTTTTTTTATTCCAAGTGAGAATAGGCACGTTTTCAATTTTTTTTTCTTTTAAATGCACATGGTATGTTTCTGTGTTAACCTCAACAATCACTTAGTCTAATTTTACATATTCATTGTTTTGAGCGAATATGTTTTTTTATGACGATTTCAGGTTAGTCCCTAAATTGAAAGAAATTAAAAAAAGAAAACTAAAAAAAGTCTTTGAAAGAAACTTCCAACAGACGGACATTCACATTGATCTTTGAATGGATGATAGTTAACTTTGATAATATAGTGCGTGTTAACTGACATATCTCTCACCTTTGTTAAAAACTGGGTAAGATGCAGAAGTTTAATACACAAACAGAGTAAAAAGTGGGTTAATTGTATCGTATTCTATGCGATCCAACCTTGATGGTATAGGATAAGATTCGATCTCATATTTACCAGTTTCATGTACTTCATGGATTCTTCTTTTGGTGGACTATAGTGAGGCAGTCTAGTACGTTGCAGACTATGTTTTTGTTTTATTGGAGATATAATTCTGGTTGTTATAACTTTTGCTTTATGAAATGATATGTCTTATTGCTGATAAAAAAAATGTGTAGTTCGAAGAACATCAGGAAATTATGAACTCAGACGCATATCCTGGATTCTTCCAATATTGATATAATATAAGGTTTATCTAAATTTTTAATTCTTAAATTCTTTTAAATTTAATTTTTAGTTTCTAAATAAAAATTAAACTGATCAAGATTTCTTATTTTTTTAAAAGATTTCAGTTCTTAAATTTTTGTTTAATTTGTCAATGTAAACTTTTAGAAATTTCGATTTTTAGTCTTTAAATATAAATTTGAACTCATTATTTTTATTTTTTGATGATATTTCAGAAATTAAAAATTGAGTTTTTAAAAAATTTAGAGATAAAAAAACTTAATGAAAAAAATCGAGAGACCTTGACCATTTAAATTTTTATTTAGAGACTAAAAATTGAAATTTGAAAAAGTTTACGACTATGATCAAATTTTTTTATTTAAAAACTAAAAATTGAATGAAAAAAATTTAAAAACTAAAAACTTAATTAATCCAAAATATAATGGTCCCTTCACTAACTTCTTTTTTCCAACTACAAATGTTCAGATTTCATACATACATGTCATGAATGTTGGGTGAGAGTACATGTTTTTTTTTTTTTGCATGAATGTGGGATGTGGCTGCAGCAAATTGTTGGTGGGCCTCCTTCAAGTGGGCCAATCAGTTAATTAAATACAAAAAGCATACAGGAATTAAAAGGAGTGTCGCACCTCTTTCTCATTTTGAGGTTTTCTTATGCACCGTTGGAGAGAAAAAGAAAAAATTTTCTCACTTTGTGGTATTGGTTGGATACTCATTTGTACTCTGTTTTAAATGAAATTCTAGTCAATTATTCCTAATATTGTGGACATTCATCTAGTATACTCATAACTTTATTTCTCTCATACTTTGGCAAAAGCTATATTTACTTTGTTATGGGTATCTATTTGAATAATGTTACATTGTTGATTTTCACTATTTTAAGAGTGAGTAGGCATTTATTTGTGAGGTTCTGTTGTAGAAACTTTTTGTTGTACTCTTTGATATTTTACATAATGGAGAATTTTTATGGACTTGGTCCCGTGGTTTTTGTCCCTCACAATGAAGGTTTTCCACGTTAAAATTGTTGGTGTACTTCTTGCTATTATCTCTTTATTTTTCTGCACTCTTAGATTGTTGGATTATCGTATATTACGCTCCTCACAGGTTCACTTAAGCGGGAAATGTTTTATTTACTATTACATATTTATGTAATTTTTTCGCTATGCATACGTGCATTTCCCAACAGTTGGCATCAGAGCTAGTTTATTTTTCTAGGAAATTTGCTTGATTGAATGATGGAGCCTAATTACGTTAGAATGATTAGTTTGAATGGAACTAATTACCACAAGTGGAGAGGCAAGATGAAAGATTTACTATTTGTGAAAAAATTACATTTACCTGTGTTTGCTACTCAAAAACCTGATAATAAATCTGATGAAGAATGAGTTTTTGAGCATGAAATGGTTTGTGGTTTTATTTGTCAATGGGTAGATGATAATGTTTTAAATCATATTGCTAATGATTCATATGCCAGGGCTTTGTGAGACAAGCTTGAAACCTTGCATGCTTCTAAAACTCGGAACAACAAATTGTTTTTGCTTAAACAGACTATGAATTTGACGCATAAGGAAGGTACTTCTATTTCTGATCACCTGAGTGATTTTCAAGGTTGCTTTGATCAATTGTCTGGCATGGGTGTAAAATTTGATGATGAATTTTTGGAACTTTGGTTGCTTAATAATCTACCTGATTCTTGGGAAAATCTCCGTGTTACTTTGACTAGTTCTGCTCCTGGTGGTATTGTGACCATGGATTTTGTAAAAACTGTTATTTTGAATGAAGAAGTTAGACGACGTACTCAACATGCATCTTCTTCACAGGCAGAGGTTTTGGTCACTAAAACAGGGGGAGAAGTACAGACAGGGATCAAGAAGGAGGTCACAGAGGTAAAGGCAAGCGTAGAAGCAAATCAAGGTCTAAGCAGAAAACTTATAAGTGCAGTTATTGTGGTAAAACTAGTCATGTTCAAAAGTTTTGTTATAAGCTGAAAAGGGATAACAAAGGCAAGCAAGAAAAGAGAAATGATGAGAATGGTGATAGTGTTGCCACTGCTAGTGCAGGAGATCTTTTGATTGTTTATGATGAGAACTTGATCAGTGTGGCTTGTGATGATTCTAGCTGGGTTGTTGACAGTGGTGCCAGTTTTCATGTGACTTCTAGGAAGGATTTTTTCTCATCTTATACTCAAGGTGATTTTGGTGTGTTGAAGATGAGTAATAGTGATACGTCAAAGGTAATTGGCATTGGTACTGTTTGTTTGGAAACCAACATAGGAACAAAGTTGATTTTGAAGAATGTCAGACATGCACCAGACATCTGTTTGCATCTGATTTCTATTAGTGTTCTAGATGATGCTGGTTATTTTAATACCTTTTGTGGTGGACAGTGGAAGCTCACTAAGGGTTCCTTGATTTTGGCACGAGGTAAGAAGTTTTCAGGTTTGTATTGGATGAAAGTTTCTATTTTAGTTAATGCTATAAATGTTGTTGACTGTGATAGTTCGTCAGATTTATGGCACAAGAGACTGAGTCACATTAGTGAGAAGGGACCGAATTGTTTGGCCAAGAAGAATCTTCTTAAAAGTTTGAAATGTGCAATGTTAGGAAAATGTGCTCATTGTTTGGCTGGAAAACAAAATAGGGTTTCTTTTAAGAGCCATCCTCCCTCCTGGAAATAAGAGGTACTTGAGTTGGTGCATTTAGACCTTTATGGTCCTATGAGGACTAAGAATTTCAGTAGTGGACTGTATTTTGTTACTTTTATTGATGACTATTCGAGAAAGCTTTGGGTTTATGTCTTGAAGACTAAAGACCAAATGCTTGGTGTTTTTAAACAGTTTTAGGTTTTGGTTGAGAGAGAAACATGGAAGAAACCGAAATGTATTTGCACTGATAACGGTAGCGAGTTTTGTGTACCTCTTGATGAATATTGCAGGTAGATGGGTATTCGACACCAGAAGATGCCCCTCAAGACTCCTTAGCTCAATGACTTGGCAGAAAAGATGAATAAGACATTGATGGAGAGAGTTAGAAGTCTGTTTTTTGAAGCAAAGTTATCAGCTTCTTTCTGAGGTGAGGCTTTATGTACTGTTGCACATGTTATTAACTTGTCTCCTGTTGTTGCTTTACAGGCTGATGTTCCTAACAGAGTGTGGTATGAGAAGGATGTTTCCTATGACCATCTTCGTGTTTTTGGTTGTAAAGCATTTGTGCATGTGCCAAAAGATGAGAGGTCCAAGTTAGATGTCAAGACAAAGGAATGTATCTTCATTGATTATGACCATGATGAATTTGGCTATAGATTTTATGATCTGGTTGGAAAGAAGCTTGTTAGAAAGTCGTGATGTTGTTTTTATGGAGGATCAAACCATTGAAGACATTGGGAAGGCAGAGAAATCGGACTCTTTGAGTACTGATGATTTAGTTTATTTTGATCCAGTTCCTGATACAAATACGCCTGATGTAGCAGATATTGACAATCATGATGATGCCTTTACTCATATTCCAGATGATCCAGTTTAGAATATTGATAATGATGATGCTGGTAATTCTGTTGAATCTAATGTTCCTTTTAGAAGGTCTTCTAGACAACATTTGTCTTCTACTCGTTATTCATTTGATGAATATGTGCTCCTCACTGACGGGAGAGAACCTAAGTGTTATGAAGAGGCTATGGAAAATGAATACAGAAAAGAATGGATTGCAGTAACAGAGGATGAGATGAAGTATTTGCATGATAATCATACTTTTGAGTTGGTCAAGTTGCCTAAGGACATGAAAGATTTTCAAAATAGGTGGATTTATAGGTTAAAGATTGGAGAAAACAGTTCTGCTCCATGATACAAAGCGAGATTAGTTGTCAAAGGCTATCGTCAGAAAAAAGGGCATTGATTTTGATGAAATTTTCTCTCCTGTTGTTAAAATGTCTTCCATCTGAGTTGTTTTTGGTTTGACAGCCAGTCCTGACTTAGAGGTTGAGCAGATGGATGTGACAATTGCTTTCCTTCATGGTGATTTAGAGGAAGTAATTTACATGAAGCAACCTAAAGGCTTTGTGGTGAAAGGTAAAGAGAATTATGTCTGCAAGTTGAAGAAAAGTCTATATGGGTTAAAACAAGTCCCGAGGCAGTGGTACAAGAAGTTTGAGTCTGTTATGATCCAACAGGGATTCAAGAAGACTACTTCAGATCATTGTGTTTTTGTGCAGAAATTCTCTTATAATGATTTTATCATTTTATTGCTATATGTTGATGACATGTTGATTGTTGGTCATAATTTGTCTAGAATTAACAGGTTGAAAAAGGAGTTTAGCAAGTCTTTTGCAATGAAAGACTTAGGACCAGCAAGACAGATTCTTGGCATGCATATCACTTGTGATCGAGAAGCCAAGAAGTTGTGGTTGTCACAAGAGAAATACATTGAGAAAGTACTTCAACGTTTTCATATGGATAAAGCTAAAGTGGTAAGTACACCTCTGGCTTCACACTTTAGGCTTAGCACTAGAC